>SJYV01007283.1:184764-334218 GCA_006410875.1 Neotragus pygmaeus
TGAGCAAGCTCTGGGAGTTGGTAATGGACAAGAAAGCCTGGTATGCTGCAGTCCATGGGGTCACAAAGAGTCAGACATGACTGAGTGACTGAACTGAACTGAACTCTGAGCTACAAGGTAAGCCAGGACCTGGGGCATCCACCTTGAACTTTTATTTTCATTTATACTGTCATCCCCTTCTATCCAGGGAGTGTACATTCCAAGGCCTCCAGTGGATGCTGAAACTATGGAAAATACTGAAGTTTATATATAGTATGTTTTTCTTAGGCATACATAATTATGATAAACTTTAATTTATAAATTAAGCACAGTAAGAAATAACAACTCTTCCCTGGTGATTCAGTCAGTAAAGAGTCTGCCTGCAGTGTGGGAGACCTGCAGGGTCTGGGTTGGGAAGATTCCCCTGGCAAAGGAAATGGCAACCCACTCCAGTATTCTTACCTGGAGAATTCCTTGGACAGAAGAGTCTGGTAGGCCACAGTCCATGGGGTCGCAAAGAGTCGAACATGACTGAGTGACTAACACTTTCACTTTCACAAGAGATAATAACAATAACTAGTAACAAAATGGAACAATTATAATAATATACTGTGATGAAAGTTATGTAGTCTCTCAAATGTCTTATTATACTGTACTTACACTTCTTGTGATGATGTAGGGTGATAAAATGCTCACGTGACGAGATGAATGAGGTGAATGACAACAGAAATTGTGACTTAACATTAGGCTGCTATTGACATTCTGACAAAAAGTCAGAAGTAGTATCTGCTTCTGGTGATCCTGGATCATTGGACCATGATGATGTCTTTGATTGGATGTAGGCAGATGATGTTGATGGTTAGGATCTCAAGTAAGATGGAGCAGGACAGCTCAAGATTTCATCATTACACTCAGAATGGTGCAATTTAAAACTTGAGTTGTTTATTTATGGAATTTTCCATATAATATTTTCAGACCATAGTTGACCTTGGGTGACTGAAACTGTAGAAAGCAAAACCATGGATAACTGGGAACTGCTGTATCCTTTGCTTGCTTATTCTTATGGTTCTTCAATCCAGACACCACCATCTGGTCTTGAGAATTTCCACTTCAAGTAATTTGTAGGGAGCTTATTTTTCCTTTGACTTTTTGAGTGAGCATGTGGCTCAGACTATGCCAATAAATATCAAAACTATAGACACAGTAGTTGGTTCAGAAATAATGGACATACCCTAAGATAACCCCCAATGAGGAGTTAGTGTAGTGTAGGGCTTGGGTCCAGAGAGCTTGGGTTCAAGTCCTGCTGTGCCATTCACTCACTGTGTGAACTTGGGAAAGTTGCTTAAGTCTTTTGGGACCTCAGTTTCCTCATATGTGAGATGGGAATAATTATAATTCCTAGCTCATATGAGTATTAAATAAGAAAATGGACATAAAAGCTTTAGTACAATTCTTTGCACATAGCTATTGCTGTAGTTGTTATTACTGATCATGGTGACTTAAGTCAGATAATCAGATTAACTGAATGATAGAATGAAAGAGGTCATTAAGGTTAAAAAATTTCTTCACATTTTTGTGTGTAACTCTCTCTAATTTATGGGATATTTAGAAGAATCGGGGTCTAGACACTTAGTCTGCTGCAGTTTGATGACTGGGTCATGGAAATCTGTGGCCCCACTCTGAACAATGTCCTCAGACGATAGTATTTTTTGAATAAATGGATCTAAGTGGTTTATGAAATTATACTTCTTTACTGGTAGTAAATAGTAGTAGTTACCATTTTTATAGTCGTTACACCATGTGTAACAGAACTATTATTGTGCCTGTTTTACTAGAAAAGAAATTGAGTCACTGAGCAGTTTAGTAACTTGCTCTGGTCATACAGTAGTGAGCAGCAAAGTGGGGATTCAAAAGCAGGCTGTCTGGTGCCAGAACTCTTGTTCTGAATTCTCATCTCTGTTACTCCTTCCCTACCACCAACGGAATTTAGGATTTCAGGGACAGAACAGAAGCATTGTGGGGCCACTCCAGAGATTCAAACTGAAATGTAGATTGAGCAGACTGTAATTGGAGATTGCAATAAACTCACCTTGCTAAATTACTCTGAGCCCACAGGAGTCTGAAATTTTAAAGANTAAAATTTTAAAGTTTTGTTTGGTTGGGGGGGGCGGGGGGGGAGGGCAATCACAGTTTAGAAGGAATTCACAGATGTTGATGACTACACAGTGTGATTTAAGTCTCCATTTACATCTAAAGAAAGATGCCCTGTGAGTGTAGCTCAGTTCTGCTGCTGCTGCTACCAAGTCACTTCAGTCATGTCCAGCTCTGTGCAGCCCCATAGACGGAAGCCTACCAGTGGGTTGCCATTTCCTTCTCCAATGCATGAAAGTGAAAAGTGAAAGTGAAGTTGCTCAGTCGTGTCCGACCCTCAGTGACCCCATGGACTGCAGCCTACCAGGTTCCTCCGTCCAGGAGTGGCTGATTAAGGTGCATGCTATGTACCCCTGGGGTACCATGTTTGTGTGTGCTGGGTACCCCTGGTATTCTAGAGACCAACACACGAATAGCAGAAATGGCCTATAACTTTTGGCCATATAACCAAATCAGACAATATTTGGGTCCATTTGGTTTGTGAAAGTATATGCCATTATGAATCTGTTAAAAGAGAAGCCAATGTTGGGATCAGATTTGCCTGTACAAATCTTTGCCTTTCATAAAAACAGCTTTTTTGTTAAACACTAGATTTCTTAGTATCATGATAAAATTTGATTACTGGCTACTGATAGCCCCTGTAATGTCATCTTGCAAGAATAATGTTGATTAAATTATTTATTTTCTTGGGCTGCTTTCATATTGATGCTTAAAATTTCAGCATTTTTTAATAACTAAGTTTATCATTATTATCCAAGAAAATTTTCTTGTGGTGAATACACATATGAATTTCTGATATACTTGTCTTTATTAAATAAGTAGTCTTTAATAGTCATTTTAGTGCTAAGTTTCTTTTATTTTAATATTATTTTTTGTCACTGAATTGGAGTCAGCATCAGGCCAAGAGAAAATATGAATTTTAAGTGGTTTTTCAGCACACACCTGAGTCTTTTCAAATACACACACACACATACACACTCCACAGAAGATAATGTGTGTTTATGAAATTGATTGCTGAAACACCACCAAACATTAACCTATATGATTGGTGGCCTGTGCTTTAGAAGAAGACTTGTTGAAATACATGGAAGTTGGATTGCAGCTTTGGCCTCAAAGAATATTGGCAAATTTGCTTTTATGTGATATTAATTTGCCTCAATTATGTCATTGGTGAGTTCTTTGTTTTAGTGAATGCCAGATGTATTCTTCTTCAGAATATATTTGGTGAAACTCTTCTTCTAAATGCCAAACGGACATGAGAAAACTTTCAGTCATCTGGAGCTTGTAAATTGTTCTGAAATTTTTGGAATTTTATTGAAGGCTTGATTTCATCATAGAGCAGAGAATACCTTGGATGAATAAAAAGCAAATCAATCAGAAATGATTGGAACCAGTAATTAGAATTTCCTTGGAGAGAAAAAAATGTATGATGTAAATCCATGGCCTGGCAAAAAAACCCTCAAAAAAAACCAAAGTTGCTTTCTAACAAGTTATCAGATCTTACAGAGCAACTTCAGATGCGGACACAGATGTGAAGCTTTATTTTGTTTTCAGCAACAAGTTCCTCCCTCTCTTTTTTCAAAATTAGCTTTTCCAGAAACTTCATTTGACTAATCAAGGCTGATGGGATTTTGAATGACTGTACTGTGGAGCATGAAATTAGAAATAACGTTCTGTGAAAATCAGTAATTTTCTTTCAATATATAATTTAATGAAATGGGTCATCACTCTCCCACTTTTGTGAGTTTGGAATCTTTCCATAATATTCTGTTGACTTTTAGAATTTTCTGTGTTCTACTTTCCAATTATGTTTACCTTATTTGAAGTATTTTTCCCTTTTGTTGTGAATTTTTATTTGAATAGAAAATCTCCCTTATCTGTCCTTTTGTGAATACTTAATCTTGTATCTTGATACTGATTAAAGATAACAAAGCAAGTTTCAAATCTCTTTGAAAATGTTTTTTAAAATGTGTAATAGAGTTACTAAAACTGANATTTGAATAGAAAATCTCCCTTATCTGTCCTTTTGTGAATACTTAATCTTGTATCTTGATACTGATTAAAGATAACAAAGCAAGTTTCAAATCTCTTTGAAAATGTTTTTTAAAATGTGTAATAGAGTTACTAAAACTGATTTATGATTTTCCTCCTTTAGTATGTCTTATCCTATACCAATGGAACTGCTGAGACCAAAGCCTAAAATGGAATGGACATTATTATTTTCTCTCTGCCCTTGGAGGAATTTTAAGGCATAAATTATTTTGATAAACTAGCATTAACTTCTTTCTCACTGTAGAATGTGGAAAGGGGAAAAAAAAATCCTTTTCTTCTTGGAATTTATAGTATGCTGCTAAAGGAAAAAGTATAAGGAATGAAATATCTGACTTTTATCATTGATTAAATAAGGCAAATATGGAAACTCTATTCAAGGTAAGAGGCTAAAAGTTTATATATCTGCAAGGGAGATATCACAAAGATATTGCTTGGATTTAAGTTGTTGTTGGTTTTTTTAAAAAATAACTCTGTTCATTCAGATGATTCAATTGCAGTTAATTTTTAAAAAGGCCAAGAGTTATAAAATACTTGAATTTATTGAATACAGTTGGAAGAATGGCAGGATAAGAAAGGACTTTCCAATCTAAGAAGGATGAATTCCTTTTATGGAGCAAAGGAAAAAGAAGAAAAAGGGAATCTTAGCAGTCAACTTCTCTAATTCCCAGGAGGTAATTAGAACTTAGATGACTTGTCCAGCTTAACCTTTGTTAGTAGTAGAGCCAAGGACTAGAACTAGGTGTCTTCACACCTTGTCTTTGGAGCATTCCACCTCCCTGTCCAATCTCTTTATCTACAGCCTCCTTGGTCTCTTTCACATAACCATAATTATTATCATCTATTCACGCAATACAAATTGAGCGTTAGACTGAGGCACTGTTTCAAGGCTTAAGGAGCTGTTGGGTGGAGCTGACAAGTAAGTGTGCAGGATGACATGGATCTTATTTCTTTTGCCAGGCTCTGATTTTCTTGAAGTCAGGGACTGTGTTTGTTTGCCTCCCTTCCAGTCCACATTGCAGAACATGCTCTATGAAGTTTTATGCAGAATGTCCTCTGCCTTAGGAAATTTCTCTACCGGTCCCTAGCCTATGAATCTTTCTATCTTGATTTCTACCTGTTGCCTCTTATTAGGAGTCCTGTATCCTCCTTTGGACTAACAATTTACTTGGCTAGTCTGACTTTGATTTTGGTGTTTCTCCTGGAGATTACCTTTTGTATTAATACCATTTCTGCTTAGCACTATGCTCTGTTGGAGAAGGAAATGGCAACCCTCTCCAGTATTCTTGCCTGGAGAATCCCATGGACTGAGGAGCCTGTTGGGCTACAGTCCACAGGGTCGCAAAGAGTGGGACACGACTGAGCAACTTCACTTTCACTTTCACTTTCACTATGCTCTGTAGTCTTTGGTCAAATGACCCTTGTATTTGCCGTTACTGCAAGCTCCCAAGATACTGCCCATAGCCTGTGCTAGAGCCCAGCACCCACCCACCTGGAGCTGAAAGTAGTTTTATCTTTGTATTGCTGAAGAAATGAGGATAACCTTACACTTGGTAGATACTCATCAGATGTTTGTGGAATGAGCAGTAAAGACACTACGTAGTGTGGTCTTTGTGTTACCCTCGTTTTTTATTGAATGCCTGGCTTGGAGGGAAGGTGCGATGCAAAATGGTTTATGGTTCAAATGATCACATTCAAATAGATACATAAAAATGAAACCTATTCTCATTCTTGAATTTCCAAATAGCTGATTTAAACATCTGGCAAATTCTATGAATATCTGGTTATTATTTTCCTTCTCTGTGTATTGTGAAGACTTAGTTTGTATATAAGTTTTGCTATATTAAGGAGTTATTTTCTCTTCTCTCTGAGGAAATATCCAATCAGTAGAGGAAATGGGGTTCGGCTGTGTACACATGCTGAATTTCTATCACTTAGTCTTCTTTCAAAAACTTTCAGAAATTCTTGGCTGGAGTTCACTAATAACTAGCAATTTAAAAATAATGCATGAATCAGCTTTACTTTAGATAAAATAGCACTTTTTTTTTAAGAAGAAGTACATTATATTAAAGGAATATGGACAATAGATTAAAATTTTTTAATTGGTTAGAAGCTTATTTTTAGTAGCTTGCTAGCAGTTAAAATGAATTTATTCTGTTTCTAAGCATTTTCCAGCTTCCTTCTTCCTAATGACTCTTTTGACAACAGTATTTGTCTTTTTTTGTCTATTACTTTAAAAGTAATATTTGCTGAATGCAAAAGTTTATAAAAATTGTTGTTGTTCAGTGGCTCAGTCGTGTCTCACTCTTTGTGTCCCCATTGACTGTAGCACACCAGACCTNTTGACAACAGTATTTGTCTTTTTTTGTCTATTACTTTAAAAGTAATATTTGCTGAATGCAAAAGTTTATAAAAATTGTTGTTGTTCAGTGGCTCAGTCGTGTCTCACTCTTTGTGTCCCCATTGACTGTAGCACACCAGACCTCCCTGTCCTTCACTGTCTCCTGGAGTTTGCTCAAACTCATGTCCATTGAGTCAGTGATGCCATCCAACCATCTTATGCTCTGTCACCCTCTTCTCCTTAGAATCATCCATAATGAAAATGACTTAAACATTATCATTTTAAGAGACGACTGCTGTTAACATTTGGTTGTATTTCTTTCCAGAATTTTCCATATGCTCCCTTGCTCTCTATTTCTCTCTTTGTCCCGCATTGATTCTAAGCATATATGTAAATGTAGACAGTATTAGACTTCCCAGGTGGTACTAGTGGTAAAGAGCCCACCTGTTAATACAGGAGACTTAAGAAACATGGGTTCCATCTCTGGGCTGGGAAGATCCCCTGAAGGAGGGTATAGCAACCCACTCCAATATTCTTGCCTGAGAATCCCATGGACAGAGGAGCCTGGTGGGCTACAGTCCATGGGGTTGCAAAGAGTCAGACGCAACTGAAGTGACTTAGTTGTGCATACACGCATACATGCAGACAACATTGTTATTTTTGAGCATGTACATTATATTAATATACCTACAAGATGTTGTATATTGTTTTAGTCTTTCTTTAGTTCAGTTCAGTTCAGTCGCTCAGTCGTGTCTGACTCTTTGTCACCCCATGAATCCCAGCACGCCAGGCCTCCCNTTTCTTGACATCAGTTTTCACTTATCTCCACTGTTTATTTCCTTTTTCTCTCACCCTTGAAAAGGCCTGGGGCCTCATTGAAAAGCTGTTAGATGAACACCGGCCTGTCCTGAATTAGGGCCTATTAAAGAAGTCTAGGCCTGCTGATTTCAAGAACTAATAAGACCTATCCAAGTCAGCTGCCAGGGTGACTATGGGGTCAAAGGGATAAGCTGAGAGCTGAGTGTAAAAAGAAAGGGAGCCCGGAAGGGAGGGGGCCTGGTGGATGGTCTTAATCCAAACCACTTACTCATTAAGTGAGTCAGCCAGCATCTGACACAGCACAGAACCATCTGAGTCAGGCTGTGGAAAGTTACAGAGACGGAGGAAAACAGGAAAGAAAGGAGGAAGAAACTCGGGCCCTTGGGAAGTGGCTATGCTCTAAAGAAGGAAAATGTGGTTTGGCACAGAGGAGGTTCTTATAAGCAGGGTCATAAACAGGTTGGAACTTTAACAACCTGAGTAGAACACTAAGAACCGAAAACAGACGAGTTCCTAGAGGAACTCCAACTCAGGAGTCTAACTGGATTTAAGAGGCACGTGGGACCCACTGTGAAACTGTAGAAAGGCAAGCTGTCCTATTGAATGGTGACGGTGGCTGAGAGAGCTGGTTGTCTGTAGGCTTGAGCTGATGATGCAAAATACCAAGCATCTGTTCAGCTCAATAATGGGCTCCTTCAAACTGAAAGCAACGCTGCTGTCTGCTGCTCCAAGCCAGAGAGTAGCTCCCAAAATCTGGCCTGGAGTTGCAGGAAACCTCTGGCAAGCAGTGTGAAATTAACTGAGCAATGACAGTTTTTATGCTTAACATTCACTCATCTTTAAGCTTTATCCACCTCAATTCCTACTTTATAGAGCCACTGTCATAATAATATTAGACTCTGATATGAAAATCTAGATACGCTGTGTAAATGTTTTAATAACATTTAAATCAGCATTATTACTATTGCTGTCTAAGAAAAGAAGGTAAGAGAGGCAGAGAAAAGTTGTTTCTATTTTATTCCTAGGGATTGATTTCAGCTTGGTATAACTCTGAGTATAGAATTATACATGTGTGTAGGGTGAATATTTAATATATGATATAAGTTTCTTAGTAGTTCAGGCATTTTGGCATAATTGCCTTGCTTTATTGTATAACTCACGTTATCACATTGCCAGGTGTGATATTGATCACATTTTCATCATTAGTAATAGAGATTCTGCTTTAATTTCCATATTTGTTTTATAAATGCCTTAAGCAAGACCCATCTTTGGCACATGAAAGGCACAGTGCTGTGTGGCAAGTTTTAAGGAAAGAATTTTGNGAAGGAGATCAACCCTGGGATTTCTTTGGAGGGAGTGATGCTAAAGCTGAAACTCCAGTACTTTATCACGGACTCGATGGACGTGAGTCTGAATGAACTCCGGGAGATGGTGATGAACAGGGAGGCCTGGCGTCCTGAGATTCATGGGATCGCAAAGACCGAGTGAGCGACTGAACTGAACTTAGTAATATGGAGTTCATGATGAGCCACAGTCAGCTCCTGGTCTTGTTTTTTTTTGACTATATAGAGCTTCTCCATCTTTGGCTGCCAAGAATATAATCAGTCTGATTTTGGTGTTGACCATGGTAGAGTCTGGTGATGTCCATGTGTAGAGTCTTTCTTAGCATTTATATTTCAAATATTTCTTTATCTTTTGTAATATTTTTTAAAGCTTATCTTTGATTTTCTCTGTGGTAGGGGAGACAGGTAATGCTTAATACTTTCTGGAGGAATCACAGGTATTTTTTGAGACTCATTCTACATGGTTGTAAAATAGTTATCCACATCTGGGAAGTGGTTTATAATAACAGAGTAAAATTATAAAGGCATATTATCAAGGTGAGTGTTAAGAGATTCTTATGTTTTCCTCTAGTTATAAGCTACTTTCAAACATTCATTATATCTAAGTCTAAGCTACACAAGGTAGGGGCTGTCCATCTCTGTGTTAGCACGTGGCATGAAATTCTCAAGAAAAATGTGTGGATGGCTTATTGAATTTTTATCTTGGAAGCTCTGGTTCAGCTGAAGAATCTCATAGCACACTGACAAATCTTATCAAGAATGTGTCTCTCTTCCTCTCTTCCTGTCACCCTCTAGTCAAGAGTGATTGGCTTCAATAAATGTTCATCATCTTCTCTTTGTGACTCTGTTTTGCTACCATTTTCTTTGGAATATTGACAGACCTAAAGAGACTACTTGCTTAATGGACCTTGGAAACACAGTAGAGTTAATTTGTGTATGTTTTAGTCTTTCCAACTAGATTTTCTAAAGTGCAAATTTGTAAAAGTGATGATTTGTGTCTTATTCTTTTGCTTCACTATTTCATTTGGACAACAGTGAGATTTTTAAACTCATACGATGTTTAAGATACAGCCAAACACAAAAGTCCTTTGCAAATAGAAATGAACATGCCTTTCTATTGTTTGTAAGTGGTATTGCAAAGTCTAACCTCTAATTTGTAATGTTTTTATGAGAAAGCTCTTAATCATTTATTTGAAACTGATTAATAGACTATTCCTAAATTATAAAAATCACTGTGAATTCAATGACTATATGCTCTTCAAGTAGCCAGCTAAATCAGTAAATTCTGTGAAATATAAACCTAATAGTCAAACTATTTATGGGCAGCAATGTACTAACTAATTTATTTTTGTTTTTGCTGTCATATAGAAATAGGAGTATTTAATTTGGTATTTAGATTTAATCAGGTGATTATGTGCTGATTAACTGGTATTGCACTTTGAAATTTTAAAATGTATTTGGTTGCTATGAATCCTATGGTTCACTGAATCCTATGAACAGAAAGTAAAACTTAGTCAAATATCTATGTAATATCATCTGGATGGTTTTTGTGGCTGGATGTGTGTTATTTATTTTACAAATTGTTTTAAAAAATTTTTATTGGTCCCTTACTTTTTCTACAAATATTTGTAGAACACATACCATGTGCTAAGCATTGGGTTTACCACCATGCCCCTAAAGATATTATAGTCTGGAGGGGTATCAAAAGTTTAAGCAGGCATTTAAAATGCAATGTGATGGGGCGGTACAGAGACCTCCGGAAGAGGCAATTCACCTCACTTTGGGAGGCCAAGGAAGACTTGTTTCCCAAAAGGAGGGACATTTCCGGCAGTCNATGCCCCTAAAGATATTATAGTCTGGAGGGGTATCAAAAGTTTAAGCAGGCATTTAAAATGCAATGTGATGGGGCGGTACAGAGACCTCCGGAAGAGGCAATTCACCTCACTTTGGGAGGCCAAGGAAGACTTGTTTCCCAAAAGGAGGGACATTTCCGGCAGTCTTGGAGGATAAGTCAAGCTAGTCACCGACAAGGGAGGAAATGACCCTTCACTAAGGCTTAGAGAGCCTCCAGAAGAGCTGTAAGCAATGCAATACAATTGGAGCTGAGAGATCAAGTGGTGGAGGAAAAGGACGTTGAAGCTGGAGGAATAAGCTGGGGCTGGATTTTGAGGCCTTGTTTGCCACACTAGGCAACCTGGGCTGCATGGTGCTATGTAAGTGGATTTCAAGCACTGAAAAATGTCAGCTGGATTTAGAAACAAAGTTGTATTTGACCTTGAAGAGAGAAGTTTTGTTGGAGGTGCGGGAGTGAAAACCAGATTGCAGCAGGTTGAAAAGTGAGTAAAAAATAAGTATAGACAGTGGCTGTTGTCAGGAAGTTATTTTGATTTATGAAACATTTAAAATTTGTATGTCATTAAATGTATAGGATTAGTCTTGAATTATAGATTGGCTACAATAACAGATACTAGATTTACTATTAATATCACATACCTCTCTTGATGTATGGTAATTTTATTTTCGAAGAGTTTTTGAAGAAAATAATGTTAGGTGATAAAACTGT
Organism: Neotragus pygmaeus; assembly: GCA_006410875.1. NCBI lineage: Eukaryota > Metazoa > Chordata > Mammalia > Artiodactyla > Bovidae > Neotragus > Neotragus pygmaeus. The sequence continues at coordinate 196,010 of SJYV01007283.1, forward strand.
TTTCTCTAAAAAGAAGAGTCTCTTTGTGATCAAGACTAACGTCTTCTACTTGAGAATTATGGTGTATTTTAGATCTGATAAGTTCCTACAAAGTTCTGTCTACACTTAAGTAGTTATTGCTATAAACAAAGCAAGCTACAAGAATTAATTTTTGAGAACAGTTTATTCATTTAAGAATTCTTGACATTATTAGAGACATTGGCTCTAGGATTTCTTTGGTATTTTATACATGTAAAATTATTTGAGTAAGAAGAATTCTGCTTTCATAATATTACACAGTACTATGTTGCCTTCCTTTTAGTACAAATGATTGGTTTGGCCAAGAAGTTCATTCGGTTAGTGAATATGTTGTTCAATAAAGTTCTTGGTAAAAATAAAAAATGCATCTTTATATTTTTACTGAAAACCAAATGAACTTTTTGACCGATCCAATTTTTTCAGTCTGCAAGCATTAAAAATGAAACTAGTAGATGATGCTTTTAATGTTAAAACTGCTATCAGAGGTGAATTTACCTTGAAGTTTATGAAACTTCAGAGCCCCCTCACTTGTGCAGCCCTACATTCAATTTTCTATCTCAAATTTCTAACTTTATATTCATAATTATTCTTTTTCATAAAGAGTGTTCCCAAATTGTATACATTTCAAACCAAAAAAATCTGAGTCTGCCCTGATTTCTCTGTAATAGATTATTCCTAGATAAAAAACCTCAATGTATTTAAAGTTTCTACTTTGAACTTTATCAAGAAAACTGGAGAAGTAGGCTCCTNGTTCCCAAATTGTATACATTTCAAACCAAAAAAATCTGAGTCTGCCCTGATTTCTCTGTAATAGATTATTCCTAGATAAAAAACCTCAATGTATTTAAAGTTTCTACTTTGAACTTTATCAAGAAAACTGGAGAAGTAGGCTCTTGAAGGGAGAAACATACACACTTAAATTTTAAACAAATGATAATGAATCGAGAATATTCTTGAAAACCAACAAAGTGAAAAAGTTCCTACAACTAAGTAAATTTATTTTCTCTTGTGTGGCTTTATGGTCTAGAAAGAGGACATGATTTTTGAGGCTTACTGTGTGTGAGTTCTCGATGGATATGAGTTTGAGCAAGCTTTGGGAGTTGGTGATAAACAGGGAAGCCTGGCATGTTGCAGTCCATGGGGTTGCAAAGAGTTGGACACACCTGAGTGAACTGAACTGAACTGTATGTGAGACCTGAATCAATCTTCTCAGCAATGAAGACCTCCTACTGTCTATGGATGAGGAAGCTGAGTCTTCAAGACCTGAGACTAATCTGGGCCTGCTTATTAAGGACGTGCTTAGCTTTCTGTGCATTTTTCAGATGGTCCACACACACTGTTCAAGTGGTCAAGTTTATCTGTTTGATACCTGAACAAACTTAATTCTTCACAGGAAAATATATCTAAAGACAAATGCCCTTGAACATAAGGGCCATGGCTGGCTCAGAAAATGGAACGCCAAGCACACGTCTCTTCAACAGTGAGTCTTATCTGTGCTATTATTAGCATATACAGATAATGGATCATTACCTTGGTATATTTTAGATACCTTTTCTACCTAAGATATTTTATTGCTTTTCTATTTCTGTGCTGTGCTATGCTAAGTCGATTCAATTGTGTCCGACTCTTTGTGACCCTGTGGATCATAGCCTGCCAGGCTCCTCTGTCCATGGGATTCTCCAGGGAAAAGTACTGGAGTGGGTTGCCATGCCCTCCACTAGGGGATCTTCCTGACCCAGGGATTGAACCCGTGTCTCTCATGTCTCCTGCATTGGCAGGTGGGTTCTTTACCACTAGCACCACCTTGCTGTTCTACCTAAGGTATTTTATTGCTTTTCCATCTTAGAAGAGCATTAAGCCACTAAAAAATCCACTGGTTGTCCATAATTTGGATCTTACTAGAACATTTGAATTGCTATCAGAAAATTGACTTTTTAAGAAAGGAAGGGTAAAGCTACAGTTTCACCACAAAATCAAATGAAAGACATGAGTCTAAATTAACTATGGACATGGGAAAAAAGAAATGTTCAATAAAAGCATTCAATAAAAATCCCCTTGAGTAGTTTCTTATATGACCCAGGTACCTACTGTCGTGCAAACAACTTAAAATTTATTTGTCACTAAAATACTCAGCGTGCACAGGGTTTGTGGTTAGACACAACCAGAGTCAGGAATCTCATCTATTCTAAAGCCATCTATGAGTAGCTGAAGAATAGACCATACTTTTTTTTTTTTTTAAACCCAACTGTCAAAGCATTTATATTACCCAAATAGGGTCATGTAATTCCATAGAGCCTAGAGTATGTTTAATTGAATCCTCCTGTGGTGATTCTGTTTTCAAGCTGGTTCCTGGTCTTCAGGATTTCTAGAAGTCTGGAAAGGGTTTAGTTGTTTATTACTGGCTTTTCCTAGACTATTAAGGCCTCCCTTATTCCCTGACTCTCCAGCAATATTTTATGTTTAAAGAGCACCTGGTACTCTGAGAATAGTTGATTTTCATGTTTCTAATCTGAAATATGATTTTTAGAAAAAATAAAAAGCCAACTGCTGGAATTAGGAAGTGTCTATTTAGCTTCAGTAACATATTTTTTTTAAGTAGCTCTATTTGATTTTGTCTTTTTTCCTATCCTTTGCTGATAGTAACATTTTCTACAGAAATTGAGGTTGGAAAGGAGGCTGAAACAAGTGAAAATTTTAGGGCTATCACTCTATAATATTACTATAAAATTATTTTTAGCATCTATTTGGTAAGAACTAAAAAAAAAATCTCCAGTTAGAAATTTGCCAAATCATTTTATAGCTGAAAGAACTGCTTCTGAATGTTATATTTAACCTAAATAGCTGACAGATTTATCCTTCCAATAACCTCCCACCTCTGGCCCTCAAACCCCCTACCTACTAATTTTGTCTTCTTTAGTCATGAATAAATAACATTTATGGTTACAGTTTGCGATGGCCCTTGGGAACTGTGAGATGCTCTCAACTGGAATTTAAATCTACAAGCAATAATCCAATCTGTCAGATTTTGGGACTTTAGCCATGTATACTTAGCATTATTCAATCACCAGTCATAAGAACAGGTCTCGCCACATAAATTCAGTTTCTGAATGAAAGCCAGTGTGAGTCAAACAGACACAACTAATTGGATCTTCACTGTAAGTAACATTTGTTAGCAAGTTGCAACATAATTGTTCATTATCCGATAGAAAAAGCTCTATTGGGTAAATATTTTGCTATGAAAATATAAAATATATGATGAGTTCAGGGTACTTACTGGGAGATGCTCATTGGGAGGTTTAAACCATGGTTTAAATGTAACTAAAATCTTGGACTTTTGATGCTAAAGCATCAAATTTGAAGTGAAATTTAAAATATTTTTGGACTGATCATGTTTGTTTCTAGTTATAGCATGGTTTAGTGTTAATGAAAACTTATCGACACTTTTGTAAAAGTTAGACTGGATGCTTTCATTGGGAATTTAAGCCAGTTACATCCTAACTTTTTTTTTTTTACTTTCTCATGACCTCTTTTGTTACCTGTGTAATTATTTAGAGAATAAGTAAAAATCAGGACTAAGTTTTAATTTCTAGTGTTTGCAAAGTCCTAGTAGAAGTGCCATCTCCATGGGTTCCTCTTGAATACTTTCCTCCAGGCAAGAGGGACCTTGTAACCACTGGGAATGAGGTGTAGGTTATAATTCTTAGTCATTTGTTGCTGTAGGCTTAAGTCCAAACAATGAACTAGAGGTGAAAGTCCCTAGGTCCTATTACTAATCCCCATGGTCTCTTAGGTTCCTTTTGATTTTCTTCTCATTACATTATTAACTGTATAGTGTCAGGGGATACATCAAACTCCCATAATGGAAGTACAATGTATAAACAACTTATACAAGAAACCTGTAAGATTCCTTGTTCTGTATGTAGGGTTCTTATATTTAATGTATATCTCACCAAACTTCGGATACTATTTTAAAACTTTGTCAAATTTCTGCACCTTTTCTCTGATATTTTATTTTAATTATTATGACTTCCTTACTTTGTTGTATTAAATTGTGGCCACATTACAATAGGGCACTCTACTTCACTAGAGACTACTATTGTATTCTGTAGTTTTAACAGTCTTGGTTGGATTCCACAATATTTCTTCTTGAGTCTCAGCATCTTCTCTTTGAAGTTTCAGATTCACCATAAAACAAAAGGTGAAGTTTAAAAAAATTATATTATCTCTGTTATTATTTACACAAAATACACTTTTTCTAATTAATACATTTGAATTTTTAAAAAAGTTCAAATGTATGATTCATTATATGTGCATATTGCAGAAATAATGACAAGCAAATAGATAAACAATTACTTCACATCCTACCACTCAGAGGTGACAAGTATTATTAACATTTTCTTTCTGATGGATATTTTTTACTATCTCTATATTTATATATATATACATATATATTGACCTCCCTGTGGTTCAGACAGTAAAGTATCTGCCTGCAGTGCAGGAAACCTGGGTTTGATCCCTAGGTCGTGAAGATCCTCTGGAGAAAGGAATGGCAACCTACTCCAGTATTCTTGCCTGGAAAATCCCATGGACAGAGGACATTTTATTTATATATAGATAGAAATATCTCCATATTTATACATAAATACATATATATTAACACATATATAATATGTGTATAAAACGGGATCATACTATGCCTACTTGTTTGGGCTTCCCAAATAGCTCAGCTGGTAAAGAATCTGCCTGCAATGCACGAGACCTCAGTTCAATTTCTGAGTTGGGAAGTTCCCCTAGAGAAGGGATAGGCCACCCACTCCAGTATTCTTGGGCTTCTCTGGTGGCTCAGGCAGTTAAGAATCTGCCTGCAATGCAGGAAACCTGGATTCGATCCCCTTGTTTTACCTCCATTCAGTATTATTAACAATAGATTTTCCTGTTTATAATTAGTTATCTATGGTATCATTTAATGGTTGCTTAAGGTGATGTTGTGTAGATTGCTATAATTTATTTAGCCAATCTCTAATTTAAATTGTTGCCAAGTTTATATTATTATAAAGAGCTTGTGCTACTCTATGTTACTTTAGTCGTGTTTGACTCTTTGCAACCCTATGGACTGTTGCCTTCCAGGCTCCTCTGTCCATGGGATTCGCCAGACAAGAATACTGGAGTGGGTTGCCTTGCCCTCCTCCAGAGGATCTTCCCAACCCAGGGATGGAAACTCTTATCGAATCTGCATTGTAGGTGGGTTCTTTACCATTAGTGCCACGTGGGAAGCCTCTATAAAAGAGTTTACTGATCATAAATTCTTATACATAAATCTTGTGCAACTGTTTATTTTCTTACGAAGCTGCTGCTGCTGCTGCTAAGTTGCTTCAGTCGTGTCCGACTCTGTGCGACCCCGTAGACGGCAGCCCACCAGGCTCCCCTGCCCTGGGATTCTCCAGGCAAGAACACTGGAGTGGGTGGCCATTTCCTTCTCCAATGCATTAAAGTAAAAAGTGAAAGTGAAGTCGCTCAGTCGTGTCCGACTCTTAGCGACCCCATGGACTGCAGCCTAATCCTAGGTTAAAGGATATGCACACATTGAGGCTTTTGATATCTGTTGCCAAATTGTTTCCCCTAAATAATACATCAATACATAGTTCCTTTGAATATGAATGATGTTTTATCCCTTACTATCCTTTTCTTTTTAATATTTGATGTTTTCACAGTTGAAAATGGCATCACATGGTTGCTCTGATTTCTATTTCATTAATTACTAGTGAGATCAAAATGCTTTTTTAATGTATTTAATGAATTGTTTCAGTGTTTAGCCTATTTTTGTATTAAATCTATTTGTAGGACTTAAACTGTAATAACTTTTGTCTATTAAATAGAAGATTTTTTGCTTTGTCATTTGCCTTTTAATGTTTGTGGTATTTTTGATATACAGTTTAAATTGTTAACTTTAAAAAATTAAATATATCATTCATACAAATGAACATGTAAATACTGTACNTTAAACTGTAATAACTTTTGTCTATTAAATAGAAGATTTTTTGCTTTGTCATTTGCCTTTTAATGTTTGTGGTATTTTTGATATACAGTTTAAATTGTTAACTTTAAAAAATTAAATATATCATTCATACAAATGAACATGTAAATACTGTACATATACTGTTTGAAGAACAATAAAAATAAAATGAGTAATCGTGCACTTACATCCCAGTTTAAGAATAATACATTTCCAAAATATTTAAAGTTTGTATGAGCTCCTATCATATCATATTTCCGTTTCTCTCTGGAGGCTACTGAGTTCCTTAATTTTGTTATTTTCTTTATATTTGTATCAAATATGGAGAATTCCTAAATAATATATTATTTAACTTTGCATATTTTTGGAATGATTTAGAACTAGAATCCTATTTTGTGAATTCTTTTGTAGCTTCCTTTAAAAATACTAAACATTCATTTAAAATCATCAGTATTGATGCTTCCTTTTTAGTGCATGTATGGTATTCTGTTGTAAGGCCATATCCCAATTTATTTATTCCTCTGTTGTTTCCAGTTTTTGATATTACAAAAAATGCCTCTATAAACATTGTACATATCTCCTGGTGCTTATGTGCAAAAAAAAAAAAAAAAANTCCTTTTTAGTGCATGTATGGTATTCTGTTGTAAGGCCATATCCCAATTTATTTATTCCTCTGTTGTTTCCAGTTTTTGATATTACAAAAAATGCCTCTATAAACATTGTACATATCTCCTGGTGCTTATGTGCAAAAAAAAAAAAAAAAAAAACCAAAAGTATTCTTAGTATTAGAATTGTAGGGTTATAGGTTAGTTCATATTTTCTGCTTACAAAAAACCAAATGTTTTCCAAAGGATTTGGACCATTTTATCCTCCAATCAATAGTGTTTAAGAGTTTATGTTGTTCCAGATTATTATTAACATTTGATAGTATCAGTTTTTAAAACTACTGGTGGCAGTAAAATGTTATCTCATTGAGGTTTTCATTTGCATTTCTCTGATTACTAATGAGGTGAGCATCTTTTTTGTAAGATTACTGGTCATTTGTTGATGTTCCTCTGAGGAATGCTGTGTCATGTCTTTTGACCATTCTTTTATTGGGTTCTCTATCTTTTCATTATTCCTTTACTTTCTTCTTTACTTTCCTCCCTTCTTTTCTTTCCTCGCCTACTTCTGCCTTCCCTCTTTCTTCCTTTTTTCCCCCTATGTTTTTTTATTCCAAGGTGGTTTTTTATATATTCTGGATACTTAAGTTGATTTTATGTGTGAAAATGCCTTCTCTCCATCTGTGACTCCTCCCTGCGTCCCTTTATGGTAACATCTGAAATTAATTTTTGTGAATGAGGGCTTCCCTTGTGACTCAGCTGGTAAAGAATCCACCTGCAATGCAGGAGACCTGGTTTGATCTCTGGGCTGGGAAGATCCCCTGGAAAAGGGAATGGCTACCTATTCTGGCCTGGAGAATCCCATGGACAGTATAGTCCAGTTCAGTTCAGTTCAGTCACTCAGTCATGTCTGAATCTTTGCAAACCCATGGACTGCAGCACGACAGTTCTCCCTGTTCATCACCACCTCCTGGAGTTTACTCAAACTCATGTCCATTGAGTCGGTGATGCCATCCAACCACCTTATCCTCTATCGTCCCCTTCTCCTCCTGCCTTCAATCTATCCCAGAATCAGGGTCTTTTCAAATGAGTCAGTTTCTCGCATCAGGTGGCCAAAGTATTGGAGTTTGAGCTTTAAAATCAGTCCTTCCAATGAATATTCAAGACTGATTTCCTTTAGAATGGATTGGCTGGATCTCCTGCAGTCCAAGAGACTCTCAAGAGTCTTCTCCAACACCACAGTTCAAAAGCATCAATTCTTCAGTGCTCAGCTTTCTCTATAGTCCAACTCTCACATCCATACATGACTACTGGAAAAACCATAGCCTTGACTAGATGGACCTTTGTTGCCAAAATAATATCTCTGCNTTTTTTTTCTCAAATAGTTAACTTATCCCAATATCTAGGTAATTTGTCAAAATTTAGAAATGTTAAATAATAAAGACTGAAGTTGTATTACCAATAAATAGAAGTTATGTTTGAATAGAAATTATAATCATACTATAATCAAATTATTAGCTGCATAGTATGGAAAACTGATAATGAAAATTAATTTTTTTAAAAAAAGTATCTTAATTTCCTTTGTATTCTTTGAAAGAGGAGGACTTTTAATTTTTTCATTTTATTTGCCAGTGTCTACTGTGGCAGATATCTCTTTTCCTGAAAAATTCCCAAGATACTCTAAAATAAGGCATTAAAACAAGAAGTCCTGGGGAGCTAAACATTTTTCTGTCTTCATGTATATTCTTTCTGTTTTTCTAAAGTCAGAAACTTGCATATATTCAATTTCCCATTGTGACACAATTATTGGTGGCCTTGTAGAGAATTGGAAGGATAGACACATTAATTTGGAAGGGAAAAATGGAATTCTCTTATTTTCCCAGGAATGTGGACTACGAAGGTAGAGCAAGTGTTGCATGGATAACCTCTGTGGAAGAGTATTAGGCTCTTCTTCATAGATTAGATCCTGCTTTCTAGTCAAACTTCCCTGTATCTGTAGAATCACTTCCATGCAAACTAGAGAAGTAAAATTAAACTTCTAATTGTACCTTTAGCTCACGGGTTTATGCAGATGTATGTTATGGACACAATCTCAATCATTCAGCAGTGGTTGGCTGACCTTTTGAAATCTCCTGCTCGGTCTTGCTTAGCATAAGAAGAGACTTCAATCTCCATTTATTTATAATGTGAGAGAATAGGTTATTTTTATTAATAGAACATATGAATTACTAGTCACATTTTAAAATCAAATAATAAATATACATTTGAAACTAAAAGTATATGGAAAAGACTTGACTCTGGAAATTTCAGATTTTAGTGTTTTCCTCTTGCTGTCAGAACATGTACTATTATTGCCTGATGGTTATAGATGAACAAGGCAGTTACAGATGGAATAAGAACTACCTTCTTGATGTGTTGAAAGTTGCTTTATGGACTACATTTATGAAAGCTTGCTTACTTGTTATTTTACCTCATAAAAGAGAAGCTACACAATTCTAAGCAATATTTGTGACTCATTTCATATGCCCACAGCAAGCAAAACAATGTTAGGAACATAGTAAGGATGCAACAAACACCTGTAAACGAACAGAAACGGGAGCATAGGAAAACATTTTTCAGTTTATTTTAACTTTCTGGTTCACTGCATTCTAAATAAATGACAGTTTATTGTAGCGAGGAAAACAGGACCTGATGGAATCTAGGAAAGATGTGGAAAGAGAAGGTTGTCCAGCAGGTCAGGGAAATTTGAACCCGTTGTCAAGAGTTATGAATGTTTTTTCTGTTCAACATTATGAGGTGCTTACCCATCATTAATTTTAGTTTGTTTTTATATGAACTTAAACTTTGGGTAATTCTTGACTGGTGCTTTTTTATGTAACATCAGTTTTTTAAAAATGATTTGCATTTTGTTTCAAAACAGTTGCCCAAAATATCTTTGAAAAAAGAGGGCTGTGTTCACCTTTAATATTTAAAAATCACTTGGAGGCAGTTCAGTTGAGCTTGAGTGTGTGTTTACAAAAAAGTAAAACATAACCAGAATGAGTAACCTCTGTTCTCTGAGGCTTATTGCATATCATTTATGCTTGAACAAACAGAATGAATTTATTTGCTTTAATGTAAAAAATCTTTGACCCAAGAGTTAAAAGGAGTTTGCTGACCAATCCAATAAAAATAGCCACAAACTTACTTTTAAACTGAAATTATTTTTAACCTACATCTCTTCATTACAGAAAAAGTTGAAAACAGTTTGAAATACTTTTCTAGTGTTAGCAGGTACATTTAGAATGTCTACTCTGGTAATATGAAGTATAAGTCAGCCAAATTATCTGAATATCCCAGGTCCCCAAACCAACCCATGGAGATAGAGGTGAGTTTTTTTTTTTTTTTAGTTAAATTATCCAAATAGCTTATCTTTATAATCCCATGACATTTGGTAATTACTCAATCTTCACTGAATCCCTGCTGCCTTGTTGTCCAGAGTTCTATTAATAAAATGAAAGGATTTAAGAAAATGGTATGTCAGAAATCAGCAGCAAAAAGCTCATTTTACTTTAAAAATGTTGTTTTTAAATTAAACATGATACGTGATAATTTAGTTAAACTTGATGAAATCTTGATAATCTTTCCATATATCTATATTTTGCTGATTAATCCTAGGAGAATTTGCTTTGTTGTTTTCTGTTTTCTCTAAAGGAGTGGTTGGGTCTTAGCTTGATTTGATGTTCCCTCCCAGGCCACTAATAAAGGCAGGCCTCTTCCCAAAATGACTTTTTTATTATTGTTCTAGAAAAATGCTGATGACAATATTTTTCTTTATTACCCTTTATACTGGTCTTGCCAAGCCTTCTCAATTGAATATGTAACGGTCAAATAGTTTAATGAATAATTTGGGGGCAAACAAGGGCCTTTCTCCTGGCAGCCGTTTTATAGCTGTCAGTGCAACCTAGAAAGCACAATAGTGTGAGTAGGAAATTCAACATTTAGTTGAGTTTCTCTTTTGGGACTTGGAGTCTGATTATAGAAAAAGTAACATTGATTAAATGGCTTTTAAATAATTAAGCACTTTTGTTTCGTCCTCAATACTGTGCCACATGCACTGTGTGGTGTAAAAGCATTATGATGTGATTAATCTCACCAGCTTATTCACAGTCTAGATGAAGTGATCATATTTACACCCGAAGTCCGGCAATTAAAGGGTGGCATAAGATAACATATGACTAAAAATCAAAATAAGCAGTGTAAACGGCAGGTACTACAAGAGCTCCTGATGGAGGTGAAGAATCAGTAGAGAACATTTGACTTAACCAGAGGAGTCACATCATACTTAGGAATTAGGTGCCAAAGTTAACACACAATGTAAAATGTATGTGAAGTCAATATCCAGCTCTCTTAAATCACCTGTAGATTTTTTTAATTAATTAATTAATTAAATCACCTGTAGATTTCAGTATACATAGTCACAAACACTTGCTACACTGAATATTGACACATTCTCTCCTTCTTAGAAAGTTATGAACATTTAGTATTTCCTTCATTATACAAACAGATCACTGGAAAACTGCCTCAAGTTTAACTTCAAACCCAACAATCAGGCTCAGCATCATAAGCTGCTTATATTATGAGGGGACAATGGGAAATGGGGTCTGACTGACTTGGCAGTTTTTGCTCTTTTAATGAAGTAGTGGGAAGAAGTTTCCACACTTTATAATTCTTTTTATTTAATTTTCTCCTTTCTATTAAACCTGTAGAGGCAACTTTACTTAAGTTTAAAGTGTATATGATGTGTTCCACTGTATATAAGTCATTAAAATTCTTGCCAACTCTTGACTCTTAGATGGTGAATTCTGAATTGTTTTCATTTGGCTGAATTTTATATTTGTGTGCATACCTAGTTTAGTATATTATTGTTTCATGATTATTGAGGATGTTTCAAGTTCCTGTATCATTTTCCTATATTTTCTTTTTTATCTTTCTAGTTTCATGGGATTTCATATACTCTCTCTTTCTATAAGCGAAAATCACCACCTGTCCTGGATTTTTATTCCTTCTCATTTTCTCTAAGATTAAACTTACTAAAAGAGTCACCAATCAGAAAATATTAAGGAACACCTACTAAGGCAAACTATTGAGCTAAACTTTGAGAAAGAAACTTTGAAGTGCATCAGAAACGAAAAAAGGGACATTTAATAGCTCAAAGCACCGTGTTGTAAATGCCAAACTGGTGATACAGAAGATAAGTGGTGAGGCCTATTTAGAGGAGGGAGACACTCCTGGCCTGGAGTGAGTGGCCTGAGAAAGTCTGGGCAAAGGGCTGGGATTGAGTCAAGCCCAGAACCTTGGGTACAGTTCAGATAAGAGGAGGGCAGTGTGTGTTCATAATTACATTCATTCAGATTGAGATAAATGAGTAGTACCTGGTATTGGTTTTCTGTGAGCTTACAGTCTAGTGATGAAGACAGACAGGTAAACAGATAAATTTCAACACAGTGTGGTACATGTGTTCATGTAGGGGTCGAAACAAAGTCCTATGTGGGCATAAAGACTGTTGGATTGTGATGTAAGAAAGGAGGTATCATTTGGACTACACTTTAATTGTAGGAGGGGCTCCCCTGATAGCTCAGTTGGTAAAGAATCTGCCTGCAATGCAGGAGACCCTGGTTCGATTCCTGGGTCAGGAAGATCCGCTGGAGAAGGGATAGGCTACCCACTCCAGTATTCTGGCCTGGAAAATTCCCTGGACTATCTATGGGGTCCCAAAGAGTCAGACACGACTGAACGACTTTCACTTTCACTTTTAATGGTAGGCAGCGGCTTACAGGCACAGAAGAAAGAAAGGCATATCAGATCAGAGAAAGCACTTCTAGACACAGATCTGGAAAGAACAAGAAAGCACAATGTCAGTGACAAAGGGCTGGGGGTGAGGGCATGGCACATGGGGAAGCAGATTATGAAATGCCTTTTAAGACTCGAGAAGGACTTGCATTTCAACTTGAAGGAAAAGAGGAGTGAAGAGAGAGTTGTAAGCCACAGCATGACATTATCAGATTTGGTTTCTTACAAGGAAATGCATTAAGCGTGGTGGCAGAGAGACCAGCTGAGATTGAAAGCTACACAAGGGGAAGGTTATGTTTAATCCCTCTTGACATACTCAGCACTATCATATGGTGCATGCTAAGTCACTTTAGTCATGTCCTACTCTTTGTGAGCCTATAGACTGTAGCCCACCTGGCTCTTCTGTCCATAGGATTCTCCAGACAAGAATACCAGAGTGAGTTGCCATGCCCTCCTCCAGGGGATCTTCCTGACCCAGGGATCGAACCCACATCTCTTGCGTCCCCTGCATTGGCAGGTGTGTTCTTTACCACTAGCACCACCAAAGCCCTGTGCTCTATAATCTTTTACTGATTGGAGATTTTTTGTTACCTGAATAGTCCAAGGAAAGGTTGAGAGCCCAATCTAAGGCCTTAAGCAGAGAAGGTAAAAAGAAGTCAAATATGAGTGAGGGTTGTGAGATGGAATCCATAGGGTCTATTGTCTGATTAGGTGTAGTAGGAAGTGATTAGGAAGAAGAGAAAGTTGAGGAGAATTCTGTGCTTTTCAGCTGGGGAATCAGATGGATTTATTATGAATTAAAACAGAAACCACTGGGGGCACCATGGGTTCTCTTGGGAGTCAACACATTTTGTTTCAAGGGTCAGTGAATTCATGCTCAGTCACATCTGGTGAGCAATAGGAAATATCGCCCTGGATAGTGAGGCTGAGACTGAGGTTGGGGATACAGATTTTAGAATTGGTGAGCAATGAGTGGATGGGTTGGAGGTAGAAGAGAACACACTGGAGTGGCCACTCTCTGAGGAATGGATGAAGATTATATAAGGTTGAATAGTATCCCACCTTAAATTCATGTCAGCCCAGAACTCCAGAATGTAACTTTATTTGGAAATAGGACCTTTGCATATGTAATTAGTTAAGATGAGCCATACTGGATTAGAACAGGCCCTAGTCCAGTGACTGGTGTCCCTCTGAGAAAACAGAAAAACAGATGCACAGTGGAGAAGGCCCTGTGAGCACAGGTGCAGAGCAGCACAAGCATGGTTTGATTAGAAGAGATGATTTGTGTCAAGGGATGGTTTACAAATTGGATCCCAAAGTACTTAGAACCAACTCAAGGTGCACTTCTGTGCCAGAGGCAGATCTGTAGGCAGTCTCTGGCCAGTGAGGTGGACCAGGGACAGGGTGGGTCTGGGCTATTTCTGTGCTTTGAATCTTCTGTCTCTCATGGTCAGCCTTTCCTCACCTCGCCTCCAAACTCAAACGGGTCTCCCCTATTGTGTGAAGGACAAAATGAATGGCCCTGGGTCTAATCCGCTGCCCCTTCTCATCTCTCTTTGCACCACTGCCTCCATTTCCCCACCGCTCGTCCTCTGGGACTTGATTTCTCTCCTCAGTTTCTCAATTAGTCTTTAACTTGTTAAAATTTTCAGAGCTTCCTCTCCCTACCCCTCATTTTTCTTGACCTCACTTGCATCTCTACAGCATCAACATTTCTGATTCTCTCTGCCTTGTTGAAAGTTTCTCTTCCTATGAATTCTCTGCTGTTCTGTTATTCCAGTTCTTAAATTACATCTTGGTCTCCCCAGGGTTCATTCTTCCTGCTGCTGCATAGTGTGGATGAGATGATTCTTTTGGTTTAACTATAACTTCTATGATTTCTTCCTTCCTCCCACAGTCAATTTATATAACTAGTCACTGAATGAATTAATTATGAATTAATTCAAAGTATATTAGTGCTATCAAAATTTCTTCTTTATATTTGACCTTCCTCCAGTTGGGATTTCCTGATAGCTCAGTTGGTAAAGAACTCGCCTGCAATACAGGAATACCCGGTTTGATTCCTGAGTGGAGATCTGCTGGAGAAGGGATAGGCCACCCATTCCAGTATTCTTGGGCTTCCCTGGTGGCTTAGCTGGTAAAGAGACTACTTGCAATACAGGAGACCTGGGTTCGATCCCTGGGTTGGGAAGATACCCTAGAGAAGGGAAAGGCTTCTTCCCACTCCAGTATTCTGGTCTGGAGAGTTCCATGGACTAGTCCATGGGGTAGCAAAGAGTCAGACAGGACTGAGTGAGTTTCACCTTCACCTTCCTCAGGTCAAACCTAATTTTGGTCAGGAATGTGAGTGTGCTTAGTCACTCAGTCGTGTCCAACTCTTTGTGACTCCATAGACTATAGCCTGAAAGGCTCCTTTTGTCCATGGGGATTCTCCAGGCAAGAATACTGGAATGGGTTGCCATTCCTTCCTCCAGGGAACCTTCCCAACCCTGGGATTGAACCCAGGTCTCTTGCATTGCAGGAGGGTTCTTAACTGCTTGAGCCTCCAGAGAAACCCGTGAATACTAGAGTAGTGAGCATCAGTTATAATCTGTGTCTGTTTAAATTTTCTCTTATTTTATTTGAAATGTTTCCTTAATGAGGTCATTGAAGAAAATTTGAAAAGTATATGAAAGGAGAAGAGAGATATAAATTTGCCCAGTGTTTCCTTTCACCTTTTGTTACCTGTAGGGATTTACTGTTTATTTTTACAAGCAGAGCTAAAAGCAAATGCTTAATATAGATACATACATACATATATGTATGTGTGTGTGTATGTGCGTAGTATATAATATTTGCCTTCTCTTTTTTAAATTTAATATTATAAGCATTTTCATGTTACCCATCCTTATAAGTATTTATAGCTTGTATAGTATTCTGTCGAGAGGTTATATTAATTTTTCCTTAACCATTTTCCTATGTTTGACATATAACTTGTTTCTGTGTTTTTCTGTTATAAAATGATAGTAACTATCTTTATGCATGAAGCTTTATTTTAGTTTCAATTTTTTAAAAAACTGATACTTTTCCAAAAATGGATTTTTTGGATCCAGGGTATAAACATTTAAAATCTTAATATATATTGTCAAGTTTCTTGTAACAGAGTTCTACCAACTTGTACACCAGCAATCTATAAAGGGTACTAATTTACCACAGCCTTGCTAAAATGTTTAAATTTTCTGCTCTTTAAATACTTGATTTTTTTCATCTAAGAACACCAATGATGTATTTTAGTGAATAAACTTACAATTCAGATATTTTAGTGATACATGCACTTAGGGACTGATAGTAGAAACTAAGCTGATGACAAGGATTTGTCTTTTACTAACAAAAACATGTTTACTTGGCAAGGAGAATCTTAGAAAAAGGAAAGATCTGAAAAGAAAATTTGATATGGTTTTAGAAGCAGTCTCTTTGAAACTGTAGGACAGTATCTTGGCTTGAATTTCTCTGTAATTCCTCTACAGAAAAGAAAATATTCTTAATTTATTAATTTTAAGCAGAAAAACAGTTCCAACAGAGAGGGAATAACTTTCTCTCTGCAGATATGAAATTCACTTATCCTTATAGAAAACATCTTCCCAGAGGCATGTACAGATGAGCATATTCTGATNAAAAGAAAATATTCTTAATTTATTAATTTTAAGCAGAAAAACAGTTCCAACAGAGAGGGAATAACTTTCTCTCTGCAGATATGAAATTCACTTATCCTTATAGAAAACATCTTCCCAGAGGCATGTACAGATGAGCATATTCTGATGTGTTTCTTATCTGCTTGCCAAATTAAGTGCTTGTTTAGCAAAGCTTCTATGAGAGAAGTGTGCATTATCCTAATGTAGGTATGTGTTGTTTGTGGTATGTGGGTTGGCTTAAAACATTAATTAGATTCTTCCTGCTAGTTTATACAGAACATACTGTCAGTTTATAGAAGAGATATTTATATGTTTGTAGAGTTCTTTCAAAGAGTCTGAGATCTGATATGTTTCAAAAAAACAATCCATGTCTTACCCAGTCTGATTTCTGGAATCATTTTCTCATAACCCTCTGGGTTTCTGGTTAGTGACACTTGAATAAAATTCAGAGAAAATATAGGTGCTTGATAGCACCTAGTATTATGTTCTGTAGTCCAAACTTTTGAAAAAAATCAAACCACGATTAATATACTAAAAACTAAATTTTGTAGAATGTTAAACATTCATGAAAGGAATGATGAAAGAAAGGATAGGTTTTCTGCCAGCATTGCGGTCAGCAGCAGTACTCTGGCCTGATTACTTAAGCCGATGTTTTTCCTAAATCAGTCATGAATCAGTAATTATCAAGTTTTGCAATACGAGGCAATTCTCTTGAGAATAGCAAATGATTTGTAATGTTCAGTTGATAGCTTTTTGAAAAAAAGAAATGTTTTGGCTCTTCTTGGTGGGTTTCCCTGGGCACTGGGCAGAACCCCTATTGACTTATGAAACTTGTCTGTGGAGGCTTTGTAGGTTCAGTTTTCCTACATGATCAAATAGCACATATTTGCTTTCTTTCCCCACAAAAATAAGAATACTGCTGGTGTGTGGTATGTTGGTTTCACTTCCATTCATTTGGCTTAACTATTTAAAGCACGATGTCGTCCAAAAAGGAGAAAAAAAAAAGAAATCACAGATGAAAAAAAAAAAAAATTCACAGATGAAAATTCAGGAATCAAGGTTTTTTTCTTTTTGATTTAATTGTTTCTTCTAGCATATTTTGTGATAACCTGTTCCTTCTGTCATTTTCTTCTGTCATAATACGTTCTTTATGCCCTGGGATTCTCAGGAAGGGAATCTCATGAAAAGTTTCTAATTCAGTCCCCTACTCCTTTGTCTCAGTTACAGAACCCAGAATTGGTTAAATAACGATCCAAACATGGCTCTTTCTTTTACTTGATAGTACATTAGCCAACATGCCTGCATCGATGCAGTTGCCTTATTTTAGAACAGGAAACCTGGAGCTCAGTGGATTACACACTTTGCAGTTTGTCCCAATGTGCCATGTGACCCTAGAATTTTAAACAGCTGTTCTTTGGTGTCCAGGACCCTTATGCTGGTGCTTCTCTTTTATGATCACCATCCTGCAACTACATATTTACTCAGGAGCCTGTGTAACTTTGCCGTGTCCACTCCCTACTTCCTTCACTGTGGAGATGCTCTTTTCTTGGATATATCTTTGATAACACCTTTGCTTGGAGGTTCCTTGGAATTTTAATGTCTTAACATTGCAGGAAGGCTCCTCAATGTGGGGACCTGTAGAGCCCTCATCAGGTGAACCTTTCAAAATAGTCTAGAATCCTTCATAGCTCTTCTTCAAGGGCTTACATTTTTAGCTCTTTGGTCAGCTTTTGTCTTGAGGTGCTCCTTGTCTCATAGCCGTGATCCCCTTTGAGAACTAATGAATTTTGGCATTCTGAGACTATCCCAGACACTCTGACCCCAGGAGTTTGGTCAGGATTTTGGTATGTTATGTATTCTCTTTATGTCTGTTTCCTCATCACATATCTGACAGTCTGGTACCTGAATGAGCCTAAGTCATGGCTAATCTGCAACATTGTGACAATTCTGCAGTATGGGTTCCCAGATTCCTGCGCTATCTAGTGGGAGCTGCAGAACCTCACACAATCACAGGATTGGAAGGGAGCCTACTGGTCTTTGAACGCTTGAGTCACCCCTGCAAAGTCACTGCCAAGTAATTATCTAGCCTGACGGGAAACTTATTACCTCCCAAGGCAGTTCATTCTAATTCGAACAGTTCCCACTGGTGGGAAATTCTTTCTCATACCTATTCAGTGTTGATATATTTCCCGTATTGAATAAAACAGAATTCCTATTAATTAGGCAGCCCCCCCCCGCCCCCAGAATCTTTCAAGAGTTGACTTAATATCTTTGGGAGGAAAACTTATTTGTGTTTATAGAACTTGGTGGATGCTGTCCTGTGAAATTCACAATGCAGCTTTACATANGTGGTGTTGGAGAAGACTCTTGACAGTCCCTTGGACTGCAAGGAGATCCAATCAGTCCATCCTAAAGGAGACCAGTCCTGGATGTTCCTTGGAAGGACTGATGCTAAAGTTGAAACTCCAGTACTTTGGCCACCCTATGCAAAGAGTTGACTCATTGGAAAAGACTCTGATGCTGGGAGGGATTCAGGAGAAGCGGACGACAGAGGATGAAATGGCTGGATGGCATCACCAACTCAATAAACATGAGTTTGGGTAAACTCTGGGAATTTGTGATGGACAGGGAGGCCTGGAGTGCTGCGATTCATGGAGTCACAAGGAGTCGGACACGACTGAGCGACTGAACTGAACTGATACAGTGTGTGTGTGTGGGTGTGTGTGTGTGTGTGTGTGCGCGTGCGTGTGTGTGTGCGCGTGCGTGTGTGTGTGCGCGCGCGCGCGTGCTCACATGTGTGCATGCTCAATCGTTTCCTCTGTCCATGGGATTTCCCAGGCAAGAATACTGGAGTGGGTTGCCATTTCCTTCTCCATGGATCTTCCTGACCCAGGGATTGAGCTCACATCTCCTGCATTGCAAGCAGATTCTTTACTGCTACAATACCGTAAAGTACACAAAAGCACAACCTGCNTCCTCTGTCCATGGGATTTCCCAGGCAAGAATACTGGAGTGGGTTGCCATTTCCTTCTCCATGGATCTTCCTGACCCAGGGATTGAGCTCACATCTCCTGCATTGCAAGCAGATTCTTTACTGCTACAATACCGTAAAGTACACAAAAGCACAACCTGCTGTAGAGGATGCATGCATATGACAGTGTACACCAGACAGGTGAAGTAACTTAGTGACTGGACATGCAAACACATGTTTGCATTTTTGAAAGTTTGAAACTTGAAGGTTTGTATTTAGGGGGCTTACTGTATTGTTAAAGACTGAATACTCATGTATCCAAAATTAATATATTGAAACCTAATCCCCAATATGGCAGTATTTGCAGGTAGAAGACTTCAGAAATGCTTAAGTCATGATTATAGAGCCTTCATGAATGGGATTAGTGTCCTTATAAAGGAAACCCCATCTGAGGACACAGTTAAAACACAGCCATCTATGAGCCAGGAAGTGGGTCCCTATCAAATACAGGTAGCATTTCGATGTTGGACTTCCCAGCCTCCAGAACTATGAGGAATGAATTTTTGTTGTTTATGAGTCACCTAAAGTATTTTGTTATAGCACCCTGAGTGGGCTAAAATAAATATCTATGTGAAAATGCTCCCAAGAGAAGGTGAATTCTTTATCTGATTATCAGTAGGAAAAGTGAGACTAGTTACCAGTATTAGGGCACATGACCAGGACTGAACTAAATACTGGGACATGATGTGAATTCCTTGTTATGGGGCTACAGCACCCTTAAATGTCTTCTGTTTCTAATCAGGATTTATCCTAGAGATAGGATGGGGCAGTGTTTCCAGAGCCAAATAAACTCAGCTGTGGTGAAAGGAAGATCTGGGGTCTGGGTACCAAGGGGGGCCTGACAAACCTCCCTTAACTGACCAAACCACTTCTAGCCTACGACTGTCCATTAAACCATTAAATATAGTTGACTGACTGCACCAAATGGCACTGCAGAGAACAAGAAGCATTGATTTTAATAACACCCTGCACTTGAAAAATACTCCATGCTTACCAAAATATTTTCACATTTCACTATTTCATAGGATCCCCGAAGTCTCCAATATAGGCTGGGGAAGTATACCCATATTTTGGATAAGCACATTAAGGCACTAAGAGTGTAAATGGATCATCTCACTTCTAGTTAGCTAGCAGCTGAGACAGAACTAAAACAATAAGCTTCTATCGCTATGTCACTGTTCTTTACCTTATGCCACTGCTTTGCTCATGTAATGCTGTGACCAAACTCTTGGAAGACCATGTTCACTGAGAATTCAGTCCAGATTTGACTGACTGCTGAAAAACAGGACCTTGCTGGTCTGAGCATTCAGGAGGGTAGTCTCAACAATAATCATGAACACAAGTGTTGTTTAAGATACTTGTTTTAAGAAATATGCTTCAATTGGAATTAAGAGGGTTATTATCTGTCTTACCTGGAGAAGGAAATGGCAACCCACTCCAGTATTCTTGCCTGGAGAATCCCCCATAGACAGAAGAGCCTGAAGGGCTACAATCCGTAGGATCGCAGAGTCGGACACAATTGAAATGACTTAGCACATTATCTATTTTAAGGGTATTTCCTTAAATTACTAACATAAATTAGCAATACCAGAGTTGTCAAAAATATCAGTTTCTGTTAAAAATGCTCCAATTTTTGTGATTTCACCATGTTGCTTAATTGAATTCCTACAATGTGCTAATCATCATTCTAAGTTTTGAGAACATGGTGATAAACAGAACAGACAAAATTCCCTTTGTCATAGGGCTTTTGGTCTAGCTGAAAAGGGGTTGTTTGTGCAGGAAACTAACAGAAACCAAGTAAAATAGAAAGTATGTCAGATGTTGATAAATGCTATAAAGGAAAAATACAGAAGACAATGGAGACAGGAAATGCTGGAGTGGGGATACGGTTGCAATTTAAAATAGGATGATTAAGGAAGGCTCCAAGAAAAGCTTGAAGGAAAATACTATTTTTCAAAAACAACAAAATTTAAAAAATCAATAAACATGCAAACCAGTTATCAATAATTATTAGTGACTACACACACACACACACACACACACACACATAACCTAGTACTTACTTTTCAAATTAACTCTCGACTCTATTCACTGAGAAAAGAAAATAAATTTGATTTTGCATTTTTGTAGAACTATAAAAATATGATGTTTAGCTATCACTAATCCCTGCTTTTTTGTTTGGAGACCTCCCACTGTTTAGCTCAGTGATAAAATTCCACAATAAATTTTGACTTGAAAGATTTCAGGATATCACGAAAATGGGAATGACGAATGAAGGCTATGAGATGAGCAAATATTTGGCAAATCCTGTAAAGCACTTAGAACAAGCTTTATTAAGTGTGGTGGAATCAGATGATCATTACTGTTTTTATTTTTATCTGGGGTCAAACATAATTAAAACATTTTCTGTGGGTTTCCAAATTAGCCTAACGATTTATTGGTCTCCAAAGATCTTGGTAGATGGTAATCTTGGCATGGAGTTCTAAAAGAGAACTCTTTAGATCTGGAAAGAAGTTGGAAGATAATTGTTTAAAAACAAAAAAGGCCCAAAGAACACCCTGAGATAATTGTGACACGTTGGGAATTCAGTCAAAAGGTGCCATCAGTGATGGGCTATAGTCCATGGGATTGCAAGAGTCCGACGCGGCTAAACCACCACCACTACAGGGCTGTCAGAGCACTAAAATGCCCAGATGGTCAAGGTTTAGAACTGCAAGGTCAAGGAGGAAATGTTGTAGCTGCCCTCTTGTGGCTGAAATGGAGGTTTTTTTTGCCTCTGCCTCTATACTTTCAGGAAGCACTGTTATTTCACCCCGTGCTACTCCCACCCACTGAGTTATACATGAAATAATGTAAGACCAGTAAAACATTTCAAGTTTTCAGATGGGCTCAAAAGACTTCTCCTCCAACCCCTACCCAACCACAAACCCAACTAAACCTTGCAAGTCAGTCAACACACATTTTTCAGTTGAACAAATCTCCTGCCTATTGGTATCTTATATTACAATTTTGTCCCTTTTCAACCACACCCCAAGGGAAGTCACATGAGATTTCTGGAAGAATTTTAAGATGATATCCTCTAGTCTATAAGTACTTGGTAGCGGGGAGGGAGGATGGTGGGAATTAACAGCTGGAACTGATGTACAAAACAAGGGGAAGGAGTTTGATACCTCTCAGCCAGATAACCAAAGCTACACCACTCAACAGCTTAAACTTCAGTTTCCTCCAGTGTAAAATCAGAGAGTTCAAAGCAACTTTCAATATCCCTTTTAGCTCTAAAACTCTATAAATAAGTGGGCTGATGGATGGGCCAATTACTTTTTTGTCTCTTGGTTTTCCTTCCTTTCTGGTTATGTGGCTGTATGATTAGTGAGCTAAAGAGCCATTAGAGGAATTGTGTGATTCATTTGAACCCTTGAACATTGCAGGGCCATAGGGATGTTTGTAGAACTGTCCCATTCATACAAGTACTGAATTTATTAACTATCTGCTATGTGCTCTTCATCATTCCAGTGCAAGTAGTGCAATATTAGTAGAGAAAAGGGGGTACTTATAATTTGAACAAAATTAACTTCATTCATTTTTGTGACTTTACAGTTTGCTTTTATGTTCTTATGATTCTGAAAATAACAAGGGGAACTTACCTTAAATTTTGACCATCTCCAAAGATCTTCTAGATGGGATAGACTTGAAGCTGAGCAAAACTCCCAGTAAACTTGGGCTGGGCAAGAACTGGGTCTGGAATCAAAACTTCAAAGTCAAGGCAGTGTGCCTTCTGCTGAAGCTTGTAGTGGAAGACATGCCTGGCTATGTATGCTTCAGTCATTTTGAAAAATGTTCTTCCATAGGCCATTTTTTTTTTTTTAAACATGAAAGGGAGTCCGAATAGGACCTATATGTTTTTGGAAACTGTCTTGTTTGTGCTCGGTTTCATATCATGCTTTGGAATGGTTAACTTAAAAAGAAAGACTATGTTTTAAGTAAGTTAGAATATTTAAAANAACATGAAAGGGAGTCCGAATAGGACCTATATGTTTTTGGAAACTGTCTTGTTTGTGCTCGGTTTCATATCATGCTTTGGAATGGTTAACTTAAAAAGAAAGACTATGTTTTAAGTAAGTTAGAATATTTAAAAAAATTTTTATTTTATCAGGCTAAGATTGTTTTGTTTTTCCCTCAAATTCTTGTGCATGCTCTGACATTTAAGGACATAAACAATCATAAATTTGAAATATTAATTGTTTTTGATGTGAGAAATCTTAAGGTATACATTGCTAAAATGAAAGTTGACTTGTTATATGAAAATACACATGTGCGTAATGATCAGGTTACGGGATCTTGATAAAAATGCTTATTCCAGATTAAAAGAAGTTCTGGAAGGACCTCTTGATGTCACAGATTTTTTTTTCCTGTTGCCTTGATATTTTCAGAATGTCTTACACATCGTCTACTATATGTGTCTTTGTTGTAAGTTAGACATTGGTTAGATAGAACATTTGAACTCTATTCAACTTGGCAGGGCAAAGAGCCTGGAGTCCAATGATTTGTCTTTAGGGCGGTGTTTGGGGAATAACAAAATATTTCAGAATCATTAAGGGTATTACAAGAGGGAATTTGGGAGTGGTTGAAATGCTTTGTGTACTTCTAAGAAGGCAGGATGGGAGAGATTAGAGGAGGAAAACGGTTTTAAAAATTTCATTTGGAGATTTGTAAATATAGTGAGCATTACTGCAGGTTCATAATAAAATAAAATGATCATAAACTGTTAAAAACATAAGGCTTTTTATGATTTCAGTTTGATAAAACTGAAAAGGTAAAACAGAAAACAATATACATGTTACAAAGGAAGGTTCACTGATAAGTAGTATTAGAGTTCTCTCCTGACCAAAGATATATCTGTTATCTTACAAGGTGTGTGATATCTTTTTGGTACAAGTAGTGATACCATAGATTACTTCTTTAAACATTATTTTCAGGCAGATAGACTCTGAGGAAGATAGTGCGAAGTCTTGGAAAGAACACAAACTGGGTTCAGAGTATGCTGAGCAGTTGGCTCTGTGGTCTTGGATAATTTTTTAGCCTCGGTTTCTTTACTTGTAAATTGAAATAACTTCTATTCTCTCATAAGGCTTGGAGTAGGAAATGGCAACCCACCCTAGTATTCCTGCCTGGAAAATTCCATGGACAGAGGGAGCCTGGCAGGTTATAGTACATGGGGTCACAAAGAGTAGGACATAACTGAGGCCCCCCACACATATACACAAACACACACACATAAGGCTTATCCAGCGAAGTCTCCATGCCTTCCCACTCCTACATCTTCCAGGTTTCTAGAAGAGTTTTACTGTCTATCTGTCTGTCTCCAAGATCATGCCAATCAGAAAAGTCTAAAGAGTTAAAAGAGGAAAAAAAAGTTTAGTTGGTATTAAAAGTGGTACATGAAAATTTAAACTACCTCTTCTAGCTATGCCAAGCAAAGAAGAATTTTTCTAATAATAAAGGCAAATGGGTCTTAAACCTAGGACCTATAAGGAAACGTTTTTTGTCTTTTTGTTTAGGTATGGGGATGTGGGGAAGAATGGCAGGTGTTGATGATTTCTGTGTATATGATTCAAAGGCTTTTCTCAGCACAGCAAAGTGGCTGTGTTTTGAACCTGGTTGCTGATTCCTTTTTCGTTAGACCACTTTCCTGAATGCCTTTGTTCTTTCCTGTCATTCAAATGTCAGTAATTGAGTGTACATGACTGAGTGCAGTTCTTCTGTCTTTATGGACAAGACTGTGCTTAGACCTTTGCCTAATTCTAGATCACAAGCTCAAAGGCATGTGCAGGTCAGAAGCAAAGGAGGGTCCACCTAATACAGCTGTGGTGATTTGGACAGCGTGTGCTCGGTCCAGGGTGTAGCCACCAGTCTGCAACTTGTTATATGGACTGTATATTGCCAGATCTTCAAACTTTTTTCAAGAGAAGTCGGAAATACAGGCTTAAATGTGAAGTTTCCCAATTTTTACACCACCATGCAAACCAAGCAGAGCTTAACTAAGGACTGTAATTTGTATACTCTGATTCTAGCTGAGGTTAGTGCTTCTTTCTTGATTTGCCTCTTATTGGATGATGAACAAGAGCTAGATAACCTAGGGAGAAATCCCAGCCCCATTACTTACTACCTGTGAGAATTTGGCAAGTAATTATACTCGGCATCTCTGTCCCTTACTTTCCTCATCTGTAAATTGGAGGTGATGGTAATAGTACTCATCTCATAGGGTTTTGGGGAAGAACCAAATAAGTTAAAATACATAAAGCGCCTACCATAGTGCTTGGGACAGTAGTGGGTGATACTGAAGTGTTTAATATTACTAAAGCTTCTTTCATGTCCTCCCTTTAGAAGGTCACAGCCACTTCCCGTAAGGCCTGGGAAGGGAGAGGGGAAAAAGGGAAACAAACTTTTATTGAGCACTTCCTGTGTACCAGGAATTATACCAGATGCTTTATATGACATTTTCTCAATCTAATCCTCAGACAGACTCTTGAGCAGGTTTTATTCTCATTTTGCAGTAGAGAGAACTGAGACTTTATGAGATTCACTTGTCCAAGGCAGAGTTAGATTTGGACTTAAGTGGATCTGATTTCAAAACTCATTGTTATACCAGAAAGCTTTCCATCCTTAACAAAGGGAGATTTGCTGTGAATTTGATGCCTGATAGGATCTCTTTCAAAAGGGAATTTAAGGGTAACTGCCTCCTAAATGATTCAGCTTGGGTCCAGATTAACTGGGGAGAACTTTATTACTCACAAACCTACTACCCACTCTATACTTGACCTCCCTGGCAAGCCTGAACTCCTCCAGGGCAGAGACTGAGTATCTGCTCTATCTGAAACTCCCAGCATAGTCAATGAATCCAAGTGCTTATATAGGAATGAAAGAGGGATTCAAACTAGGAGGTTCTCAATCTACACAGTTTTGGAGAGTTGGACATGACTTGTGACAAGACAAGTCTAGCCAGGCCAATATAGGGCCTTAATTACTGCACTAAAAGCCTCCACATGTTATAAAAGCTTTACCTCCTTTCCTAATAGTGTCCTTTAAGATGTCAGTGAATAGAATCAGATTGGATGGAAGGGGTGGAGGTGTGTGTGAAGAGAAAGAAAAAAAGAAGGGATAAAAGAACGAGAGCGGGGAATCTGTAGAGATAGAGCAGGAGATTAAGTGCCTCCTCCACATGAGATGTTTGAATGTGCCCAGATTTTGCCATCCTTGCCTCATTGACTCAAATGTGTTAGAAATCAGTGAAACTAACAAAACCACAACCTAAATGATTAATGGGTCTGTTTTCAAGAACCAAGTGGGAAACAAACAGGCAAATAGAAGTACAATTCTCACTCTGTCCTTTTATCACTTTGATCTCTGTCTCCCAGTAAATGGAGGGCACTCCCAGGTCTACTGCATTAT
Organism: Neotragus pygmaeus; assembly: GCA_006410875.1. Taxonomy (NCBI): domain Eukaryota; kingdom Metazoa; phylum Chordata; class Mammalia; order Artiodactyla; family Bovidae; genus Neotragus; species Neotragus pygmaeus. The sequence continues at coordinate 222,626 of SJYV01007283.1, forward strand.
CACCTTGCCACTATCCTTTATCCTATACTGATGGAGTGGCAAGACCAAGGGTCAGGTAGGCTCACAGATGGATCTTTGGAATTAATCCAGATGCAGAGCAACACTGAATCCATCCATGCAGAGCCAAGGGTTCATGTTTACTCTAGAGTACAGTATTTCCTGACTGAAGGAATTCTGGCTAATTACTTGACCTTTCTGAGTCTCAATTTCCTCATCTGTGATATGGGAATAATCCTAGAACCTACCTCACATGTCTGTGATGATTAAACAAGTTTTACCATATGTAAAATGCTTAGAGCAGTGACTGGCACATGATCATTAATATTGTTAATATTAATAAAAGGTTTTAGAGGTGATATTGATCACAAACAGATGATCATACTTGCATTGGAAATAACCCTTTTTGAAATGCTTTGATTTTGCAAATGATTTTAAAAGGCCCTTGGTATGAGATCAAGTACCTTCACTCACCACTCTCCAAAAATTAGCCATTTCCATTATGCACAGACTTCTATCCTTTTCTGTAAATTGTCCAGACTTCCAAAATAGGATGCAATATGGTCTTGTTCCTTGAAGGTGGAAAATGGTATAACTATACAGCAACTGGTGGTGCAGTGGTAAAGAATCCATCTGCCAATGCAGGAGATGTAAGAGATGTGGGTTCAATACCTGGGTTGGGAAGATCCTCTGGAGTAAGAAATGGCACCTCACTCCAGTATTCTTGTCCGGAAAATTCTATGGACAAAGGAACCTGGGGGCTACAGTCCATGAAGTCATAAAGATTTGGACATGACTGAGCACACACACTTACATATAGCAACTATACATATCAGTAGATAAAGCAGTGATTGATTAGATGAATTAAACATAATTTTTAAAGATAAGGAGAATGAAATTCATTTTTTTAAAGAACTGCTTTGTTCCATACTAGATTATTTCTCATTTTCACTAAATGGAATACAAAGTTGTCAGCCTCAATAACAATTTCACTAAGCTTGGTTTTCAGATTTATACCACAGGTGTTTTTTGATCAGAGGAAAGCACCCCTGGCAACTCTTAGGAACTGTCCTTTGGACAGTATGACATTATTGTAGGTAGGAGAACTGATCATTATTATAGTGGCCAAACAGAATTCGGAATCATGCTCTATAATCACAGCTCATTTAAAATAGGCTCCATCTCCAACATCTTCCCTGGTAAAGTTGAGATGGTGAAGTATAGCACAGCAGAAAGCCACAGGTTTGGTGCCAAAGAGACCTGTATTTTAATTTTGAACATTAATGATTCCAATAAATTTATGGAACAAACAGTTCTCAAACTTTAGCATGGATCAGACTCACCTAGAGGCTTGTTAAGTGTGGACTGTGGACACCACCCCTAGGGTTTCTAATTCAGTAGGTCTGCAGCTAGGCTCAAGAATTTGCTTTTCTAGCAAGTTTTCAAGCAAAGATGGTAATGATGCTGGTCTGAGGACTATACTTTTAGAACCACTAGGATACATTAGATGCAAAAAATTAGATTCAGATGGTTCCAGAGTTGGGCCAGAGATTCCACATTTATAAAAGGGAAAAAATTTTGACTTGTAAAGTTTTCTGTGAGGATTGGAGATATTGTGTAGAGGCACCCAGCCCTTATGGGCAGTCAAAGAGTGCTATATATTATTCCTTAGAGTCAGGCATGGACTCAAGTTCAAGTTCAAGCTCTTCTGACTGAATGATCAATTGTAAAAGTCATAACCTCTAAAAAATATCATTTATTTGTAAAGTGGATGCTACTGTCTGAATTGTGTTCCCCCAAATTCTTATCTTGAAGGCATAACCCCCAAAGTATGGTAGTTGGAGACAGGGCTTTGAAAGGAAATTAGGTTTTGATGAGGTCATGAGGGTGGGGGCCTCACAATGGGATTGGTCTCCTTCTAAGAGGAAACCAGAGAACTTGCTTCTTCTCTGTCTCTCCACCATGTGAGCACGCAGCTTAAAAGTGGCCTCTGCAAGCCAGGAAGAGAGCCCTAACCAAGAACCTAATTGGTTGGCACCTTGATCTCCTTCTTTAGAACTGTGAGAAATAGATTCTTAGTGTTTAAGCTATCTGGTCTATTTTGTTGTGGCAACCTGAGCTTATACAGTGGAGTTAACCCCTATCCTATACATCAGAGATACAATGAGATACTGAATGTACAGCACTCAGAATAGTGTTGGCTACCTGTAGTAGGAGTAGCTTAATGAGTTTTAGCATTACTATTTAATATTACAGTTGTAGTCATCACTATACCCTTTCTTCCAAATCTGTTGTGTTGTTTCTTCTTTTGTTAACTTTGCTAAGAACTTCCCAAATATGATTGTAAGCTGATTGCAGGGCACATAGATGAGGTGATAACTAGTGAGGGATAATTCACATCATTGCCTTCAACATTATCATTACAGATTATTTTTCTGTCCCAGCATCTTATCCTTGGACAAGTACATATTTATATAAGAATAAAAATGCTATCAACCCTCTTTCTGGTCTCAGCCTGTCCAAAAGAGTAAGCCATCTCCTGTGGCTCATTTTCTGGTGATGTTCCTTTTTTCAGAATGCACTGGTCAGTTGTCTCCTGGGTGATATCTTGTGCATATGTTTCCTATTAAAGTAGCAACTGAAGAGTGGCAACTGTGAATCTTTTCTGGCCGGTGCTCATGTTCCGTTTTCTTCTGCAATTAGACTTGGGGTGGAAGTTTTGGGAGGAAGGGAGGGGGAGGCTAATTTATGAATTGAAAATTGGACTTGATGCATATGACACTGGGCTAAATTGCTCAAACTTAGCTGTGATAAGAACTTTCCCCCGATCTTTCTCTCTTGTTAAAGTCTCCTCATGTACATTTCTACAGTTGTCAAGCATCTAACTTTGTTTTAAAAATCATTTTAAAATATTAAAGACTTGATTAAGTTTTAAAAGTGAAGAGAAAAAATGAAATAAAATATTTCTGATTATTTTAGGGACATTGTTTTCTCACGGTGAATAACATTATTGGAATCACTTCAATATGAATGATTAAACTACCAATGTGTCACTTTTAGTGGTTTTTATAAAAAGAAAAAGAAAAACATATACAGCCATCTGGGAAAAGTTTGGCAGTTTCTTATACAGATAAACATTCATGTACAATATGACCCAGTAATCCCACTCCTAGATTTTTACCTAAGAGAAATGAAAATTTACATTCCCAACAGAACTTATACACAAATGTTTATAGCAGCTCTATTCATAATTGCCACAAACTGAAACAACTTAAGTATTCAATGGATAAATAAACCGACATATTCACATAACAGAATACTACTCAGTAGTGAAAAGCAACAAATTATTAAGCAACAATCTGGACGAATTTCAAAGGCATTTAACTGAGTGAAAAGTTACATGAAAAGAATTATATTTTTTACATTCTTAAAAGGATAAAACCATGGTGATATGGAGACCAATAGTTTATGGTAGGTGGGGGATTATAAAATAGTAGCACCAGAGAATTTGGAGGTGTGAAAATTGTTCTGTAACCCTGATTGCATTGATCTGTCTATGACAACACATGTAGTAAAAATTCATAGGACTGTACACCAAAAGATGTCAATTTTACAATGTCAATTAAAAGAATAATGAGGAGGAAAAGAGATATTTTGTCTCTTTTAGGAATATAAATGATTGTCTCAGTGTGTTATGCAGTGAAAATTTTAAATGTGTGTTGGGTTGAATCTATTAGGAAATTTCTGTACAAGTAGGAAACGTCAGAAAAAAATTATTTTTGATTGTGTGGTAATGAAGGAAAGAAGGAAGGATGGGTTTAATTTTACTCGTGGTTTCCACTATATCAACAACCAAAGATCATAGAACAATATAATGAGTTAATAGTGCTCATAAATTGCTTTTTGAAATCTCTAACCCTCACCTCTTATCAACTTTCTGATCTCCATGGCATTTTCAAAACTGGATTGCATCTGGATTTTGAGTCTGAGATGCTTGAGATGGGAAGCAGTTAGGTCAAAAGTGGGAGTTCACTTTCCTTTATACTGCACTTCAGCTATTCATATCCTACCATCTGAAATTAATTTGTTGTGTGTAATTTATTCCATAGAGTTGCTGAAATAAACAATGCATCCACAGCTCCTTAGATGTGTATTCCGCAGGGACTTGCTTGTCTGTGTGTGATTTTCAGCTCTCTGGGAGCTTTTAGAAATACCATCCAGCACTTGGGATGTCATGTGGGTTCTTGGAGAGCCTATTATTTATAAACTAGGGTACTTGTTGTGTGTGGTTTGTTATCTGTGACTGATGTGATGTGGACCACAATCCCTATTCCCAAATATTTCCTGAGTCCAGATTAGTGAGTTAGTAATGGGGAACAGACATGCCCACTCTATACCTCAGATAAATACAACAGGATGGAGATTGTCTAGGGGGAAATGGGTGAGAAGTTACAGCATGGTGGTTTGTCACTTTCCTCCTAGGAAAACTAGGCACTATGGAAAAGCATGGTGCGTTTTTCTGGGTGTGGCCTGACTTCACTTCTGTGTTGTGGATGCTAAAGCATTTCACACAGTTCTTCCAGGCTTTCCACCTCCTATCCTTATTGCCAGGAGCTTTTGCCGGGTGATGGCATGATGTGGAGGAATAAGGCACAGTCCTTCTCACAGATCTCACAGATTTCTTCACAGTCCTCACAATGCAAGCAAGTCCTTTTCAAACTACACATTCAAATTACATTTTGCTCTTTTTAAAGAAGGCTATACTAGCACCAGTATGGATCACTTTAGTGTTCTTTCTGTCAAAAATCAATATTTTCATTTTGTCCCCATAATTAAATCAAAGTACTAGGCTTAAAAAATCTCTTCTGAATCCACAGACTACTGCTATCACTTTAAGAGTACAAATCATTACAGAGCATTTTAAAATGCTCTTGTCTGTTCCAGAAATATACTTTTGAGTTCCCTCTTGCAGAGAACAGATTTTTTCTCTAGAAATCTTCTAGCTCATACTTGAACTTTGGAAAATGGTTCCCTCTTGCCTATTTCCTTGGAGGCCAACAATCCTTATGCTATTCAAAAGTACTTTTTGGAGCATTTTCTATATACAGGCATTAATCTCTGAAATCCCTCCAGGAATGAGGCATTGATTTTCATTTATTATTTTCTAAGGTAGAGGCAGTTCTAGTGACTTTTCCTCAGGCTTTCCCACCATAAGACCAGTTATAGTCAGGGAAACAATGTAGGAATTCTTCCAGTTGCTGAGTACATCTATTCCAATTATGCATTATGGAACTGAAAAAATAACCACAGGATGGGCCCAGATACTTACTGGGCCTACTCTGAGACAGACCTGAGCTAAAACTTCAGTGATCTCATGACTTCTAGCCTCTATTCTGACTGGTGGATCACAGTGACATTTTGGTTCTTCTGGAATGAGTGTTAGTTCAAAGCCAGTGTGCATCACTCCCTAAAGCTCTGATTATTAACTTTTCCCAATACATAGCTATCCTGGTAAAAGGCTATAGGTCCCTTTGGGTATGGCTGGGAGAAAGATTAACAGCATAACTATTTGACAGTATACTGGAGTCCTTCCTCAAGGGGATCCATGCTTCCTTTCTTTTTTGAGAACTAAAAATGGGGTTCTTGGTCTGTAAACCAGCTCAAGGCTGGGAACTGATTGAGGGTCATGACTCTGTTTTTATCATGTATATTATATTTTTGTTCACTTGACCTAGAACTTTCTGCTTATACAGGTAAGTCGGAAGTTAGTAGGCTTCCTATCGATTTTTATCTATTTCATTTTTAGGACTGCTACAATTAATTAGCCAGCATCACAGGCCTGCAGCAGTCAGACTGTCCTGAATGCCACTTTACTACCCATTGTGGTAAATGGATAGCCACTTTACTATCCATTACCATGCCACCCTGCCTTTGTTGGTTGAATGCTGCCACTTGGCCCCTGCCACCTGGGGATTCAATTACTCCCATCACATTTAGGTTTGCCAATTTAGTACTATAGTTCCACTGTGAGGTCTGGCATATAGGTAAGAGCTCTTTAAGGATCCAGGATTCCCTCATGAATTCATTTCTCACAGTCATGGTGAAATGTATGTCTTGGACCCTCCCAGGCTGAGTGAGTAGGTCTTAAATGACAAATCCCCTCTAACATTCCAGTCTCCCTAAGTCTTCAAATCCCTTCCTCTACATTAAACCAACTGTGAACAACATTTTGGTCCAATGAACCAGCCTCTTAGAGCCTTTTCTAACTCCCTGAGCTGCAGCAACACATGCAGACTCTTGACTTAGTGAGCCCAGGTCAATAAATTCAGCCTGCCTCAACTTTATGTTTCGTCTATCATTATCCCTCACTCTTATCCATTCACACACATATTCTCCAGATTTCTGATCATGTAAATTAGAAGACTCAACTATTCTTTTAGAGTCTAAAGCAACTCTTTATGGGTCGCATTTTGTACCTCACCTTTAGGGGCCTGTTGGCACTTGTGTCTAGTTATAGATCTAGAATGGCTTCCTCAGTGGCTCAGAAGTGAAGAATCCACGTGCAATGCAGGGGATGCAAGTTCAGTCCCTGGGTTAGGAAGATTCCCGGGAGGAGGACTTACCAACCCACTCTAGTATTGCCTGAAAAATCAGGCAGTGGGCAGAGGAGCCTGGCGGCTACAGTCTATAGGGTCGCAAAGAGTTGGATAAAACTGAAGTGACTGAGCACATAGATCCAGAACAGATCTAGAAGCAAAGAGGGGCTCTCCAGGTGGCTCAGCGGTAAAGAATCTGCCTGCCAGTGCAGGACATGCAAGAGATGCATGTTGGATCCCTGGGTTGGGAAGATCCTCTGGAGGAGGAAATGGAAACCCATTCCAGTATTCTTGCCTGGAGGATTCCATGGACAGAGGAGACTGGCGGGCGGGCTACAGTTCATAGGGTCATAAAGAGTTGGGCATGACTGAGCACGCAGGAGGGGTAGCTTCCGAGAAGACTCAGCATTGTCTTGCATGGAAACTATCTCAGTGAAGGCTATTATAGTTTCCTCAGGACATGCAGGAATAATCCCTGGTAGGGAGCCAGAAGGTGGGGGCAGGGAGAGACTATAGATAGAGAAATAGCCTGAGGACATAATTAGGAAATTTGCTAAACTTTCATATTTAGAAATGCACTATTTCATATTATAGGTATGTGCTATTGCTCTGAAAAGAAGAATTAAAATACTATTTTCTGGTATAACCAACTCATTTATTTTAAACAATTATAACAACCTACTATGTGCCAGGAAATCTAGGTGCTAGGAATACCACAGTGAACACCACAGAGCCCCAACCCTCAAACTACCTACGTTCTGGTGAGGAAGACAGCCAATTAAAAAAACCAAAAATGTATATAGCCAATGTCAAGTAGTGATAGGTACTGTGAAGAAAGAGCCAGGAAAAGGGATATAGAGTGATAGACTAGAGGAGGTATGTTAAACAGGGTAGTTGGAGGAGGTGTTTCTGAAAAGGTGTAGAGACTTGAAGTGAGAGAGCTAGCTATGTGAATGTTTGGAGAATGGAGCAGAGTTGGGTATGGCTAGTGAGGAGGAATGGAAGGAACTGACAGAAAGGGAGGTTAGAGGGCTGATTCTGTAGGGTCTCGAGAGGGAGAGGGAGGAGCAAGGAGAGAGAAGAGGGTCAGAGCAGGAAAGGGAGGGAGAGAGTGAATTGGGAAGGTGGGAGAAAAGGAGATGGAAAAAGAGGTGGAAGAAGTCAGGTAGCCTGGGGCTTTTATTGGCAAAGTTTAGAGAATTGAGATTGAGAGGCTCTGGAGCAACTGTGGGGCTATTAAGAATAGGAGGGAGGATTTCTAGAAGTATTGCTGAAAGTTATGAATTTCTTTACTTTCTTAATTTCTCAACTTGGATGGTTTTTCCTATAATGTTCTTTGGCAGATATGACAAGAAGTGGGGATTATTTTTACAATTACTTATGGTCATTGGCCTGTTTTTCTTTTTTTCTTTTACTTTACTTTACAGTACTGTATTGGTTTTGCCATACATCAACATGAATCCACCACAGGTGTACACGTGTTCCCCATCCTGAACCCCTCCTCCCACCTCCCTCTCTGGGTCTGAAACTGGACCTTGTGGCACACATTTGGGTTAAATTTAAATTTAATAAACACTANTATTGGTTTTGCCATACATCAACATGAATCCACCACAGGTGTACACGTGTTCCCCATCCTGAACCCCTCCTCCCACCTCCCTCTCTGGGTCTGAAACTGGACCTTGTGGCACACATTTGGGTTAAATTTAAATTTAATAAACACTAAATTTATGTCTCACATTATCTTCCAGAATGACTTTTCAGAGATCCTGCATAGCATAGTAGCCTTTTTTCTCTTTGAGGAACATATTTAGCCGAGCCTATGGAAAAATATATAGTACATGCATAGCATACAGCATATAGTATGCAATGTTAAATTACTTATTGAATTTATTTTACAATTATCCACAAAAGGTTTTATTATTGTTTGTATACAATAATGTTAAATCCATGTTAAATCTATTTCTAGGACTGTGACTCTACTGAAAACTCTTCATTTTACATAAAGTATTATAAATTGGTTTTCAGTCTGCTCCCTTTACTAGTATGCATGCTTCATTAAGGTAGTGACTCTTCTCGCTGCTATATCACAGGTCCTAGAAAAGTAACTGGCACATAGTAGGTGTCCAATAAATTTTAAATGACTGATGGGTGAATTCATAAGTGAAGCAAAATGAGCTTGCTTGTCAAACCATCTTGATCCTTAACGCTAGAAAATGCTGGAAATACAAATGAATTTAGGCTAGTTAAAAGTATAATTAGTTATAACATTTTATCTTTTATAGTAATTGCTCTATAGAATTTTTTCTTATAATATTTACTTCAGTGATAATGATGAGAAATAATCTCTATTCAAATAGCAATACCTATTTAAACTCCATAAACTCCTAAGTTAAAAGAAAATAAGCAAAGATAGCAAACAAAATATATCTACTTACTTTTTTCACAAGTTATAAAAACAATCGGCAAATTTTAGGTTGTTTTATTTCATGCTAGTATATTTAGCAAGAAAGGTAGAAGTGTATTATTGGTATAAACATGGAACTAGGTTAACTTGTCTGGTTTCATGAATAAATCTTTAAGAGTGGTAGGCTAATGATTGGTGTTTTAGCATCTTAGGACCATCTCTCTCAGAAACATTTCTCTTTAGGGTTTCATTAAGAGTGCTTATTTTATTGTATAACCATAAATACATCACAGCGAATCTAATTTGGGATATTTACTGATGCTTGTTTAGATGCTGAAGGCAATGCATGAGGAACTGATGGTGACCGATTTTTATCCAATCAGTTCCTGATGCAGTATCTGCGACATCAAAATCTCTATGTCAATTATATTCAGTATCATTTATTTCTGAAAGCAACAGCTTTGTTTCCACATATGAAATTTGCAATTAACTAACTCTTTTTAACATATCACTTGATAAATCAATACAAATTCATGCTAATGAGTAATTTTCCCATTTACCAAGAGAGATATTGTAAAGGTAGTATGTGTAAGACTCATTTAGCACAATCATTTATTTCATGGCAGACCAACATAAATGAGTATTTTTTTAGAGAGGATATTTTAAAAATAGCTATCCTTAAGCCACTAATTCTTATTTTTAATAATTATATTTTAATTATTAAAAAATGAGGTGAATTTGAATAAGACAGTCTAACACCTTCCCTGGTGGCTCAGATGGTAAAAATTCTGCCTGCAATGAGGGAGACTGGGGTTCGATCCCAGGGTTGAGAAGATCCTTTGGGGCAGAAAATGGCAACCCACACTAGTATTCTTACATGGAAAATCCCATGGATGGAGGAGCCTGGTGGGCTACAGTCCATGGGGTTGCAAAGAGTTGAACACAACTGAGCAACTAACATATACATACAACACAATGATCATTTAATTTTAGATTCATTGATTAGGATAAACTGCATGTACATTTTCAAAATGAGTTTGTTTTATCTTCTTAACCATTCTAGAGTTCTAGCTCACTAAAGTGGTTTGATTAGAATTAGAGTTATAGATATAGGAGGCGTATGACACCAAGAAGAATGTTGTGGCCAAGCACACGACCCCAAGAATGTTACTGGTTTCTTATCGATAATTTTACAAGTCAGCTTTTTATGATCTCATTAGAAATTTATAACTAGTCCTCAAGAATTCCCTCCAAATATAGAATAATGAAAGGCTCTAGTGTTACATGGGCTATTTTAGACATAAGGGGTAGGAGATAATTGGTACAGGATTTTGAAGTAGAATAAAGGTAGAACGGAGAGGTGATCATAGAATGGAGACTAAAGAGTTCACTGATTGCTACTTGTTCTGTCTTCATTCATCTGAATGCCACGTAGGCCTCAGCGTTATGGTTTCATCATATTTTTATTTTACAGATGGAGAAATTTTGGAATACATTAACATATTCTAGGACCATAATTTCCAGCTCATTTGTATCTTTTTTCTAGAGTTCTTACCAGTGATCAAGTATGTTATTTCAATTGTTTAACAGACATTTCCTTAAGGTTTATATGCTTTTCATAGAGAGTATTTCTATAAACCCAAAGGAGTTGTAAGCAGAATGGTACTGAGGACTTTAAGATATCTGTTGGAGAAGGAACTCTGGAGAAGAATCCTAAAAGTCAGTCCCTCATGGTAGTCCTCTATAACTCTCATGATCACTCTGTAAGTATAGTTTTCTGTCTTACAGCTAAATTTGACAGATTAGAGAACTGAGTTAACAACTCCAGTAGTAACTGAGAAATTAGTATTGTGTCATTTTTCAAACTAGGAGGAATGTGATAAAATAAAAGTAGGTGAAAAACAAGGTCCCTCAAGGTTTTATTGTTGTAAATATGTACTAAGTGATCTCTATGTAGTGTTATTTATCAAAAGTAACTGGGTAGGAGTCCAATTGCTGACATGTCACGATTCTAGCCTTCTACTATTTGGAATGCTTAGTCTAAGACTGCAAGTTTTGAAAGCCCTGAGGACTGGATATGGTGACTGGGATGGTTAGATGAAGGTATATCACCTTTCATCACAAAGTGCTGTAGGAAACTGGGTGGGGAAAGAAGAATTCAGGGAGATGTTGAAAGGTCCTGTTTAGGCCAGTGGTTATCAAACGAGCATGCAGCAGAATTATCCAAGGGGCTTGTTAAAATATTGTGTGCTAGGACACACACTTAGTTTCTGATTTGGAAAATCTGAAATGGAGTCTAAGAATTGGCATTTTTAAAAGTTCCCTGGTGACGTAATCCAGGAACTATAATTTGAGAACCACTGCTCTTAGCCTGATCTATGTGGGCTATTGGAAACAGGTGATCTTAAGTACTACAGCAGTAAGTGAGCATGATGATTTAGAAGGAAAAGGGCCAAAACTAAGCACCTACAGAAGTTCCAAGTTTTAGTAATTACTGGATTCAGGAAATGTTGTTTGTTATATCAGTACAGATCTTTCAGCACATTTGAAACTTCCTGTTTACCTTTACTTTCACCCCCAGAAAATCATAGACTAGAAACTCTGCAGTTCTTGGGGTTGAATTTGGAAATATAGCTTGTATGCATGTGAACTATGCAGAATGGTAGTAAGGGAAGACAACTCAGAGATAAGGCCATTGTAAAACATGAGAATCTTAAAATCCAAGTCACGGTTTTGAGCCATCTTTGGAGCACTGTAAAGGCTAAGAGCATCTTCCAGTAATTGAGGTGTCTGTAACAGACTTAAAAAGCAGTCACCCTTTCCATAGTTACCCCCTAGAAGTTATTCTAGAGAGATCCTCTTGGTTGGTCTGTTCCAGCTAACAGATGGTCAGAGAGTGAAGGGACAGCCATATCCATTCCTAGAGTTGATCAACTCTTTTCTCCTAAGGTTTTCGCCATGCTGTTCATACAATTCCCATTCATTTTTCAAATCTTGACCTCACCTCCAGTCTAGATGAAGTCTCCTCATCCTTTGCTTATAGGAGTTAACCATCTATAATTACAAGGGGGATATTTACATGATTGACTCCTCCACTAGACTGAGACCAGGATGATTTGCTTGTTTCCATTCCCAATACAGAACCTGGTTCCTCACTGGCATTAAGAACTTGTAATATGAGAAGTGGCTATATTTGATGGGGTGCAGAACTTGAAGACAGAGTTTCTTCTTGATCAAGCATGTTGGCTGAGCTTATTAGCACTGTCCCCACATTTGTCCTCTCCAGACCACCATGTTTGCTGTTAGTGAAGTGTGGATCACAAGTGCATTAAGTTTGAAAATATGAATTAAATAATGCCATAACCCCCAAAGGAGAGAGAGAGAGTGTGTGTGTGTGTTTAGAAGTTTCAACTTTGAGGATTACTCAGAAGAGTGTACTCTGCTGTGGTAAGTTGCTCAGTTGTGTCTGACTCTTTGAGACCCATTGGCTATAGCCCTTCAGGCTCCTCTGTCCATGGAGATTCTCCAGGCAAGAATCCTGGAGTGAGTTTCCATGTCCTCCTCCAGGGGATCTTCCCAAGATCCCAGGGATCACACTCAGGTCTTCCACCATTGCAGGCCAATTCTTTGCCATCTGGGCTACCAGGGAAGCCCATGAATACTGGAGTGGGTACCCTTTTCCTTCTCCAGGGGAACTTCCCAACCCAGGAATCAAACCCGGGTCTCCTGCATTGCTGGCAGATTCTTTACCAGCTGAGCTACCAGGGGAGCCTGAAGAATGTGCTAGCTAGGACTAAATTTGGTACCTGGTAGGGTTATCAATCTTGATGGGCTCTGTCTGAGAATGAGTCTGTAACCAGGAAGGGTTTTTTTGTTTCTTGTTGTTGGCTAGTTGCCAAGTTATGACTGACTCTTTTGTGATCTCATGGACTATAGCCCACCAGGCTTCTCTGTCCATGGGATTTTCCAAGCATGACTGGAATGGGTTGCCATTTCCTTTTCCAGGGGATCTTCCCAAGCCAGGGGTTAACTCACATCTCCTGCATTGCAGGCTGATTCTTTACCAGTGAGCCAACAGGGAAGCCCATCTTTAATCCTGCTCTACCTTAATGGGAAACAGCTCTGACTTGGATACAATGGACACCTTCAGAATTCATGGAAACTTTGAAACGATCCATTTCAAAGCCATTTTAATTTAATTTTATCTTGTTTTGGTTTTGATACATATTTTTCGAGGGGTGGTGCCAAAGGAAGACAAAGGTGGCACTTTCTGGGCTTTCAACAGTTCTTCATCTTTCAGTAGTGTTGCCTGGGAAGGGCCACAGAAAATTCTAATCTGGATGTCCACAGAAGACAGCCAGTTGTGAGCCTGGGGCTACTATTTCTTGGGGGTGCTGCTGGTATGTCTCTGGTTACTTTGACTCTCAGTGACTTCATAGGCCTTCTTGGTGGCATATGAAATTTTTATTGGCCTGATTTGAGCCTTTCCACACTTCTTAGCACATCCATTTGGGTGCAGAGGATAATAAAGTTCTTTGACAGAATGAGGGTAGCTATCTAGCTGCTTATTCTGAGTAATAGAGTAAAACCTGCTCTCAAGTTGAGGTTTCCTTTCAACAAAAGGCTTCCTCCAGCAACGGAAGAGTTAGATCAGCTTCCTGAGCCTGGCTGTCTCATAGAAATGGATTTCTAATGGAAATCTTAACTTTTAAGGTCAAGACTGAAATTTTGATTCCTAGCATTAAGGAGGCTCAATCAAGAATTATCCATGGGAATGAGCTCAGGAGGAATCCTTTTCTCAGGGAACTGTTAGATAGTAAGGAAAACCAGGAAATCAGGAGAGAAATCATTTGACTGCTGGACTATGCCACTGTGGAAGGCACTGGGGCTGGGTGGTGGTAGGACCTGTGGGACTACAAGTCTATACCTGGGGAGAAAGCCAGAGAGGCTTAGAGAACACTCAGTACAAGCTTTGGGTACCACAGGTTGATGTGCAGTACATGCCAGGACATCTGGTCAGAGCAAACTCAGACAGCATTTAAAGAAATTGTATTGGGGCCTCAAATAGGTAAGAGAAATGGGAGGCACACAGTTACCATAGCTCCTAAGGGCAGAGCCAAGTCGAGGTCTAGAGGTGAGGTCAGAGTCTCAGTGAGTTGGAATCTATGGTTGGACGGGAACACACAAGCTGGAAGATGAATAGAACATGGCCACCTGTGCTGAGCAGAAATAGAATTCAGATTTATAGCTATACCTCAGGATCACAGATTCAGCACAAGTCAAAGGTACAGGCCTGCAGACTCAGTCTTCCCACTTGCTCTAAGACAGAGAACAGCTGCTTCTGTTTTGACTTACAAGTCTTCATGGTACAGTAACAAGCCGTGGTGTTGGTGCCAGAGACTGAGGCAAGGACTTAGCTCCCAGGCACCCTAACAAAGTCTCAGGTAGTGAGCCTGTTGTACTCCATTTTCAGTTAGGACAGGCATAAATTAACCCCATATAACAACCTTGCCTAACTCATTGAAACTATGAACCATGCCATGAAGGGTCACCTAAGACAGACAGGTCATGATGGAGAGTTCTGATAAAATGTGGTTCACTGGAGAAGGCCATGGCAGACTACTTCAGCATTCTTGCTTTGAGAACCCCATAAACAGTATGAAAAGGCAAAATGATATGACACTGAAAGATGAATTCCCCAGATCAGTAGACACACAATATGCTACTGGAGAAGAGAGGAGAAATAGCTCCAGNGTTCACTGGAGAAGGCCATGGCAGACTACTTCAGCATTCTTGCTTTGAGAACCCCATAAACAGTATGAAAAGGCAAAATGATATGACACTGAAAGATGAATTCCCCAGATCAGTAGACACACAATATGCTACTGGAGAAGAGAGGAGAAATAGCTCCAGAAGAAATGAAGAGGCTGAGCCAGAGCAGAAACAATGCCCAGTTGTGGATGTGTCTGGTGGTTAAAGTAAAGTCCAAAGCTGTAAAGAACAACATTTCATAGCAACCTGGAATTTTAGGTTCATGAATCAAGGTAAATTGGAAGTGGTCAAACAGGAGATGGCAAGAATGAACATCGACATTTTAGAAATCCATGAAATAAAATGGATGGGAATGGGCAAATTTAATTCAGATGACCTTCTCTCTACTACTGTGGGCAAGAATCCCTTAGAAGAAATGGAGTAGCCCTCATAGTTAACAAAAGAGTCCAAAGTGCAGTACTTGGATGCAGTCTCAAAAATGAGAGAATGATCTTGGTTCATTTCCAAGGCAAACTATTCAGTATCACAGTAATCCAAGTCTATGCCCCAACCACTAATGGTGAAGAAGCTGAAGTTGAACAATTCTATGAAGAACTATAAGACCTACTAGAACTAACACCAAAAAAAGATGTCCTTTTCATCATAAGGGACTGGAATGCAAAAGTAGGAAGTCAAGAGATACCTGGAATAACAGGCAAATTTGGCCTTGGAGTACAAAATGAAGCAAAACAGAGGCTAATAAGAGAATGCTCTGGTTATAGCAAACACCTTCTTCCAACAACACAAGAGACGACTCTGCACATGGACATCACCAGATGATCAATACTGAAATCAGATTGATTATATTCTTTGCAGCCGAAGATGGAAAAGTCCTATACAGTCAGCAAAAACAAGACCAGCATCTGACTGTGGCTCAGATCATGAACTCTTTAATGCAAAATTCAGACTTAAATTGAAGTAGGAAAAACCACTTTCCTTTCAGGTATGACCTGAATCAAATCCTTTATAGTTATACAGTGGAAGTGACAAATATATTCAAGGGATTATATCTGATAGACAGAGTGCCTGAAGAACTATGAACAGAGGTTTGTAACATTGTACAGGAGGCAGTGATCAAAATCATCCTCAAGAAAAAGAAATGAGCAAAAGAAAAATGGCTGTCTGAGGAGGCCTTACAAATAGCTGAGAAAACAAGAGAAGCAAAAGGCAAAGGAGAAAAGGAAAGATATACCCGCCTGAATGCAGAGTTACAGAGAATAGCTAGGAGAGGTAAGAAAGCTTTTTAGTTAACAATGCAAAGAAACAGGGAAGCAACAGAATGGGAAAGATAATGGGAAAGACTAGAGATCTCTTCAAGAAAATTAGAGATACCAAGGGAACATTGCATGCAAAAATGGGCACAATAAACAGCAGAAATGTTATGCTCCTAATGGAAGGAGAAGATATTAAGAAGAGGTGGCGAGAATACACAGAAGNAATGGGAAAGACTAGAGATCTCTTCAAGAAAATTAGAGATACCAAGGGAACATTGCATGCAAAAATGGGCACAATAAACAGCAGAAATGTTATGCTCCTAATGGAAGGAGAAGATATTAAGAAGAGGTGGCGAGAATACACAGAAGAACTATACAAACAAGATCTTCATGACCCAGATAACCACGATGGTGTGATCAATCACCTATAGCCAGACATTCTGGAATGTGAAGTCAAGTAGGCCTTAGGAAGCATCACTATGAGCAAAGCTAGTATAGGTGATAGAATTCCAGCTGAGCTGTTTCAAATCCTAAAAGATGATGCTGTTAAAGTGCTTCACTCAATATGCCAGCAAATTTGGAAAAAGCAGCAATGGCCACAGGACTAGAGAAGGTCAGTTTTCATTCCAGATCCAAAGAAAGGCAATGTCAAGGAATGTTCAAACTACTGTGCAATTGCACTCATTTCACATGCTAGCAAAGTAATTCTCAAAATCCTTCAGGCTAGGCTGCAACAGTATGTGAATCAAGAACTTCCAGATATACACACTGGATTTAGAAAAGGTAGAAACTTTGAACCAGAGATCTAGTTGCCAACATCCACTGGATCATAGAAAAAGCTATGTAAAAAAGAGAAAAAGGGTCACAGAAAAGGAGAATTCCAGAAAAATATCTACTTCTACTTCATTGACTGTGCTAAAGCCTTTGACCATGTAGATCACAACAAACTGTGGAAAATTCTTAAAGGGGTGGGAATACCAGATCACCTTACCTGCCTCCTGTGAAACCTATATGCAGTCAAGAAGCAACAGTTAGAACCAGACATTGAACAATGAACTGGTTCAAAATTTGGAAAGGAGTATGTCAAGGCTGTATATTGTCACCCTGCTTATTTAACATATGGAGAGTACATCATGCAAAATGCCAGGCTGGATGGCATAAGCTGGAATAGAAATTGTGGAGAGAAATATCAATAACTTCAGATATGCAGATGACACCATCATTATGGCAGAAGAGCTGACTCACTTGAAAAGACCCTGATGCTGGGAAAGATTGAGGGCAGGAGGAGAAGGGGACGACAGAGGAGGAGATGGTTGGATGGTATCACCAACTCAATGGACATGGGTTTCGGTAGACTCCAGCAGTTGGTGATGGACAGGAAGGCCTGGCGTGCTGTGGTTCATGGGGTCACAAAGAGTTGAATACGATTGAACTGAACTGAACTGAACTATGGCAGAAAGCAAAGAGAAATTAAAGAGCTTCTTGATGAAGGTGAAAGAGGAGAGTGAAAAAGCTGGCTTAAAACTCAACATTCAGAAAACTAAGATCATGGCATCTGGTTCCATCACTTCATGACAAATAGATGGGGAAACAATGGAAACAGTAACAGACTGTGGACTCCAAAATTACTGTGGACAGTAACTGCAGCCATGAAATTAAAAGACACTTGATTTTTGGAAGAAAAGCAATAAGAAACCTAGACAGCATATTAAAAAACAGAGACATTACTTTGCCTACTAAGGTCCATATAGTCAAAGCTATGGTTCTTCCAGCAGTCATGTATGGATGTGAGAGTTGGACAATAAAAAAGGCTGAGTGGTGAAGCATTGATGCCTTCAAACTGTGGTGCTGAAAAAGACCCTTGAGAATTCCTTGGACCCAAGGAGATCAAACGAGCCAATCCTAAAGAAAATTAACGCTGTATATTCATTGGAAGGACTGACGCTAAAGTGAAGCTCCAATACTTTGGCCACCTGATGCAAAGAACTGACTCATTGGAAAAGACCCTGATTCTGGGAAAGATTGAAGGCAGGAGGACAAGATGGTTGGATGACATCACCGACTCATTGAACATGAATTTGAGCAAGCTCCAGGAGATGGTGAAGGACAGGGAAGCCTGGCGTGCTTCAGTCCATGGAGTCACAAAGAGTCCAACATGACTGAGTAATTGAGTAACAGTGATATTTTGAATGTTTCATTGGTAGACATGCCAAATCCTCCCTTTATTTTGATGCTAATTACTATCAGCATGCAATTTTTTAAAGTTAAGAAAATAAAATGGTCAGATTCTATATGGCTGAAAAGATAGTTGATTTTTTTTTCTTAAAACAGTAACAGCTAATTGGTTGACAGGAGTTGGGGCACCTGATTACTCAGGTATTAATATTTTCTTTTTTGCTCTTTCATTCTATCTCTTCTCTTGGTGGAAATTGCTTATCCTATGATCTATGTTCCTAACACTTATTTGCCAGGATGTTTTTTGGCATCTACAACAATTTTTCTTTTTTAAGAGAAAGTTTATAAATGATTTGGTTCGGAGAAAATAATTTTGAGCTATGTTACCTGTAGACATGTCATGCCACTTCTCTGAGTAAACTCTCCACTAGTTCCTCAAGTCATTTGCATTAAAACCTCATATCCTTAGATTGGCTCACCCCATTAGTGTCCCAACCCCATTTCCTACCAGGTTTTTCCTCTCACTCCACTCCATCAACAGCCTTCTTGTTGAGCTCAAAACCAGTGATTCTCACCTCTGACTGCACATTAGAATCCACTCGGCTAAGTCGCTTCAGTCATGTCCGACTCTGTGTGACCCCATAGACGGCAGCCCACCAGGCTTCCCCATCCTTGGGCTTCTCCAGGCAAGAACACTGGAGTGGGCTGCCATTTCCTTCTCCAATGCATGAAAGTGAAAAGTGAAAGTCAAGTCCGACTCTTAGCGACCCCATGGACTGCAGCCCACCAGGCTCCTCCGTCCACGGGATTTTCCAGGCAAGAGTACTGGAGTGGAGTGCCATTCAATAGCTCTTAAATAGGCACATCAAGCCAACCCCTAATTGCTGTAATTTAATTCATTTGTGGTGGAGCCCTTGCCATTGGCATTTCTAAAAGTTCCCAGGGTATCTGTATGTGCAGACAGTATTGCAAATATTTATGTTGTTGTTGTTCAGTCACTCAGTTGTATCTGACTCTTTGGGACACCATGGACTACAGCATGCCAGGCTTCTCTGTCCTTCACTATCTCCTGGAGTTTGCTCAGACTCATTGCCACTGAATCAATGACACCATCCTACCATCTCATGCAAGGATCTATAGACAGCAATAATATGCTTACTGCATATGCAACATGACAACAAACAGTGCTTGACACGTGGTCGGTGCTCAACTATTTAAAAATCGCTTCTTACTCTACTGAATTACATTTGTCTCTTTCCTTTTGAAAAAAAGAATTTTCTGTCCTTCTCGAAAAATTATCCCCAAGAATTGAAATTGGAATTTTTTTAAATGTTTGTTGGGGGAGAAATAGTTATTTCAACTAAAGGGAAGATATAGACACTTGGAGAGTTTCGCAGCTTTAAAAGGCCCTAATGAGCCCTGAGAATGAAGCCCTTTTCAAGGAAGTCCCAGGTGATTCAGTGGTTAAGAATTTGCCTGCCAATACAGGAGCTGCAGGAAACATAGGTTAGATCCCTGGGTTGGGAAAATCCCCTGGAGGAGGCAATGGCCACTCACTCCAGTATTTTTGCCATGATAATCCCATGGACAGAGGAACCTGGTAGGCTATAGTCCCCA
Organism: Neotragus pygmaeus; assembly: GCA_006410875.1. Taxonomy (NCBI): domain Eukaryota; kingdom Metazoa; phylum Chordata; class Mammalia; order Artiodactyla; family Bovidae; genus Neotragus; species Neotragus pygmaeus. The sequence goes on from SJYV01007283.1 coordinate 242,443, forward strand.
GGCTCAAAAAGGGTCAGACATGACTGAGCACACACACATTCTTACAAGTAAGTGAAAGCGAAAAGTAAAAGTGAAGTCGCTTAATCAGGTCTGACTCTTTGTGACTCCATAGACTGTAGCCCACCAGGCTCCTTATGAGAGGTAAGTTATTTTCTGGCTTTTATGAACATATTTGTTCTGTTAGTCTGGGAATAACTGGTCCTCAAGCTGACCTCCTACTCCTGATATCAATTTCTGGCAAGAAAACCTAATAGATCATACTGATCTGCCTCAATAACAGAAATGTAATTTAATTAAGCAGCACAGGCTTCTTTTCCTGAGGATACACAAGGAGCTATGTGCCAGTCAAGAGCCAAGAAATAGCATCTTTAATAATTTATGCTGTTAAATTTAATGTTTAATTATAAATTTAGTTATATTAACATTTAATTATAAATTTGCTCCATCTAATTTGCTTTATGTTGCTGGGTGAATGAGGAAGAAAAGTGGTCATTTTTTATCCTAAGGAATTACATTTGTACTCAATCTTTTTGTAGAATATGTTTTTCTGTCTGTTTCCAGGGGTCACTAAGAATTGGAATTAGGTATAACTCAAAAGTCTTTTGGCAACTTTAGACTAAGCCAAAGTGGATTCTAAATTTCAATATCAATTAGGGCTGCTGCTGCTAAGTCGCTTCAGTTGTGTCCGACTCTGTGTGACCCCATAGATGGCAGCCCACCAGGCTCCCCCGTCCCCGGGACTCTCAAGGCAAGAACCCACAAGGAGTGGGTTGCCATTTCCTTCTCCAATGCATGAGAGTGAAAAGTGAAAGTGAAGTTGCTCAGTCGTGTCTGACTCTTAGCGACCCCATGGACTTTAGCCCACCAGGCTCCTCCATCCATGGGATTTTCCAGGCAAGAGTACTGGAGTGGGGTGCCATTGCCTTCTCCAGTTGAATGCAAAATATTCACAGAAGGAATGAGGAAGGAACCTTCTGTGTGATAATCTGGCAGTTGAAGTTTGAGGAGGGCCTGGCAGGAGACCATATCCCCTTTTGAACTGTTTGAAATGTCACACCCACAAAAAGAGTGGGAGGAGCTTTCAGAAGGAAAACATTTTAGGTTCAGCTTCTTACTACACATAGACCCCCTTGATTGCAACTTTTAAAAAGGAACAAGTAGCAAGCACTATATAAATAGCCTATGAATTCAATGAAGACCTTTCCAGTTGCCTTTGGAATATAAAAGGACTTCAAAAAAAGACACAAAACTATAACCATAACAGGTTTTTTGGGGGGTTATGGAATAGAAATTTGGCATTCTAATTTTGGTTGCCATGCAAGTCTTTTGATCCATGAGGGCAAGGAGATTGCTCTGTTTAGCATAATCCCAGAGACCACTGTGGAGGACTGTATGAACATCTCACAGTTGCCAGCTGAGATTAAGCCAACTCACAGCCATCCAGGTTGGACCTACAACAAGAAGATCACGCAGGTGCCTTAGGTAGGATCATGGCTTTGTTCATTGTGAACCAGCTGAAGACACGTTTGAAGTCTTGTGTATCCCTGATTTTTGTTGTTGTTGAAACATTATCAAGTTACTCCCCTTGCTGAGTTGAAAACTTATTTTCACACATTTCTGGCATATGGAACATTGCATGTAACGTCATAAAAGCATAATCTTTGCATTTAGAAAGGATTTATCCTATTTAATCCTTAAATAATAAAAAACACAATCAAGTAGCAGGATAGGTAGGTGTAAAATTGATTCCTCAAAACCCACTTATAAACAAAATTTAAGAAGATTTTGGGAATACCAAACTAAGCACTCTAAAATAGTTCCTCAGGCAAGAAAACCAACAGTTGTGACAGTGAAAAACGTGATGACCGTATACTCACCAAGGGGGCAGGTGTGACAGTGGGGGTCCAGGTCTTACTTTTATTGGATGAGAGTTTCCATGTCTTTCTCTTTTGCTCGTGCTGCTTTATTATGGCTAAGTTGGATTGGGTCTTGAGCCTCAGCCCCTTCTGTCCACTGGGTGGGGCTAATCATTGGTAGGATAATGATCAAGAAAGGAGGGAGGAGGAGACACCCACAGAGGTTCTCTACCACCTGCTTCAGGGATTCTAGGCTTCAGAGTGTATAAAAAGCATGAGAAGTACCCAGAGGCGCTTGTTACAGATGTAGATCCCCCAGACTCCTGTGTGGATTTTGATTTTATAGGGCTGGTTTGGGGCTGGGATTTGTGATTTGGCAGGGGTTTGCCCCACCTTGCTCTCTAGGTTCATTTCATTTCATCCTAGACCATTTCTTCCCCTGAATTGTAGACTCCAGATACAACAGCTTGAAGTTCCAAGAGTCCAGTGAGCTGTATTATGCCTTTGCTGATATCCAGAATGGCTTCCTCTTCTTCTCTCCCACCTTGAACACAGACACAGACACACACATATACACACATGCACACACTTTGTGTGGATGACATACAGATGCTGAATCTAAAGCCAACATCAGACATCGCTTTCTCTTGCTGACTGCAAATTGTCATCTGTCATCTACCACTACCTCTGCAAGGATTAAATCCTGAGCTGCTGTATAGCTGCTGACCTTAAGCACCCCCTGAAAGGAGTTAAGGGTAGAGTTCAGGAATGAGGCACCCTGTGCTCTGGGAGAAACTGGCAGAACAAGTCTTCAGATAGATACTTTCAGGAGATTTTATGAGCCTAGTTCTNGCTCCAAAATCACTGCAGGTAGTGATTGTAGCCATGAAATTAAAAGATGCTTAATCCTTGGAAGGAAAGTTATGACCAACCTAGACAGCATATTAAAAAGCAGAGACATTACTTTGTAAACAGAGGTCTGTCTAGCCAAGGTTATGGTTTTTCCAGTGGTCATGTATGGATGTGAGAGTTGGACTGTGAAGAAAGCTGAGCACCGAAGAATTGATCCTTTTGAACTGTGGTGTTGGAGAAGACTCTTGAGAGTCCCTTGGACTGCAAGGAGATCCAACCAGTCCATCCTAAAGGAGATCAGTCCTGGGTGTTCATTTGAAGGATTGATGTTGAAGCTGAAACTCCAATACTTTGGCCACCTGATGCAGTGCTGACTCATTTGAAAAGACCCTGATGGTGGGAAAGATTGAGGGATGGAGGAGAAGGGAACAACGGAGGCATCACCAACACAATGGACATAGGTTTGGGTGGACTCTGGGAGGTGGTGATGGACAGGAAGGCCTGGCATACTGCAGTTCATGGGGTCACAAAGAGTCAGACACAACTGAGCAACTGAACTGAACTGAACAAAGAGGAAAAAGACAATGCACATAAACACGTTCATCCTCACATCACTCATGACACTGATGCACAGAAGATACTTCATTTTCCCAATGGAAAGAGCCCCCCACGGCCTGCAGTGTGCTTACTCCTCAGGTTTGTCCAGAGACTTGGCATTTTCCTTGTCTTTGGAGGACTGAATATGATTTTCAATTTTTTCCATTTCAACTGACTGTGCTCTCTGGAAAAACAAAAAACCAAACAGTTTTTAAATAATGATCTTAAATATAGCAAAACTCTATATATCTTCATATTTCTTAGCATCTGTTTGAGGTAAAGCTTGACTTTATTCATGAAGTATTTTAAAGTGTATATGTGTAATGCAGACCACATCATCTCCAAATCTTCCAAATATTATTGGCTATCAAAAGTGAAAATGAAACTCTCAGTCATGTCTGACTCTTTGCGACCCCATGGCCTATACAGTCCATGGAATTCTCCAGGCCAGAATACTGGTGTGGGTAGCCTTTTCCTTCTCCAGGGGATCTTCCTGACCCAGGAATTGAACCGGGGTCTCCTGCATTGTAGGCAGATTCTTTGCGGACTGAGCTATCGAGAAACCATTATTGACTATTGGTGATGTGCAAAATATTTATTCTAGCATGGTTTAAATCAATATGATTTCCCTTTCTTGTTTTTTAGCTGTTTATAATACTTCTCCGGCAATCCAGTAGCTAGGATTCTGAGCTTCCACTGTAGCAGGACACAGGTTCAATTCTTGCCCAGAGAACTCAGATCCCACATGCCAAAAAAACTATAATACTCTCTGGAATGCAATAATTTTACTTAAAAATGATATTTCCTATTCAGAAGTTAATCAAATTAAATTTGGAAGGAATTTGATCCTAAAGATGGTATAAGATTTTTAATATAAATTTATTTATTTTAGTTGGAGGTTAATTATTTTACAATATTGTATTGGTATAGGATTTTTAAAATAAATAGTATCTATTTACCTACTGCAATCATTATCTATGCCTATCTGCTTTGGAAGAAATAAAAATACAATTGAATTATTAAGTCATGGAACAAAAATAAAAGATTTTGATTCTCCTAAAAAAAAAAAAGGAATTATAATCGTCAGTAGTGGAGGATGGTTTGAGAACAAATGAGACGTCTATGGCCATGAGAAGGAAGAATGGGAGCAATAAACCTTGAAGGATCTGGGTACTAACAGGGATGAAGAAAAGTGATGATTTTTTTTTTCTCTTTTAAATAAATGAGTTCATGGAATGACTCTCATTTTAAGTATTCATCAAATGGGGGAGCTATATTCAACATCACATGCCATAATCTTACAAGTACGGTGTTATCCCCATGCCACAGGTAAGTAAACTGAGACCTAGAGCCTGCACAAGCCCACCTCATGAGTAGTGGCAGAGCCAAGGTTTGAACCCAGGCCTGTCTCACACACACTACTTTCTGCTTCCCTTGTCCCAGAGCCCAGATTTGTAGACTTAACATGGCTGAAGTGAACACAAATTACGTGACTTAGGCACCAAAGCAAAAATGAAGAGTTTTCTCTGCCTAAGTTTCTATGGAATAGGCTGTGGAGTAGGAAGAGGTTGCTGTGGCTGGTCACCATGATCTTCTACACGATGACCTCCAAACCTTCACTATCCACAGCACTGTGGTACTCCTACCATGCTCAGGCACAGAAGGACCTGTGGGAAAATGGGAGATGTGCTTCAGGCAGAAGGGCCTCAGGGTAGGTCATCTAGATTGATGTCCTCTAGTTTCTGGAGAAGCCACTGGGGTGGCAGAAAGAGCATGGATGCTGAGCCAGGTGATGAAGTTCCAAATCCTGCTCCACCATCCATCACCTCACCCATTCACCCACTGAATCTCTCACAGCCTCTCATTCTTCATTGGTAAAAACCAAACCACCTGTTTTTCAGGGCAAATGCGATGATCATGCAGAATAATGGATGTGCTGTGTCTGACACTATCCCTGGCACACAAATAAGCTCTCAAAAGCTAACAGGCTTGCAATTCAACATCCTTTATTGTACTCTCCCTTTCTATTTGAAACCCTTCTTTTTGGTGTTCACTACAACCCCCCCCCCCACCACCAAGACCTGTTAGCACCCTGGTTAGCTCTTCCCCTTATTTCACTTCAATACACAAATATGGAATCGAGTATAATAGCAAAATTAATGTGCAATTTGCAAAACTCTTCCACTTCCGTCATAGCATCTATCTTTACCATGGACCTAGGATGTGAACAAAAACGGAAATAGTTACCCTTTGTTAATTACGTTGGAAAGAGGCTCAGAGAATAGATGTGTTGTGTGCCAACCACACAGCAAGTATCAGAGCAAGTAGGGATCAGGTAGCTTAAATAAACAGAGCCATGAAATACATAGATGCTGACTTAGTTGACTCTAGTCATTATAACAAAATTCTTTATCAACTGAGACACCAGGGAAGCCCAAGAATACTGGAGTGGGTAGCCTGTTCCTTCTCCAGCGGATCTTCCCACCCAGGGAATCTAACTGGGGCTTCCTGCATTGCAGGGGAATTCTTTACCAACTGAGTTATCAGGGAAGCCCTGACGCTAGTCATTATAACAAAATATTAGAGACTGGATGACTTCAACAACAGGAATTTTGCACGATAATGCAAAAATCATAGTGCTGACCAATTCTATTTCTAGTGAGGACTCTTCCTTGCTGTGTTCTTATGTGGCAGAGGGGGAGAGAGAGAGCATGTGCTCTCTGAAGTCTCTTCTTACAAGGACACTAATCCTGCTGGATCAGGGCTCCACCCTTATGACCTCATTTAACTTCACCCTGTCTCCAAACACAGTCACATTGGAGACTGGGACTTCAACATCTGAACCTGGAGGAGAGGGCAACACAAACATGTAGTTCCTTGGACAATTTACTCGCCTTCTTTGCTTCATCTTTAAAAACAGTTTGGGATAGCTGTGTTTAAGACATCTTCCTAATCTGATATTCAGATTCTACTCTAGGATTGAAAGTGAAAGTGAAGTCACTCAGTTGTGTCCGACTCTTTGTGACCCCATGGACTGTAGCCTACCAGGTTCCTCCGTCCATGGGCTTTTCCAGGCAAGAATACTGGAGTGGGTTGCCATTTCCTTTTACTGGTTCACAGTCTCTTCAAACTGCCTTATAGGCAAGAGTGTTGCATTTTCACTTTCAGTGAGTTTCCCTGAAAGAGCATTCATTCAGTCAACAAACATTTGATGAGCATCCACTATATGTCAGTCACAATACTAGATGGTGAGGCTATACTTCAAATGAGAAAAAAAAATCTCTACCTTCCAGTATAGAGACAGAGAAAGAGAAAGTTTCAAGGTGTCAGTTAAGATGCTTTCAGCTACAAATACTGGGAATACAAACCCTAATTGAAAGCATTAGTTTATACCTATGGAGGTTTTACTATCTCATACGACAAGATGCCCAAGGTAGGTGTTATGGTCTGAATGCTTGTATGCCACCAAAATTCATGTGTTGAAATCTTAACCCCCAAATGATGACAGTAAGTGGGGTCTTTGAGAAGTGCTTAAGTCTGAAGGGTAGAGTGAATGGATTAGTGCCATTACATGAAAGGCTCCAGAGACACCCTAGTTCATTCCAAAATGTGCGAGACATAGCAAGAAAGTAAAGTTGCTAGTCGTGTCTGACTCTTTGTGACCCGACTCCTCCAATGGAAAGTCCATGGGATTCCTAGGCAAGAGTACTGGAGTGGGTTGCCATTTCCTTCTCCAAAGGATCTTCCCAACCCAGGGATTGAACCTGGGTCTCCCACATTGCAGGCAGATGTTTTACCATCTGAACCACCAGGGAAGACCACATAGCAAGAAAGTACTAGCTAAACAAATGGGACCTACTTAAACTTAAAAGCTCTTGCACAGCAAAGAAAACTATGAACAAGGTAAAAAGACAACCCTCAGAATGGAAGAAAATGATAGCAAATAAGACTGACAAAGAATTAATTTCCAAAATATATGAGCAGCAGCTCATAGAAGTTAATACCAGAAAAACCACAACCCAATCAAAAAGTGGGGAAAAGACCTAAACAGCCATTTCTCCAAAGAAGACATACAGATGTCTTCTAACAAAAACATGAAGAGATGCTCAGCATCACTCATCATTAGAGAAATGCTAAACAAAACTGCAGTGAGATATCACCTCACACCACTTAGAATGGCCATCATTAAGAAGTCTACAAACAAGAAATGCTGAAGGGGGTGTGGAGAAAAGGGAATCCTCTTGCCCTGTTGGTGGGAATGTAAATTGATACAGCCATTACAGAAGATGGTACGGAGATTCCTTTAAAAAAAAAAAAAAAACTAGGAATAAAACCACCATATGACCCAGCAATCCCACTGCTAAGCATATACCCTGAGGAAACCAAAATTGAAAAGGACACATGTACCCCAGTGTTCATTGCAGCACTATTTGCAATAGCTAAAACATGGAAGCAACCTAGCTGTCCATCAACAAATGAATGGATAAAGAAGCCGTGGTGCATATATACAAAGGAATATTACCCAGCCATAAAAAGGAATGAATTTGAGTCAGTTCTAATGAAATGGATGAACCTAGAGCCTAGGGTGAAGTAAGTCAGAAAGAGAAAGATAAATATCATGTACACATATATATGGAATCTATAAAGATGGTACTGATGAATTTACTTACAGGGCAGCATTGGAAAAACAGACTTATGGACACGTTCTGAGGGAAGGAGTGGGTGAGATATATGGAGAGAGTAACTTGGAAATTTACATTAGCATATGTAAAATATATAGCCAATGGGAATTTGCTGTATGACTCAGGGAACTCAAACAGGGGATCTGTAACAACGCAGAGGCATGGAATGGGGAGAGAGATGTGAGGGAGGTTGAAGCGGGAGAGGACACATATATACTTATGGCTGATTTATGTTGATATTTGGTTAGAAAAAAATTCTATAAATTAATTATCCTTAAATTTAAAAATAAATAAATTTAAAAAACAAAGAAAGTACCAGCCATGAAAGAGACCCTCACCAAACATGACCATGCTGGAGCCTTAATCTTGGACTTCCCAGCCATAAGAACTGTGAGCAATACATATGTTATCTATAAAGCTACCATGGTAAGCTTACCAGCAAGCCTGGTAAGAGTGTTGTGTTTTGTTAAAACTGTCCAACCAAGCTAGGACAGAACTCTTCCAAGAATGGTTTATGCAATGGCTCAATACTGGTATGAACACTCAGCTTCTTTCCATTCCCAGCAAACTAGAATTGACACAGGCTAGCTCTTTACATAGACAAAACATGGTCACCATAGTTCTAGGAACCCACATGTAGGGCAAAATCGTGCAGCAGAGGAAGAAGAGACATAGCTTCTTGCAAATCCCTGTTAGTGAAGAACATTTTTCCAGAAGCCCTCGGGAAACTTCTCCTTTCAGCCATTTGTTATCACTGTAATATGGCCCTCCCTAAGGGGCATATTGGGTTTCCCTGGTTGCTCAGACGGTAAAGAATCTGCCTGCAATGCAGGAGACCTGGGTTCGATCCCTGGGTCAGGAAGATCCCCTGGAGAAAGGAACAGCTACCCACTGCAGTATTCTGGCCTGGAGAATTCCACAAATTGTATAGTCTGTGGGATTGCAAAGAGTTGGATATAACTGAGCAACTTTCAAGGGGCATATTAGAAAGCAGAAATAGACAATTATGACTTACTCCTAGAGTTAGAGTGGGTCACTTCCGAGTCACATGGGAAAGAAGCATGCAGCTGACCCAATCAGTATGTTACAACAAGGAGCAGGGGGTGGTACCCAACAATCCCAAATTACACAATTTACTGCTTTAAGGAATGTAATAGAAGTACGCCTGAGATACCAAGGGAGCACATAGGACTGGCTCCTCGGGCAGCCTGCCTGAGCATGCACTAAAAAAAAGAAAGTACAGTCTTCTACAAGCTAGACTTTCAGATGGGGTTTGAGGCAGAACCAGAAATGCCATTGCTTTGGGGTGAAGTGTTGATATTTATAGACTCTCATGTGCCCTTGGCAGAAGTTGACTCCAGCAGGATGTGACTAGCCCCTTACAGCAGAATCCAAACAAGGGCTCAGGTCCCTTAAGATAAGCTACCTTAAGGGAGCTTGGGGCCCATAAGAGACAGGCAAAGGTCAAATCTCTAAGATGAGACCAGAATGAGGGTTGAATGTGCTATGGTTTAACAGATGTGGATTTTGTTGTCAGACAGCCTTGAGTTAAACATAAGCTCTATTATTTATTAGAAAAATTATGTAAACTCTTTGGATCTCAGTCTCCTTGTCTGTAAAACGGGCATACCTACTTGGCTGGTAAGGATTAGCTATAATGTATATAAACAGTAACAAAATGCCTGGCACATAGAAATGGTAGCTATGATCATCACTAGAAGAAAATACAAGTGGGAATAGATCAGAAGTGAACAAAATGAGGATGAACAAACCTTAGGAAACAGAAATTCAACCAGAGCTCAAGTTTTAAATTTAGATACCATTTTCATAATTTTTTTTTTACAATCAGCAAAATCTCTCCTCATCTGTTGTCTCATTGGATCTTCTCAGTCAAGTTATTATTAGGGCTAGCCCATTTTACAGGTCAAAAAACTGATATCCAGCAAGGCTTCATCTATGACATGCTTTGTTCATCTCTGATATCATGACAGAAGAAAGCCCCTTGGAGTGTATTTTCTCAGGAAATTCAGGCTTCAAGAAAGACATCTGCAGATTAAAAACTCAGAAACAGTGGGACCCTGAGACTAACCTACTATGAGTCACCAGCTCTGAGTCTCCTTAAAGGTCTCCTCAGAGAGCAGTGTGGCTTCAGCTTTATGAGGCATCAGAATCTTGTAAAGGGCTTGTTACACAACAGATTGCTGGGCAGGACCCCAGAGGACTCAATTCAGTGTGTCTGGGATAGGACCTATTTGCATTTCTAACAAATTTCCGGATGATGCAAAAGCTAATGCTTTGGGACTACATCTTGAGAATTCCTGGCCCAGAAAATGGACCCTAGAATTTAGATCAGGGCTCTCAAATGTAAGTGTGCATAAGAATTACCTGAATAACCTGGACATGCAGTCCCCACTTCCTCCCATGAGGCAGTTCAGATCCACAGAGGGGACTCTGATGAAGGAGGTAAACTCAGCCCTGTTGAAGAGAAGCTGAGTGGTCAATTCTGTCAAGCTCTTTTTGATGTTTACCCCTAATTATGTGTATTTATTTACATATAAATTATTTACATCTACTGCTATAATAATATATCATATTATTTAATATTTTTAAATCTCAAATTTTAAAAAGTTACAAAAAAATATACATAAATGTTCCATTTTCTTCCTGTACCCAAGTGGATTGCCTGGCACTCCTGCTTTAGGGACAACTGAATGCACCAAGTGCTATTCAGTGTGTGTTCTACAAAGTGGCAGCATCTGTATCACCTGGGATCTTATTAGATGCCCGTGTTCACAGTCCCTGCCCCACCATGGATGGAGGCAGAATCTCTAGGGCTGGGGCAATTGTATTTTAACAGCCTCCTTGCATGATTCCATGGACAATACATTTTTGAGAATCACTGATAGTTAAGTACACAGATGGAGGCAGAGTGACCTCGGCTCTAAGGTAATAACTAATGGGGGCAAAAGCACAAACACAAGATACAGCTCAACTGGGGCAAGTTCTTAAACTTTATGATACTAGAATTCCCCACTGGAATTAACTTTTTTTAGTGAATGATTTTGACTCAACAATGATCACATTATTATTCAGAAGTCTAGTGTTATGATGCTATTTTCTTACCTTGACACTGTCAAAGAAAAGCACTGGTTTTGTGTGTGTGTGTGTGAATTTCAAGAAAATCTACCCGATCAGAGGAACCAACCCTCCCAGTTTGCCCAAGGCTGAGGGTATTTTCAGGACACAAGACTTCCTGTGTCAGGAAAGGCCTGAGAAAATCAAGACAGGTCTGTCACCAACCCTAGACTCCATCTGATGATTTTAAGACTTCTTTACTCTTGACACCTACAGAACCTCTGCATAAGGTGGCTGTGGACAGGGCAAAGAACTGTAGACTTGAAGACCCAGGTCTCGCAGCCTCACTCAGAGCAAGTCAGATAATTTGTGAACCTCTGTTCATCGGCTGCAGAATGGAGACACAAATCGCTGCATCCCACACCACACAAACAGATTGTCAAGGCCGAGAGAGCTCATGTTATGAAGACACCTTATGCATTACAAAATAGTCCAGAAATAAAAGGGACAGCTGATCGACATCTTGGAAAGAGAACAGGCTTTGGGACAGGCAGATCCTAGTTACAACCTAGCACCACAATGGGCACATAATTTTCTCTCTCTGAGATGATTCCCACCTATAAAATGGAAATTCAAATTACAGATACCTCTCTCCTAGAGTACTGAGGCAATTGAAAGAGATGGTGGTCGCTAAGCGCCTGGCCTATTTGGAGCTCCAAAGTATGAATTCTTCTCCCCATGATTATAAGACAGTCAAAGACTTAATAATAGTTTTTTTGCAGTTAATGCAATGAATAGCATCATTATGCTTGCTTCCTGAAGTGAAAAGCCACAGTAACACTCCTCCCTGCTCCCAGGGCCCGTTGGATGTGGCAGGGGGTGGGGAAGGATGTTACTTCCACTTGGTATAACCAAGCCAGTTCCTAGGCACAGAGGAGTGGAGTGAACACAGGCTTAGGGAGGCCTGAGGCTGGCATTCACAATGACCTTTGCATATGGGAATGCCCAATATATAACTTCTGAACCTGTTTAGCCATTTCTTCAGGAAATAATACCAAATGTGAATAGATTTGTTTTTCAAATCATTTTTAAAACAAAAAGAAGTACAAGCGCAGCCCTTCCTCGCAGAGGGAACCAGTGCCATCCATTGAGTGCCCTCTTTTCACGCAGGGCTTTTGTAACATTTCATTTCTAAAGATTCCATGGGCTCATCAAGCCTTCACTCAGCCAGATATCCTGTGTTTTGAGCATCTACTTTGTGCCAGGTTTGGCCCATAATCAATATGAATAGTTTGTGCCTGGCAGGAAGCTCACAGATACAAATAAACACAGAGTTACAATCCACAGTGAGAAAAAAAAAAGTATTAATAGAGGTAAGTCTGATGGATGACAAAAAGAAGGTTTAAAGCCCCACCTGGGGAAGTATTGGAAATGAGCCACATTCTGTAAATTAAGCATGCACATAGGATTGATGGCAATTATCCCCTGGTGGCCATTGTCTTTGACTTGGCACATGGCCTCTTCCAGGGACCCTGAGAATAAATGGTGGCCAGTGGGATCTGAGCACAAGCACTGTATGTGACGTCCAGGCTTTACCTTTAAAGGGAAAGTCGTGTTCACTCGATTCCCTTTCCACTTTACTTCTGGATGGAATCCAGGCATGGTAGTGAGCTGTCTTGGACCATGTGATTGAGAATATCACCTAAGAATGTCAGAGCATCAAGAAGCAGAACAGAGTTAAAGGACCCAGATGGTAAGGACTAGAAAGGTGAAGAGCAAGAAATCTTTCATAGGATGTTTTCAGGAAGCTTATGGCTGAAAAGAGATCTGTGAAAGACTCAGATAAATCAGACAGGCCTGGCTGCCTGCTCAGACCATTACGTGCCGTCGTAGTCTTTGGAGATCCCAATTGTCTGTCATGAAGAACCTTCCTTCACGACTCAGTTCAGGTCCTTCAAAACACAGATGCCAACGTGGAATTAGAAGTGCAAGAGATTCACTGAGGATGGTGTTTGTTAAATATAAAAGGAGGAGGAGAAGCAGCAGACAATGCTGTGATGCAGATCTGATGCCTGTGAAAGGAGAAGGAGAGACAGGATTGGATAGCAAGAGCCTCAGACTGTGGCTCAGTTCTGAGAAAATCTCCAGCAGCCCAATAGGAGTTTCATTGCAAAGACTGCTCATAGACAAATCCTAGGAAGGGCAGAAATGACATCTTGCTTCATCCCTGAAAACAATAACTTCCTTTAGTTTCCCAGCTGACTCAAAGAAAATCCAGGTTCGAAGGTGCCTTAGAGATAATTTAGGCAGCATTGTTCAAAACGATTTTCTGCAGTGATGGAGATCTTCCATATCATCCCTGGTCAATATGGTAGCTACTAACCACATGTACCTAGAGACCACTTGCAATGCGACTAGTGTGACTAAAGAACTGGACTTTTCATTCAATTAATTTAAATTTAAAGTAATGATTTGTGGCTACCCTATTAGACAGTAAAGATCTAAAATCCAAGTTTTTAAAGGAAGAAAAGGAAGCCAAACAGAACATGTCCAAACACAACAGTAGTTAAGGGTAGATGTAGGACTTGAACCCAGTCTTTTTAAGTATGTGAGTGCATGCATGTTCAGTCAATTCAGTTCTGTCTGATTCTTTGTGACCCTACCAATTGCAGCCTACCAGGCTCCTCTGTCCATGAGATTCTTCAGGCAAAAACACTAGAGTGGGTTGCCAAGCCCTCCTCCAGGGGATCGTCCCGACCCAGGAATCAAACCCACATCTCCTGCATTGAAGCCAGATCCTTTACCCAGTCAGCCACCTGGGAAGCCCCAATTTTTAAGTACAGCTTTCTCTAAACCAACACCTTCTGAGTCAGGATATAGAACATAGTACTTCTATTTAGAAACTTAGGCCTTCACTTACAAATTGTCTCACATTTTTAAGGGGTCTGATCTTTCTTCGAGTACTTAGCAGTTAGTTTCATGCCAAAATACGTTTCATTTTTATGACCAATTGCTTGGTCTTTCCTCTCCGCTCTTGTCTATGTGTTTGGACATGGCTTCTCTCTCTGTTTGCTGTTTTAAAAGTTTTCTGCTCTCCTTTACTTCCAAACTCAGGTGTTCCTCTAGTATCATTCAGCCTCTCGGGGCCTGTCCCCCAGTGCTGTCCCCAAGAATAGTGCCTCTGGGAGTTGAAAGTTCCTCTGCCTGGCCATGACTACAGCCTTCGTGTTAATCCAGCTAAAGCTCCTGCCGAGCCCAAGGTCTCAGATCCCCTCCTGGGCCTTTTCCTCCTCCCTGATCTAATCCCACTCCATCACCTGCAGCCCAGATGGGGAGACCACAAATCCCCAGGAATGCATTCCTAGCAGAGGACACGTGATTGCTCCAAGGCTTACCATTCATTCCAAGACTTGGAATCTGGCCACCTCAGAGAGTACACACTTCCTTTGAGCCCAATATGGGAGAGCACTTTTCCTACATCATTCTAAACACAGAGACCTTCACTGTAGCCAGACATCTCAAAACAAAAAATAAAAAGAAAGCACATTTAGCACCCCTACAAATCTCTGTCATCCGCCTCACTCTGAATTCCCCTTCTTTTTGAATAAAATGATGGTCACTTGTAAAAACCCCAATAGACATTCTTCCCATGTGCATTCTCTCCTCCTTTCCCTTGGACTGCTTCATTTACAAACTCTTATTGTATCCAGACCTCTCGGTTCTTTGTTTTATGCAGCAGCATCTCCTGTCATTCTAACACTCACTTCTCTTTATCTAAAAATGAGCTACAGAATTGGTAAAACAAATAGACGATAGAAAATGGAAACAATAAGCTGGTCAGAGAAGTTTAGGATTTTATTTCTAAGTGGAAAGTATGCACTGGGTCTTCCTTTAACATAGAGCTTGGCAACTTTTTATTTGAGTGTGTTTCTGGTCTCTTGCACACTGGGTGTGACGTTACAGGTCCACTTCCATGGAATAGAGACCATTAAATATGGGGTAACAATGGAATTTGATCACTCAAATCAGAACAACTTTGTAAGTGAAAGGGAATGTCATCAACAATTGTGCTGGGATAAAGAAGTAAATAAGGATCTTTTCTGGCAAGCCAGTATGTGGCCAGCTTAATCTTTGTTGACGCACTCATCCACTTTATCCTCCAGTTGTCAGGGAGCTGTGGAGAGATGGGGGACTAATAGAGCCGTTCACCATCAAGGTATTGAGTTCTGAATGCTGACCATGGACAACATCCTGTAGGGAAAACTGAGATGCAAGAAAACAAAAAAGTAAGTCAAGCCAGAACCTTGAGAAACCCTAGGGTATCAACACTAAGGCTGAGGAAAGCATTTAGAAAAATCTAAGCACATTGAAAGACATGCAAGTATGCCTCCTACATCATGACTTCAGTCCCCTGCTGGTCTGTGAGGATGGTGTGAGCATAAGTATGGGTGACTTAGCTGCCAGAAATCTCGTGGCTGCCTAGATGCTGTTGCTAATGTTTCTCAGAGTCATTTAGTTCTAAAATGAGGCAGGGTGTATTATAAATGGAATAGGCACCTGGAAAAAAAAGGCCCTTAACCTTTGCTGGTACACAGAGGGTCCCCGAGGTTAGACATCATTTATCCGGGAATGTAGAAGGCAAATAGCCATAGCAAATGTAGGACCATTTTTTATCTTTCTAGTTTCACTGAATAAGCCTTTTGAGATTCTGTTGGTATTAATATATACGGCCCTACTTCGAGGGCAGGAGAGAGGGAGCATTCTAAACTATAAAAGTAAATAAATAACACCAATACGTCTTCAACACTCTAGATTTCTGTCTCAAGCTACAATAGAATTCTTCTTAAACATTTAAATACGACTTCAGTCAGTTACTTAGAAGAGAAAAAAGATGTGACTCTCAGAAGCCAGACTCAATTCCCAAGGACGTTCTTTCTGTGGTCCAATGCCTTTCATTAGATATTTAAGAAGGAGGACCACTGGAGAAACATCCTTATACAACACTGAGGCTATAAAGAGTGAGAAAATTGATGTCCAGAGACAGAACTAAAACCACAGAGACAGACACTATCTGTGATTAAATTTAGTTCTCTTGACTTACACGTGGTTCAGCACAGATATCCTGGCAATTTGGTAGGATGTAGTCAGGCATGAGACTCTGATGTCAGACCCAAATTTCTCTCTTGGTTCCATTTATTCTAACTCTGGTGCTTCAAATAAGGCCCTCTATAAAGAGTGTTTTGATATCTATTTTATGACATGATTATCAAGAGAAAAATGCAATTATATTGATAAATTGCCAAGTATATGTTGCCTCAGATTCAGTAGGTCCCAGCATAGCTAGCTCCATTCCCCATTTCTCTGGCTGAGACAACCGCCACCCCTTTGACTGTTAGTCAGTTCAAATAATACAAGTTTTCAATACCCACAATCTATTTATAGGAAAATATATAGTAATTCTCAAACCCCTTTGACGTAAGAATCACCTGATCAAGAGAACAAGAAGACCAGTCACAATCCAGGAAAAAATATTGCCAAAGACATATCTGATACCTTTCTATACCTGATCCAAAATATACAAAGAACTCTTAAAATGCAGCAATAAGAAACTGAACAACCTAATTTAAAAATGGATCCAAGACATTAATAGATACCTCAGCAAAGAAGATACACAGATGGCATGTAACCATATGAAAAGGTGTTTCGCACACTATGTTATAAAGAAAATGCATATTACACAGCTGTAGAGAACAAACTAGTCATTACCAATGGGTAGAGGGAAGGTGGGTGGTGCAATATAGGGGTTAGGAGAATAAGAGGTACAAACTAATAGGTATAAAATAAGCTACAAAGATCTATTGTACAACATGGGGAATAAATAATATTTTATAATAACTATAAATAGAGTGTCACCTGCAAAAATTATGAATCACTATAGTGCACACTTGCAATATATTATTTTGTACAGTGACTCTACTTCAATTTTTTAAAAAGAAAGCTTAAAAAAAGTCACAAAAATATTTTACTTTGTTTAATTACTACCCAGTTTCAAATAATCTGACCTAATTACAAGCATAATTGTTTGTGGAACTTTCTTGAAAATAAAATAGTATACATTTGAAAAACACACATACACACAAAGTTTATAGCAGAGAAATAAAGACTGTTCACAGGTTTGAAAGAAGGATCAGCTACTCAGGAAGCCATATTTCATATTGTTCCCCAGTAACATTACAGATGTGTTAAAAGAAAGCATATAAATATTATCAGGAAATAATTTCCTCTAAAGAATAGTTCTAATATAAGAAATACAACAAATCAATTCTCCTCTGCCAATATTTCTCAGGGGAGTATTTTAATTTGTGGTTGATTTTTTCATATGTATATAAGCATCTTAAAAACAGTAACAGTTTTTTGAGGAAAATTTAAATAAGCTTTGCTTTACAAATAGCTTAAAAATTCTGTCAACTATAGCTTGAAGGTTTACTACAATAAGGATAAAATCATTGTGGAGACTTTGCACATAGGTATGCTGCATCATGCTCCTCAGTATCAGCTTTGTCCTTATTCTAACAACAAAAGATTGTTTGTCCACTCAGAAAAAAAAAGAAGATGCAGATTACAACAACCAGATACCACTACACATACTAGAACAGCCAAAATCCAGAACATAAACAACACCAGATGCTGGCAAGGATACGGAGCAACAGGAACTATCATCCATTGCTGGTGGAAATGCAAAATAGCATAGTTTTCAAAGGCAGTTTGATGGTTCCTTATAAACTTAATATGCTCTTATTATTATAGTACAGCAATCATATTCTTTTGTATTTATCCAAAGGAGTTGAAATATATGTTCACACAAAAGCCAGCCTATGAGAATTTATAGCAGCTTTATTCATAATTGTCAAAACTTGGATTTGGCAAGAAGTCCTTCAATAGGTGAATAAATAAAGTATGGTACATCTAGACAATGGACTATTATTCTGCATTTTTAAAAATGAACTATCAAACCATGAAAAGACACAGAGGAAACTTAAACACACATTACTAATCTGAGAGAGTACATATTGTACGATTCCAATTCTATGACATTCTGGAAAAAAAACAAAACTATGGAGACAGTAAAAAGATTAGCGATCACCAGGGATTTGGGAGCAGGGGAGGGATGAACAGATGAAGCAAAGAGGATTTTTAGGGTGATAAAATACTCTGTATGATACCATTAGGATCTACACACGTCATTATACCTGTCCAAACTCACAGAATGTACAAAATAAAGAGTAAACTTTAGAATAAATTAAGGACTTTCTGGATTATAATGTGTTGATGTAGGTTTATCAATTGTTAACAAATGTATCAATACCATTGTGTTGAGAGATGTTGATAATGGGGGTGGCCCTGCATGTGGGGGTGGCAATATATGAGAAATCTATGTACCTTGCTCTCAATTTTGCTGTAAACCTGATTGCTCTAAAAAAATTACCTCAATGAAAAAAAATTTACCTGTGACATTAGTTAGAAATGCAGATTCAGCAGAATTTAAGTGCAGCCCCAGAATCTGTATTTTAATATGCAGTCCCTTCTCACTTCCACTCTTATCTTCTCACTCCAAGACTCAGATGCAACTGGACTACAGACCACACTTAGAAAAGTGCTAATAGAGAGAAAAATGATTTCCCTCTCTCTATTAGTTACAAAATCATTTTTCTCTCTATTAGTTATAAAATGTTTCTGTGCTTCAGATTAAAATATGAAGAAAATTCAAACTATAAATTTAGGAATCTCTCATCCCAAGAGACCAGAGAAGGCAATGGCAACCCACTCCAGTGTTCTTGCCTGGAGAATCCCATNAAAAAAAAAAAAAGTAGCAGTCTAAAGTATCAAGGATTAAGCTATTTCTAAAGGTATCTATGCATCCTGTTTAGAGATTTAAGGGACATCACCAAAGAAAAGGAGCCTCTAAATCCATAGTAGGGTGTTTCTACAGGTACTTTCAGAAGCATTGCAATGTATGCATTTGTGATTGCAGTTCTATAGATTTTCTATAGATCTGTATTAGGAAGCAACAAAGAAATTCCTGTCAGGTCATTGGATTTGTTTGCATGCTCAGTCACTTCAGTCCTGTCAGATTCTTTGCGACCTTATGGACTGTAACCTGCCAGCCTCCTCTGGCAGGCATGGAATTTTCCAGGCAAGAGTACTGGAGTGGGTTGCCATGCTCCCCTCCAGGGGATGTTCCCAACCCAGGGATCAAACCTGGATTTCCTACATTGCAGGTGGATACTCTACTGCTAAGTTGCTGGGGAAGCCTGGATCTCTTCATATGGTGGCAATTTTAATATTTTACTGAAAGCCAGTGATTTTTTAAAAATATCTTGTGTGTGTGCTCAGTTACTCAGTTGTCTCTGACTCTCCAACCCCATGGACTACAGCCCACCAGGCTCCTCTGTCCATGGAATTTTCCAGGCAAGAATACTGGAGTGGGTTACCATTTCCTTCTCTAGGGGATCTTCCCAACCCAGGGATCAAATCTGTGTCTCCTGTATTGGCAAGCGAATTCTTTACTAGGGGTCCTTTATTATTTTTTAATTAATTTATTAATTTTATTTATTAGTTGGTACTGGATCTTCATTGTTGCAGTTGGGCTTTGTCTAGTTGGAGCAAACAGGGGCTGCTGTTGGTGGTGGCACACGGCTTCTCACTGCAGTGGCTTCTCTTGTTGCAGAGCACAGGCTCTAAGGCACGTGGGCTCTGTAGTTGTGGCATGTGGGCTCAGTAGTTGTGGCTCATAGGCACCAGATCACAGGCTCAGTAGCTGTGGTGCTTGGACCCAGCTTTCCTGAGGCATGTGGAATCCTCCCACACCAGGGATTGAACATATGTTTCCTGCATTGTCAGGCGGATTCCTAACCACTGGACAACCAGGGAAGTCCAAGGCCAGCAATATTTACTCAAAGCTGGAATTGTTTATATACCTCCTGAAAACTTGGAGGGATTCTCTTTCTTACTGCAAGCTTGATTTTAGAACATAGCACAAACCATTGGGAAGCACACAAGGTTTGACTGAGGAAGAACTGGATGTGATTCCTGGTTCTACCACTTACTAGCTGTGGGCTTTAAAGGCAAATTATTTTGTGTCTTTGAGCCTTGGTTTCTGCATTTAATACTTGTGCATGAGATTTTTAGAGCCAAAAGTGATAATATCTGTGAAAATGTCTACCGAGTACAGAATCTGATACCTATATACTCAATTAACTCTAATTTTATTTTGTTTAATTTTACTACCAGGTGTTTTGGTTAACAATTATTTTTTTCTATTCTCTTTTAAAATGTCTAACCTTTAGAATTTAGAAAAGATACTAAAATTCCACTCTTATTTTTTATGTTTGTGTTGTCTTTGTTATTTTCCTTCTTCTTAGAAGGTACATATCTGCTTCTGTACCTTGCTTAAGTTACTGATTCATTACTGGTGTACCAGAGTAGACTAGGGTGTAGGTCAGGAGGTGTTTCTATTTCTACAGCTTCTGAGTTAACACGATGTTTGTAGTTTCTTAAGACCCCATGGTATCTAGAGTTGATATAAGCTATATTTATAATTCAATTTTCTCTTCTTTATGGACATGAACACACTATCATATGAGACATACTATTTAGAAATCTAGTCCTCCTTCAGCCTTCAAGTCTAAATTCTGAAACATCCCTGATCTTTGGATACTCTGGTTCACACTGAAACTGGAGTAATATTAATTTTGTCACATTTGAGTGTCTTTTGCAATCCTTCTTTTAGAAATTTATTCAAAATAATGAATAAAATCTATTAAGAAAAAACCAAAACAACAACTGAACAGCTGCTGCTGGGTGAGAGGACTTGTAAGAACCCACTCAGTATGATTCTCTTCTCTGACCCAGTTTCCTGGCAGTTGTGGTGACCACTTGAAGTTTCCCCACATGAATTTCCTCTCTTTGATTTCTGGGCAGGAGTCACTCTCCAAGTAATAACCTTTTCCAGGTCTGCTTCATTTTTACCTTGTCTTCTTATTCTGTCTGGAATTGGGACTCTGAATCCCCCAAGGTTTGAAAGATAGCCAAACATTATTTATTATTTTTGTAGCCTTGTAGGCATTCAGAAAATGTTTGGCTTCAAATTGGTTTCAATAAAATAGTTGGCTGGAGTTACAAATGAGCATTTTGGCTGGAATTTTGTTAAATACCAGTTTGAAGCTGAATTTTGGTAAAGCTGCCCTGAATACATCTATCTTTGTCAATGGATTTGTTTGTTTATTAAGTGCATACTTTCTGGATTTTTGTGGGAAGAGAAGGTCAGACAGCAGAGCATGAGGATTAGAAGTGATTACAAATAGAGAAAGGGATTCATGGAGAATGGTGTCTAGAGATAAGGCGTTACGAGAAGGAAGTCTGAGTCATACTGTGCATAAGTGGGTGTCCAGCCCAAGGCTGAAGCCAGAACTGCCATTGAGCTGAGCTTCCCATTGGCATGTTTTCCACATTCTGAATGGTGGAGACATTCTTGAATAGGTAGTCACAATTAACGACAGAGCAGTAGTGTAATTGACGTAAAAGATGGCTCCCATTAACAAAGGTTTTTTCCTTCTCTAGTTCAGACTTCTATAAAGGTTTAAAAAGAAGCCAGCTATACTTCAAAGGACACAATATATCTTTCATAACTGCAGCCAAGCAGATGAATAAATAATCTCTTCAAGGGAAGCCATTAGCAGATTGGATAATGATATTGACATGAGTAATTGGAGAGAAATAAATGAAGTAATTGCTTTAAGAATAGCCGTTGCGATTGCCTTTGTATAATTGGGTTGTAACCCTTAAGACTTGGCATATGCCACTTTCCCTTTTTTAAAGAAGAAAGAATTTTGGAAGGTCCTCTTTCTGGAGGCCAGAGAAAGCAATAACTAGCTTCAGTGACAGGAGACATTGATCGTGGCTCAACAGGCCTGTAGTCTTAGTGGCTGAATCAGTTTAAACTTACCTTCTTTTGCAGAGTACACCTGCAATAAACAAAGGAGGGAAGTTTATCCTTGAAATTTTTAGGAGAGAATACCAGGTCTAGAATCCCAGACCTCTGAAGATTCTTGCAACAGAGAAGAAACTTTAGTCTCTAAATTTGTCACCGTTTCCTAAGATGATCCTTGGTTTGGGATGATAGAGGAGATGCTGAAAGCAATAAACACAGAAGAGTGGAAGATGACTAGGTACCTGAAGCTTGGGAAGTTTCAGGTCTCAATGACAAAATGGTGGGCAAAATTGGAACAGGTTTGAGTTACCCACTGTCTGTTCTTTAAAGGCTGGGGTCTGGTTTGAGATTTCTTTTCACAGAGCCAGATTGGGGTCCAAGGGCTTCCTATTGAGGGTTTGGGTGTCATGACATAGTCTCATAGGATGCATATCCTGCAGGAAGGTGGTTATTTCAGAAGCAAATGCATCCCCATGATCATTTTAATTGGCTAATGACCCAGGAAAATGGTGTGACTCTAGAAAACTGAGCTTTTAAATTTTGAAGTGGAATCCCATTATCTGTTTCATAGAATTGCTAGGGGCTTAAATAAGACTATTTATATAAAGTGTCTAACAATAACTAATATAGAACACTTAATGATAGCTGCTATTTTTTTGTTGTTGTTGTTCCCGCAGCACTGCAATAATTTGCACAGGTTAAGAAATTTTGTATCTATATGAGATGACAGACGTTCACTAAATTTATTGTGGTAATCATTTCATGATATATATAATACATAACTCAAATCATTATGCTGTACACCTTAAATTTATGCTGTGCAGTATGTCAATTATAACTCAATGAAACTGAAAGAAAAAAGAATTTGAGTTGACTTTATTGTCATAACAGACAAAAAACAACCTTAGCTAATCATACTACTATTAATAACTGTAACAGAAGCTGCCATTTACTGGCCTAAACTTACACTAATAAGTATTTTATGTTGATTACAACCCTATCTGGAAGGTTTCTATAGAAGTCAAGCTAAACATGAGAAAATGTCCAATAGCAGTAAATTTCTATGGAGTTGCAAGGAAACAGGGAAGTTGTTTTCTGGAAATACAGGTTCCAGAGGTACAGTGAGAAAAGGAGAAAGAGGGAAAGTTGAGTCATTTTCTAATCAGATGCACCCCTCTTAAAGAGGAGCTTGAGAAAGCCATTGAGCCAGCACTTGGAAAATGATATTTGGAGGTTTGTGGGCAGCCACAAAGGTGGCTACAGATAGTACTGAGAGGAAAAAATGAAGAAGACATTTTTACACCGTTTCTGAGATATTAAGAAAAGATCACGATCAGAATATAGGGGCTCAGTCTACAGAAGAAAGCCCATGAAAAAAAAAAAAGTCTAAAGGGAGAATATCTAGTGGGAGGGAGACCCTATAAACAATCTCTTAGAATTGAAGTTGGAGCATGAAGGTCCCTAGGGTAAGAACCGAGGCTTGCAGGAGAGGGAAACTAAATGCTGTCTCATGGAATCAGATATTCTGATTGTGGGCATGCAGGTGTTTGGGGGAGGGGTATCAGGACTCTTCATATATACACTTGTGTGAATAAGCTATTTTACTGAGGTAAATATACTTACAGAAAAGTGCATATATCATTGTTGTACAACTTGATGAATTATCACAAAGGGAACACACCCATGGAAATACCACCCAGGTCAAGAAGGAGAACATTACTATCTTTACAAACATTTTCTACTCATGAGTGTTACATGCTTAGTTTCTTAAAGGAATTTGTATCCTTCTATGTATATATTTAAAGTCAAATGTAGTCAGTTAAAATGTTTCACATATCAAATGAGAAAAAACGGCTTGTACTAAAAATGAGTTAAAGAAAACACTTTTTTTAGATCCATAAAATTCCCTAAATGTGAGATATTAAAATCTGAATAAAATCTTGATTTTAAAATCATAATTAAGTCCTGAAATAAGGGAAAATTTAATGTGCCTCCAAAACTCATTGGAGATTTAGTCGCTAAGTCGTGTCTGACTCTTGCTACCCCATGGACTGTAGCCTGCCAGGCTCTTCTGTCTATGGGATTCTCCAGGCAAGAATACTGCAGTGGGTTGCCATTTCCTTCTCCAGCGGATCTTCCCCACCCAGGAATTGAACCCAAGTCTCCTACATTGCACGCAGACATTTTTTTTTACCAACTTAGCTACAAGGGAATCCTGTGTGTGAGGAGCCTGGTAGGCTGCAGTCCATGGGGTCGCTAGGAGTCGGACACAACTGAGCGACTTCAATTTCACTTTTCACTCTCATGCATTGGAAAAGGCAATGGCAATCTATTCCAGTGTTCTTGCCTGGAGAATCCCAGGGACAGGGGAGCCTGGTGGGCTGCTCTCTATGGGGTCGCACAGAGTTGGACACAACTGAAGTAACTTAGCAAACATGACTGAAGTGACTTAGCAGTAGCAGCTACAAGGGAAGCCCTCCCCCCCAAACTCATTAGGGCATTGAAAATTGGGTTTCAAATGGGAGTTCCTACTAAAAAAGATATGTTTGGTCATTTTTGCTTAAAGCTTTCAAGAACATACAGCATTCAACACTGTTCCATGGCATGCTCAGCAAATATTTGTCAATAATGATAATGATGATAAGTTACCTTTTTCATATAACACACAGTGATTCCTGGTTCCCCTAAACAATAACCTGTGCAAAGAAACATGACTTTTAGTTCTTTGGAAGCTCCTGTTTGGAGCCTCAGGGTAACGAATAATTTGTGTGAACTAGTGATGATATTTCACACACCAGTTGAAATGACTTTGCTGTTTAACTGAACTCTTCCCCACAACAAAACACAGCTCTGAGTTTTGTAGAGAAGAGGCAGAGGATAGAAGGAGGGAAACAAAATAAGAAGTGAGACAATGGGGAACAAAAATATACAAAGAGAGAGCTAATGCTGTGTTAAATCTACACTGGAAAGATCTCTTTGTTGTTTTCTTTTGCTTCAAGGAAATAATATTACAACTTTGCATAGCAATTAACCATACCTCTGATTAGAGCACATTTCATTATGTGCCATATTTATCTTGGTAGGTAATCAATTATGAGCTGAAGGAGGTTCTCCATGGCCGCCACCATGGTGGGTTACTACCAAGAGAGAAATTGAAAGCCATTTTCAAGTGGAAAAAAAATATTTTTTGCACGTTGTAATATCCTTAATGGGTCCTTCAGTTGAAACTTTGTAGAAGACAGAGTTGACAGTGTGTACATTTGACAATATATAATGAATTTGGTAATGTTTACCTGTTTATGAGTGCTAATTCAAGTCTGATCTTACAAAACCACAAAATTATTTTTGCTGTGCTTGACTCAAGTGCATGCTCAGTCATGTCCAACTCTCTGTGGCCCCACAGACTGTAGTCCACCAGGGTTTTCTGTTCATGGAATTTTCCAGGAATACTGAAGAGGGTTGCCTTTTTCTCCTTTAGGAGATCTTCCCGACCTAGGGATCAAACCCACATCTTTTGTGCCTCCTGCATTGCAGGCAGATTCTTTACCATGGTGCCATTTTATTTGTTTTGCCTTGATTTTTAGGTTGCCAGCAGAAATTAGGGAAGGATGAGAACTCTTTCATAATGATTTGTGAATCAGATGGCTTGTCGTGTCCTCAGCAATAGTATTTCTAATTATTATAGCAATAGCATTTATTACTATAAAATAGCACAATTTTAGCTTTTACCCATTGGCATTAAAGTATAAATAGGTGCAGAATTCATAAGAACTTTTCTTCCTTGTTAAAGAGTGGATTATAACAGCTTTGATTTTGAGTCAGCCATTTGGCTTACATCACAGATTGAATAATTCTTAGGGCATTTTTATAAGAATATAGACTGTTTACACAGGAATAAGTGTCATATGATGCAAAGAAAACTGAAGTCTAGTTTCAGGTTTACCACTGATCAGTTGTATGATCTGTGGTCACGTAACCTCTGGGCCTTAAAATCGGATAGTAGTTTAGATAATAGGCTTTGGGATCCCACAGAACTGGCTCAAAGTTTTTATTAAAATTCTAGGTGCTTCATTTTCACACCTGCACAACAGGACCACTAGTAGGTCAACTTCATATAAGATTGTTAGAGGAGTTAAATGGGACAATGCATGTAAAATGCCTAGCATGCAGTCAGTGCTCAATAAATAATAGATTTAAAGTAAGTAATCACTATTTTGTGACTAAAATGTTAAGTTTCTGTGAATGACAGAGCTTTTGAAGTATCTGTTGGGACTGTATCCAGTTAGGAATTTCAGATCTGGAAGGGGTGGCACCTTATGTGCTCAGTCTCTGTTGTGTCTGACTCTTTGCAACCCTTTGTATTGTATGTAGCCTGCCAGGCTCCTCTGTCCATGGGATTTTTCAGGCAAGAATAGTGGAGTAGGTTGCCATTTCCTCCTCCAGGGAAATCTTCCTGACCCAGGGATTGAACCTGTGTTTCCTGTGTCTCTTGAATTGCAGATGGATTCTTTACAGCTGAGCCATCAGGGCACACTATAAGCAAGCTTTATTTCTGCATAGGCCCTCGGGCATTGGTGTATGTTAGTTACACATTGAGTGAAAACCTTGACATCATTTGAAAGAAGAGGAAATCTGTTACCCTGTCAGAAGAAGAAAGACTATGTGAACTCATTTTGTACAGTCCTTCAAGAGAAGCTGTTTGCTTGCCCTAAAGATGGGTGGCCTTGAGATCACTAGAGTGGGACAAAGGAACATGACTAGGCCTGATAAGGAGGACAATCAAAGACATTAGGCCAATGTCCTTTGGAGGGGATAATTATGGGCAAATCAGTGCTTTCATCCGCATTGTTTCTCTTGCAGTTTCCCCATAGATGATGTGGGGAAGTAGCAAGAGACCAGGCCCTTTCCCAAACTTGCCTAATTCACCCCAACATCCTACATCCTATAATGACAACATCCTACATCTTCTCAGCTCTTTGTTCTTAATAAGTAGTTTCCCAGTCAGAGGAAGTAAACATGAAAGAAGATACTTTGTTTTAAAGATGAGGAAGTTGGACACAGAGAGGCCATAAGAAGAGTCAAATATTCATGATCCAGGTTTCTTGACCTGTAGTTCCAACCTTGTTCCTCCCTACTAATTTGTCCCAGATGTACAGTTGTGCAGATTCAGATAATTTCTTTTCTTTCCATGTATGTTTCTCTAAGCTTCAGTATCTTCATTCATAAAATGGCACTGTTCACAATACCTTCCTTACTAGGTTTATATGAGGATTAAATTAAATAATGTGTATAGAGTGCTTCAGGCTGTAGTTGCTATTAGCTGTTGCTATCAGTAGTTCCCCTTGGGAGGATGCTAAATTCCTAGCATCATTTTTTATTTTATCCTTCATTGAGCCCCGTGTTTTGAAAGATTTTGAATATCAAACTGCATATGTATGTGTGTGTGTGTGTGTTAGTTGCTCAGTCATGTCCAACTCTGTGATAGCATGGACTGTAGCCACCAGGCTTGTCTGTCATGAATTCTCCAGGCAAGAATACTGAAGTGGGGTGTCTTTCCCTTCTCCAAGGGATCTTCTTGTCCCAGGAATCAAACCAGGTCTCCTGCATTACAGGCAGATTCTTTCTGTCTGAGCTACCAGGCAAGCCCTTATTGGTTAATAATATTTTTATTATTATCAGTGGCCTTGGATTTCCTAATCAGTAATTGCATCAATACTAAATTGATTTAGCACCAATCAAAGCAAAGAACCCTAAATAAGAGCCTCTTCATTCTTGTCCAAGGAAATGTACTTCCTTCAGGTTGTTTGAGGTGTCTAAGACATCTTGATGATCTCCAGCACTGTCTTTGCAGATTCTGGACATAGTTGGGCTCTTACTTTTCAATGAATAACCTTGTTATTATCATCTGAGTGAGTTGGTGTTTTGTGTGTGATCTAATTCAGTTTTTGAATGTTACCATTTTTCCATCTTATCATGAGAAATTGTTGTGGTCCAGAAATAATAAGAATGAATTCAGTATGAATGAAACTGAAGATAAATTTTTAACATGCTGTGCTTAGTCACTAGGTCATGTCTGACTCTTTGAGACCCCATGGACTGTAGTCTGCCAGGCTCCTCTGTCCATGGGGATTCTCCAGGCAAGAATACTGGAGTGGGTTGCCATGCCCTCCTCCAGTGGATTTTCCCAACTTAGGGATCGAACTCAGGTCTCCTGCATTGCAGGCAGATTCTTTACTGTCTGAGCCACAAGGGAGGCCCAAGAATTTGGGAGTGGTTAGCCTATCCCTTCTCCAGGAGATTTTCCTGATCCAGAAATCAAACTGGGGTCTCCTGCATTGCATGTAGATTCTTTACCAATTGAGCTACCAGGGAAGCTACCAGAAATTAGTGATTAACAGACACTACATGCTAATATATAAGAACTAAATTGTGCGTTTTATTCATTATCATTAAAGGTCAGTTCGGTTATAATTTTTAATTTTTTTGTGTGTGTTTTCTTTTACCCTTTCAGCTGCTCAATTTTATATCAGAGGGGAAAGGAAACTAACCTTTTAAATATACAGAATTAGATCTTCTTTATTTATTTATTTTACTTTATTTTACTTTACAATACTCTATTGGCTTTGCCATACATCGACATGAATCCACCACAGGTGTACACAAGCTCCCAATCCTGAATCCCCCTCCCACCTCCTACCTCACAACGTCTCTCTGGATCAAGAGGGAAACTTGCAAAGGATATCAAAAAAAGACAAATTTATACAAGTCATCTCTTATTTTGAAAAGATGTGTTACATAGAGAACAAGTTTTGAGTCTTTCAAATATCATTGGGTCAGGCTAAAATAATTTCATTGTGAGAGCATTTTCCTTCTCTGTGTGCAGTCTAAGTGCATATTTTGGGCTGTTAGAAATAACTTTCCAAAGCTGTGTGAAGAATGTAGCAATAAAATCTAATAAGAATTATGGCTCATGACTTGAATGATGTCAGTACCCTTTTAATCCTCCCAAACATGAAAACGTTTTCTCCTCCTAAGTAAGATTTAACTCTTTATTTCTAAGGAAATAAGCAGAGCTCTGCAATTTCATTGGCAAAGTAAGAGTTAAAGGAAGATGTTTCACTCTATTATTAATGCTCATGTTTATTATTAAGATAATTTAGAAAAGAATAAACATAAGATAATACTTTATGAACATATATTGTCTGATTTTTTTCATACATTATGTAACATCAGAAGATCTCTGAGTTCAGTGCAGCAATAATTTCATTTTTGTTATCAAAATCTTATTCAGTCCAGCAATAATCTTTGTTTTTTTTTAAGCCAGTGCTTCTCAAACTTCAGTGTGAATCAGAATCACCTGAAAAGCTTGTTAAGCCACAGATTTCCAGAGTTCATTCTCAGAGTTTCTAATTTAGGAGGCCTGCGGTAGGCATGAGACTCTGCATTACTCATAGGTTCCCAGGTGATGCTGATGCTGCTAGGCAGGGGAATCTGGCAAGAGCTTTAAGTCATATTAACTGTCTTATCTTACAATTTAATTTGGTGGGATTCAACCATCCTGAGATATGTATGTCCCCTTGGTTTAGAAGAATCCAAAGTTCAGTAAGTTAGCTACAGTTTGGTTATTTGGCTAATCCAGATTTATTTCAAGTCAAAGAAATGCATACAGAAAAATATGATGAATGAAATGGTTTGATGTTTGAAGATGTCAGACTGTAGAATCTCTACGGGTAAGTGTGTGATTTCTTTAGTGACATCACATTTGCCTGCAGAGATTTTCCAGTCTGCCACTTTGAAGTTGTATTTAAGATGGAAAAAAGTTGCTTCTTTCTACAGCCATCTTTCCAGAACTGTTGCATTTTCAAATTATATTTATCCAAGGTTAAAACTGAATGGGAAAAGGGAGTTATGGTTGGGGTTCAGATAAGAGAGTAAATGAGAATGGACACTCTGATTCTGCCACACATATCCCCAGAGACTGCCAAAAAAAAAAGGGGGGGGGTAAAGCCTCCCCAAACCACAGCCAGTTTAATTTGTAACTGGTTTAATTTGTTTTAGCCACACCAAAAGACTTATGGGCAATCCATGTAAATATTCTTGAGTTTCAAGGAATTTTATCTAACGATTAGACTTTGCAATTGGGTTTTTGGTCTATCTTAGCTGACACATGTCTAATCACAAGAGAGATGAGTAGAATCAGGAGGTGTGTTTCTCACTTTCATTTTCCCTATTTCTCTACTATTTAGTAGATGTCTTATAATAAATAACATTACCTGCTACTAACTTTTAAAGTGATGAAATAATACGTGTGTGTTTGTTCGTTAGTTGCTCAGTTTTGTCTGACTCTGTGACCCCTACAGACTACAGCCTGCCAGGCTCCTTTGTTCATGGGATTCTCCAGTCAAGAATACTGGAGTGGGTTGCCATTCCCTTCTCCAGGGGATCTTCCCAACCCAGGGATTGAACCCAGGTTTCCTGCATTGCAGGGAAATTCTTTACCAACTGAACTACTACTCCAGAAGCTCAAGAATAATCTTTGATATCATGATATCATGAACTCTACAGCGTTGGTTTTTTGGTTCATTTTTGAGAACATATTTTTTTCCCAGAGTTAGCTGGAAGTTTATTTCAATATTTGAGTACAGTAGAGACTTTGTATACCCACTCCAGTGTTCTTGCCTGGAGAATCCCAGGGATGACGGAGCCCAATGGGCTGCCGTCTGTGGGGTCGCACAGAGTCGGACATGACTGAAGTGACTTAGCAGCAGCAGCAGCAGCAGCAGCAGGGACTTTGTATATTTTGTTGCCTACAGTATCCTAGCACAGAGAATGGTTACTGGCACATAATAGGTACACAATAAACACTTATATACTGAATGGACATTAATTAGGAATTTTTTGTGTGTGCAGATTCTTATGTATCATTAGAAAGGCAGTAATATATACATCAAGTCACATATTGTATTGATATCAGAGTGAACTTATTTAATTTTAGACAAGACAAAAATAGAATATTTAAATATGAAAAACCTATCTTGGTAATAAAGAACATTTCTATAATAAAATATTTCATAATGGAACTTTAAAAATCAATTTCCTTATAGTCTAATGATGTTGTATTATACTTTTTGGCATGTAGTTTTATTTCAGATGATGAGTTTTCTAGTCCTGGATTATATCCAAATTTATGTAATAATGAATCACAAAATTAGGTTTGATTTTGTTTACACTACATAACACAATGTCTTAATCATCTGTTAATCTGCCATATACACATCCTTTGGCCTCAAGATGACTATTCTGACTGTTCTAGATAAACCATAAATGCAAACTTAATATTAAATCACAAGTGTTCAGAGGATGTAACAGGTGGCCCTGATCTGATGTGAGTGCAGCTAAATAATGTGGTGAAATAATTGGAGCTTAGAAAGATAGAAAACATCTGGGCTTCAAGGGAGAACATTTGCATCCTTTTTACTGCCTTTTAAATAGAGGGCTACATCATTCTGGGTTATGTAGAAAGAAAGGGCTAGTGTTAGGAACTCCATGATCTTCATTCTATTCATCTGATCTCCAAAGGGTGGGACTAGAATATTTGGTTATGGGAGAAAGATAACGTTTCTTAGATCATTTTTCATTTTCTCTTTTCCAATCATGTTGTTTGTTTTATATGTGCTTGCAGGGCCTGGTTAACAGTATCACTTGTTCTTTTGAAGGAAATTGAACTTGTGAATGATGGAATCATAGTTGCCATGCCCCTGATTGTTGATATCTTGTTTGTTTCTTTGCTCCATGGAAAGGCATTGATGGAACAGAGCTGTGGAAAAGCAACATCATTTTAGCTCAATGACTAGGCTCTTTTAAGATAGCCAGCCTATAATACAGGGCTCCCATTAGTTTCAGCATTTACACAGAGAGAGACCCTTTTATAAATGCAAACATTTGACATGTGGAGTGGGTAGCCTTTCCCTTCTCCAGGGGATCTTCCCAACACAGGGAACAAACCCAGGTCTCCCACATTGCAGGTGGATTCTTTACCAGCTGAGCCACAAGGGAAGCCTAAGAATACTGGAGTGGGTACACTTTTCCTTCTGATATTAACGTATCAGTATAGATAACGGATGTAGGAGCCTGGTAGGCTGCAGTCCATGGGGTCGCTAAGAGTCAGACACGACTGAGCGACTTCACTTTCACTTTTCACTTTCATTCATTGGAGAAGGAAATGGCAACCCACTCCAGTGTTCTTGCCTGGAGAATTCCAGGGACGGGGGAGCCTGGTGGGCTGCCGTCTATGGGTTCGCACAGAGTTGGACACGACTGAAGCAACTTAGCTGCAGCAGCAGCAGCAAAGATGAATTTATAAGACTAAGCCTACAAGAGATTAAAAGTCTGAAAAAATTTGGAACAGTACAGTAACATTCTGAAAGATCAGGAGGCCAAGATCTACCCAGTGGTTGTCAATCCTAACTCTACATCAGAATCATTCTGGAATTTATGAAACAGATTTCCATACCCAACCCTGAACCTGAACTTCCAAGATGTGAATTTGAGAAGGCTCTATTTTAAACAAATTAATAAACTTTATTTTAAGAGGCATTTTAGGTTCATAACAAACTTGAATGAAAAGTATAGAGAGCTCCTGTATACTCCCTATTCCCACATACCCACAACCTCCCCTACTATGGACATCATACACTGTAGTGATACGTTTGTTACAATCACTGAGCTGACACTGACACATCACTACTGAGCAAAGTTCATGGTTTACATTAGGGGGTCATTCTTAGTGTTCTATGGGTTTTGGCAACTATCTGATGACATATATCCACCACTATAGTATTACACAGAATAGTTTTACTGCTTGTGTACTGACTATTTGTCCCTCCCTCTCTCCAGTCTCTGATCTTTCCATTATCTCCATAGTTTTGTCTTTTCCAGAAAGTTATAAGGTTGGAAACAGTATGTAACCTTTGCAGATTTGCTTGTTTCCCTGCTTAATATAATCTGTCTTTACATCTCCTCCATGTCTTTTCATGGCCTGATAGTTGATTTCTTTTTGGCACTGAATAATATCCCAGTGTTAGGATGTACCAAATTTATCCATATACCTACTGAAGGTTTGCTTCCAAGTTTTGACAAATAAAGCTGCTATAAACCACATATAGGGTTTTGTGTGAATAAAAGCTTCCAGTTAATTTTGGCAAATAGAGAGGAGCTTGACTGCTGGGCTCGAAGAAGGCAATGGCACCCCACTCCAGTCCTCTTGCCTGGAAAATCCCATGGATGGAGGAGCCTGGTACGCTGCAGTTGCTAAGAGTCAGACCTGACTGAGAAACTTCACTTTCACTTTTCACTTTCACGCATTGGAGAAGGAAATGGCAACTCACTCCAGTGTTCTTGCCTGGAGAATCCCAGGGATGGGGAGCCTGGTGGGCTGCTGTCTATGGGGTCGTACAGAGTCAGACACGACTGAAGTGACTTAGCAGCAGCAGCAACAGTAACTGCTGGGCTATATGGTAGGAATAATTCAGTGTTCTAAGAAACTGCCCAATTGTCTTCCAAAGTGGATATGCCATTTTGCATTCCCACAATGTTCCTGTTGCTACACATCCTTATCAGTATTTACGGTTGTTAGTGCTTTGGATTCCAGCCATTCTAATAGGTACATACAGGTCTCTCATTTTAATTTCAATTGCCTAATGACATATGATGGTGAACAACTTTTCATATGCTTACTTTGTATTGGTATATCTTCCTCCTTGGTGAGGTGTCTGTTCAAGTCTCTTACCGCTTTTAAAATCTGGTTGTTTTCTTATTGTTTCAAGTCCTTAGCATACTTTGAATAACATTCCTTTACCCGATGTATCTTTTACAAATATTTTCTCCCAGTCTGTGGTTTGTCTTCTCATTCCCTTGACATTGTCTGTTGAAGAGCAGATGTTTTTAATTTTAACAAAGTCAAATTCATCCATTATTTCTTTAATGGATTATGACTTTGGTATTGTGTCTTACAAGCCACTGTGATTCTCAAGGTCACCTAGGTTTTTTACTGTGTTACCTGCTAGGACTTTTATAGTTATACATTTTACATTTAGGTCTGTGGTCCATTTTCTATTAATTTTTGTGAGGGGTGTAGTTCTGTAACTAGATTAGTTTGTTTTGTACATGAATGGCCAGTTATTCCAACACCATTTGTAGAGAAGACTACCTTTGCTACATTGTATTGTCTTTGATCCTTTGTCAAAGACTGGTTGACTGTATTTAAGTGAGTCTATTTCTGGGCTCTCTATTCTATTCCATTTTTCTATTGTCTCTCTTTCCACCAATACCTCACTGTATTGATTACTGTAGCTTTATAGTAAGTCTGAGAGTTAGGTAGTGTCAGTCCCCTGACATTGTTCTTCTTCAATATTGACTTGACAAATCTGAGTCTTTTGCCTCTTCAAATAAACTTTTGAATCTGTTTTCAGTATCTGCTGGGATTTGAATGGCATTGCANTTATCTCTTCTGTTTATTTCTGAGTCTTCCTGTAACTCCTTTTCTTTGCCTTGCTGTCACTCAAGATTCAGTTCAATAGGTAGTTTCCTGGCTAAAGTTTTCACCGAGCAGTAGGGGTTAGAAAGGTAACAGGAGACAGGATTGCTGCACTGATAGCCAGAGACAGTCAGCACCTAGTGGGATGGTTCATGCTTTGTGTAAGCCTGACACCCTAGGGAAATAACCTTTTAATTCAATGCAGCATACTTCATTTATTGTAGTGTTATCCAGTTTGAAGATATTATGGAAAACATCTCCAG
Source organism: Neotragus pygmaeus (assembly GCA_006410875.1). Lineage (NCBI taxonomy): Eukaryota > Metazoa > Chordata > Mammalia > Artiodactyla > Bovidae > Neotragus > Neotragus pygmaeus. Next base: position 277,293 of record SJYV01007283.1, read on the forward strand.
AGAGATTTAAGATTTCAAAATCATCCTGAGTTTGAACTTAATTCAACTACTCCAGAAGGCTAAAACAATGCAAGATGACATTTTAGACACTTCATATGCCAGGCATTATTAGGCCAGATACTGTCATGCCAAATTAGAATGTTTGTCTTCTGGGTAGGAAGGAGGATTCGTGGGAAGGAGAGGTTGTAGGTTTGTGCTTTAATTAAATTATCTTTCAGTATTAATGACCTATCATTTAAAAAATGATTAATCTATAGATACAAAGAAGGAATTAAACAGGGGGTACCTGATGTCATTATGGTGACAGANGTGTAGCTCAGGAAGCAACAGTTAGAACTGGACATGGAACAACAGACTGGTTCCAAATAGGAAAAGTAGTACACCAAGGCTGTATATTGTCACCCTGCTTATTTCATGGGGTCACAAAGAGTCAGACACGACTGAGGGACTGAACTGAACTGAATGTAAATGACAATGTGTTTTTAATTTCAAATGCAACTTGCTCATTGCTGGTGTATAGGAACGTGACTTTTCATATTAATCTTGTATCCTTCAATCTTGTTGGAATTGTTTATTGGTTCTAGGACTTGTTTTGTCAGTTCTTTCAGGTTTTCTATATAAACAATCGTGTCATATGCAAACAAATATTTTTATTTCTTTCTTCCCACTCTGTGTACTTCTTTCTTTTCCTTGTCTTATTGAATTAGCTAGAACTTCCAATACAATGTTGAAAAGAGTAGTGAAATGGGACATCCTTGTCCTATCTTTGAACTTAGCATGAAAACTTCAAATTTATCACCATTAAGTGTAATGTAGCTGCAGGTGTTTTATAGATTTTTAAAAATAGAGTTGAAATTTCTCTCTATTCCTAGTTTGCTAAGAATTTTTATCATTAATAGGGATTGCTGCTGCTAAGCCACTTCAATCATGTCCGACTCTGTGTGACCCCATAGACGGCAGCCCACCAGGCGCCCCCGTCCCTGGGATTCTCCAGGCAAGAATACTGGAGTGGATTGCCATTTCCTTCTCCAATGCATGAAAGCAAAGACTGAAAGTGAAGTCGCTCAGTTGTGTCTGACTCTTAGCAACCCCATGGACTGCAGACTTTATTAAATGCTTTTCTGCATTAATTAATATAATCATGTGATTTTTTTCTTTAGTTTGTTGATATGATGAATCACACTGTTTTTTAAAAATTAATTAATTAACTAATTTTAATTTACAATATTGTACTGGTTTTGCCATACATTGACTTGAATCTGCCATGAGTGTACATGGCTTTTGAATGTTGAACTAGCCTCGCATTGCTAGGATAAATCCCATTTGGTCATGGTATATAACTCCTTTTATATATTGCTTATTTGATCTTCTTATATTTTGTTGAGTTTTTGCATTCATATTGGTAAGAGATATTGATCTATTTTATTTTCTTTGTCTCGTTTTGGAATTAAAGTAATGCTGGCCTTGTGGATTGAATTAGAAAATGTTCCCAATTTCTTTAATAGATTAGGCCATTCAGATTGTCTATTTAATCTTGTGTGAGTTTTGGAAGCTTATACTTTTAAGGAATTGGTCCATTTCATCTAGGGGTTATCAAATTTGTTGGCATAGAGTTGTTCACAGCATTCTTTTATTATCCTTTTAATGTTCATACAGTGTCCCTTCTTTCATTTCTGATAATAGTAATTTGTGTCTTTTCTCTCGTTTGTTTCTTTGTTAGCCTTCTTAGAAGCTTATTGATTTTATTGATCTTTTCAAAGAATAAGCTTTGGGTTTTGTTGACTTTTTATTTGATTTCTTGTTTTCAATTTTGTTCATTTCTGCTCAAATTTTAAAAATTATTTTTATTCTTCTGCTTATTTTGGATTTAATTTGTTCTTCTTGATCTAGTTTCCTGTGGTGGAAACTTAGATGATTGAATTTAGAGCTTTCTCCTTCTCTAATATATGCATTCAATACTATAGATTTCTCTGTAAGAACTGCTTTCACTGCATCCCACACATTTTGATAAGTTTAGTTCAAAATTAAAATTTCTTGAGATTTCTTCTTTGACCCATGTGTTATCAAGAAATGTGTTAATTTCCATGTATTCTGTGATTTTTTCAGTTAGCTGTTATTGATTTTTAGTTTAATTCCACTGTGGGCTGAGAGCATATTTGTATTGTTTTAAATCTGTTAGGTGTATTTTATAAGCTGTGGTCGATGGGGTCACTGAGGGTTGGACACAACTGAGCGACTTCACTTTCACTTTTCAGTTTCATGCATTGGAGAATGAAATGGCAACCCACTCCAGTGTTCTTGCCTGGACCATCCCAGGAACGGGGGAGCCTGGTGAGCTACTGTCTATGGGGTCGCACAGAGTTCGACACAACATAGCCTTTGAGTGTGTGGATCACAATAAATTGTGGAAAATTCTGAAAGAGATGGGGATACCAGAGCACCTGCCTGACCTGCCTCTTGAGAAACCTATATGGAGGTCAGGAAGCAACAGTTAGAACTGGACATGGAATAGCAGACTGGTTCCAAATAGGAAAAGGAGTACGTCAAGGCTGTATATTGTCACCCTGCTTATTTAACTTCTATGCAGAGTACATCATGAGAAACGCTGGGGTGGAAGAAGTACAAGCTGGAATCAAGATTGCCAGGAGAAATATCAAACACCTCAGATATACAGATGACACCACCCTATGGCAGAAAGTGAAGAGGAATTAAAAAAGCCTCTTCATGAAAGTGAAAGTGGAGAGTGAAAAAGTTGGCTTAAAGTTCAACATTCAGAAAACTAAGATCATGGTATCTGGTCCATATGGCAAATAGATGGGGAAATAGTGGAAAGAGTGTCAGACTTTATTTTTTTGGGCTCCAAAATCACTGCAGATGGTGACTGCAGCCATGAAATTAAAAGACGCTTACTCCTTGGAAGAAAAGTTATGACCCACCTAGATAGCATATTCAAAAGCAGAGACATTACTTTGCCAACAAAGGTCCGTCTAGTCAAGGCTATGGTTTTTCCTGTGGTCATGTATAGATGTGAGAGTTGGACTGTGAAGAAGGCAGAGTGCCGAAGAATTGATGCTTTTGAACTGTGGTGTTGGAAAAGACTCTTGAGAGTCCCTTGGACTGCAAGGAGATCCAACCAATCCATTCTAAAAGAGCTCAGTCCTGGGTGTTCTTTGGAAGGAATGATGCTAAAGCTGAAACTCCAGTACTTTGGCCACCTCATGTGAAGAGTTGACTCATTGGAAAAGACTCTGATGCTGGGAGGGATTGGGGGCAGGAGGAGAAGGGGACGACAGAGGATGAGATGGCTGGATGGCATCACGGACTCAATGGACGTGAGTCTGAGTGAAGTCCGGGTGTTGGTGATGGACAGGGAGGCCTGGCGTGCTGCAATTCATGGGGTGGCAAAGAGTTGGAACTAGTGAGCTACTGAACTGAACTGAACTGATGTGACTTAGCAGTAGCAGCAGATGTATTTTATGGCTCATAATATGGTTCGTCTAGGTGAATGTGAGCTTGAGAAGAATGTGTAGTTCTTGGGTGTAGTAGCTTCTAGATGGCAACTATTTCCAGTTCATTGATGGTGCTATTATGTTCAACTATATTCTAACTTATTTTTCTGGGTACTGGATCTGTCCATTTCTGAGAGGGGGTATTAACATCTCCAACTAAAATAGTGGATTCATCAGTTGCTCCATGAAGTTCTACCAGTTTCTGCTCATATATTTTAATACTCTGTTATTAGGTGCACATATGTTAACAATTGTTATATCGCCTTGCAGAATTACCTCCTTATCCGCATACAACATCCCTCTTTAATCCTAATAACTTTCCTTGCTCTCAGGTCTGCTCTGTCTGAAATTAATACAGTTAGTTCCACTTTCTTTCGGTTAGTGTTAGCATGGTATGTTTTCTTCCATCCCTTGACTTTTAGTATTTTTATAGTAAAGTGTATTTCTTTAAATATCCAACAAGGGTCTAATAAAGCAGATGAAATTCTGCTCAATGTTATGTAGCAGCCTGGATTGGAGGGGAGTTTGGGAGAGAATGGATACATGCATATGTATGGCAGAGTCCCTTTACTGTTTACCTGAAACTATCACAACATTGTTAATTGGCTATACCCCAATACAAAATAAAAAAGTTTTTTAAAAGTGGATTTCTTACAGACAATATAGAGCTAGGTCTTATGTTTTGATACACTCTGTCTTTTAATTGGTATATTTAGAACATTGACCTTTAAAGTAATTATTGATGGCTTAATATCTACCATATTTGCTATTGTTTTTCATTTGCTGCCTTGGCTCCTCCTCTTTTTATCTTTCATAATTTTTCTGCATTTTTTAGATTCAGTTCAGCATTTTAAATAATTCCTTTATTTCTCCTTTCCTAGCATATTGGTTATACTTTAAACATTTTTTTTCATAGTTTCCCTAGAGTTTATAATATATATTTACAACTACTCCAAGTTTACTTTTAAATAACACTATTCCATTTCACAGGTAGTATACTGCTACTGCTACGTCACTTTAGGTAGGTCTTGTCTCTAGGCAAGAACACTGGACTGGGTTGCCGTTTCCTTCTCCAATGCAGGAAAGTGAAAAGTGAAAGGGAGGTCACTCAGTCGTGTCTGACTCTTCATGACCCCATGGTCTGCAGCCTACCAGGCTCCTCCACCCATGTGTACTTAGTAATAACAGAATGTCCCGAGTTCGTCCATTCTATCCATTGTATGTGTATGTATGTGAAAGGCACTCAGTTGTATCCGACTGTTTGCAACCCCATGGACTATACAGTCTGTGGAATTCTCTAGGCCAGAATACTAGAGTGGGTAGCCTTTCCCTTTTTCAGGGGATCTTCCCATCCCAGGGATAGAACCCAGGGCTTCTGCATTGAAGGCAGATTCTTTACCAGTTGAGCTACAAGGGAAGCCCAGGGATACTGGGGTGGGTAGCTTATCCCTTCTCCAGGGGATCTTCCCAACCCAGGAATCGAACTGGGGTCTCCTGCATTGCAGGCAGATTCTTTATGTTGACTCGATACTCCCTTTGGGAACATAGTAACAACATTAAGTAAAGTGAATATGCATTAGTAGTATTCGTATGTCGATATGGATAGATCTATATATAATATGTATATGTATATATTAAATTATACAACAATAATAAAACTTGTTGAAATAGTTAATTCTTTTTATTTTTATTTTCAAAAATAAATGGAATAGGTAAAAGACTACGAAAGAAAAAGTAATAAATCTAGTATCAAAGACCGAATATAGGTAAAGGAAGAGAGACTTCTTGAAAATTGTAAATTCCGTGTATGACCGTTGTTTAAAGGAGTCAAAAACAGACAGACTCTTTAGAATAAAGAGGAATTGAAAATTAAAGTTTTCAACATCTTAAGCTCCAACTACCAAAAAAAGTGAGAGTTGTGACATTTGTAAAGTCAGGTAAGAGAAGAACGAACGTACCGAAGATCTATTCGGATTACATTAATAGTAAGAACGAAAAAAATATCCATTCCACTATAAAAAGAAGAAAAAGACTCTAATAGTAACTAAAAGACTTAAAACTTAAACTATAAGGATCATCAAAACAAAATAAAACGTAAACAGGATGAATCACAAGAGACTCGAAGGACGCAGACACAAAACTACAGAATATTATTAAAACCTCTTTATAAGGTAGTGACAAAGGAGTTTATAACGAGACAAGGAAAGAAGATGTAAACCATGAGGGCACTGCGTATGTAATGTAGGAAACATCAGTAGGGTATAAGAATCTACAAGACCCTCAAAAAAGTCAGTGAAAAGAGAAACAAAAAATCAAAAGCTTCAAAGATAACAGTATAAGAGTTCGAGACTCTCTAAGAAAGGAGAAAACACAGGTCAGATGATTAATTGGATAGCTTCTGTAAGAAGTAAAGACAATGTCATAAAAAAACTTGAGATCTTAAAGAAGAACTAGAAAGAATTTTGAGGGTAGAGAGACGAATGTAATTGGTAGACAAGGACGTGTGACAGATGAAAAAGATCGTTTCTGGAATAGTGCCAAAAAGAAAAAGAGTCAAATACCATACTATTAAAGTTTGATACAAAAAACGACAAATCATGTGAAACAGTAAAAAACAACTTTCCATCCATACTACATGAGTCTTTGACACCATTTATCTAGAAATCATTGTATTAACTCCCTTTCACAAGATGTCACAATATTAATCTAGAGTCAACAACTACTTGGACAAGGGGACGTGACACTTAAAGTGGTATGTTTCTCTGTCTCCCAACCCTCGCACCTTAGGTGGGACAAGATGGCTAGAGGGAGCTGGAGTTGGGTATCTCCCTTTCCCTAAGCCAGCTGGGCTCTGACAAAACCCCTATAGGTTAGGCTCTGATAAACCTATCAGTTTTGCCTGAGGGCAGACCTTGTTAGAACAGAATGCTCTGGCAAATTTGAAAATGGTATTTTTTACCCTGGCTCTGTTGGAATCACAAGATTTTTCTCCAGTATATATTGTTGGGACTTGATTGAGCTCCTGGAGGTAAATCTCACAAAAGTATGGGGGCCCTTCTATAACTGAGTCCTTCCAGAGCTTTCCTCTCAGACTTGTCCACACTCAGTCACTACAATTCATCAGGTGCATTTTCGGTTTTCCTACATTGGCACTGATTCCCATGGAGGTTTCTCTAATGGGTTTCTGCTCCAGAAAGTTATGACTCTCTGAGTTCACTTGTCTATCCAGTTTGAGGGGGAGTGCATTGTGCTCTGGACTCTCTTTGAGGAATCTAAAAAAAACTTGTGGATCTTTCAGTTTACTCAGCTTTGATTTACTGTTAGGATGGTGACTTCACTTCTGAGCTCCTTACATGCCAAATGAGAAACCAGAAGTCTAGAAGTCTCTCTTTTTCAGGATGAGTCTGATGCTTATATGGGTTTTGACCTCATTAGCTTTTAAACTTAAAAAGATAAAAAAAAAGTACGATCTTGTTTCAAAGAACATCTACAAATTTATTTAAAAATATAAAACCGGAAAAGTGAGGACTGTTGTGGTTTTAAATGTGTGTATTAGAGAGGCAGGAATCTAGAGTTTTATCCTCTCAGATCCTCTGCTGATGGCAGCCCCAACTTCCTCTGCAGAATCTCTCATTTGTCAGGGGTGCTGCTCTCTCCAGGATGGGGTAAGGCAACTATTTCTGAAAACTCTTAGTGGTGGTGGTTGTTGGGTGTGTGTCGGTGCCTGTATGTATCTGAGCAGCCAATCAGCAAGAAGGCAGCACCCAAAACAGCACTGGCTTCAGATATTTGCCCTGAAAAGTGAAAAGGGCAGGAAGGTGATGAAATTGGAATCAAAGTTAGCAATGGGTTTGCTGCGAAAAAAAGACCATTTTCCAACTTGCCTCCTTTAAGTGATCCTGTTAGTGCAGGGCGTTATTTAGTTAACACGGCCTAACGGGATGTTTTAAAGGTGGAGGATTGCCCTGGTGATGAACAAATATGAGAAATAAACTTCCAGTGGGGCTGGGTTGCCTGCTGACTGTGATTTCCTGATGATCTACAACAATGGTTATTCACTAACAGCTGGCGCATGTCTCCCTCAGACAAAGCCACTGGGAAGCGCAGGCGCTCGGATTGGTGAACCAGAACCGTTTCCCTGGTAACAGTTAACTAGCACGTGTTTTATTATTTCCAACTGCTTTTCCTGGGGTATTTGCAGGTGGTGGGAGATGCTTTCTTAAAGAGGGGTCATAACCTCATGAACTTTCAGATGTTGCAACAAATTAGGGAACAAAACATTTTTTTCTTTCAAATATGTTAAGTAAATCTTATTACATAGCATTTTCAAGACAGATGCAGCCCAACAGTTTCTATTTTGCCATTGTTTCCAGATGTTATCAGTTTTAAAGTCAGAGCTCCATTTTATGATCAGGAAAAATGGTAAGGTATAGGAAGGTAAAATTAGTGATGTGTATGGCAGTAAAAATTTTTTTTGGCCTCTTGGGAGTGTATTCTAATTTTATATTTTGCTATGAAGTGTGAGTGTATTTGTAATTGGCCTTTTAATGGTTTGTATATTCTGTCTCTTCATTAATTTATTTAGCTCATTGTTTTTGCCCTTGCTGGTAGTATTTTTTATTACTTTTAATTTATAGAAAATTTATAGTATTGCTATAAAATATTAGACCAAAAAAGATAAAACTTGATCATATAAGGGTTTCTTTCTATATTTATTTGACATGTTTTTGAAAGGATCAGTTAATCTCCAGATGGGTAGCTCCCTCTTCTGTCTGGTTTGCAGAACTCCCATCTTCTGAAACCACAGTTGGAAGGTAATGTAATCACAGAATTCTCTAGCTTGGCTGAAGGTAGTTACCATCAGAATAGCAAATCTCATGAATTGGAATATGGAGGATGCTTCCATTGTAATAATTTGGTTTAAAAATAAGTAATCAACCCTGTTTAAATTGCTGGCTGATAGTAAAAAAAACAACAAACCATTCTTTTAAGTTAATATTGAATTTTACTGCTGATAATACTGAAAAAATGCAAGCCTGATCAATCATTTGTCTGAACTCTATTCGATGGACTTTGGTAAAATAAGCGTTTGTCACTTAATTTGCATAGAATTCAAACAATACTGCAACTCAAGGCTTCTCTTTAGTATGACTTGCAAGGGTTTTTCTGGTAAGGGGTCTTCATGGGTCTTCAAATGTGCACTCACTTGTACCTTATTAGATTAGTAATATGCAGATGTTCTTCCCCAGGACCTTAGAATGTTTTAAAACTTTTAAAAAATTGTCTTTGTTTCCTTGAGTACAATTCAATCGCTAAAGCAAGAGTTCAGGCTAGGCTCTGAAAATGAAAACAAAAAGATCTGTGACCTGAACTCATAACCACAGAAGCAAAGAGCTGATAAAACTGTTTATAATGATGAGAGTACTTATGTATAGTCTTTGTTCCTGGAGACACTATGGAATGATAAATTTTGACTGCAAAGAGGAAAACGTGGGTTCATTCAGATTGACCCCTTTTTTCCTTCAGTGGCAGGAGGTTGGGGCATTATATGATCCTAATTATGTGAATATATATCAAATGAGTCTGTTGACAATTCTCCACTTTACTTTTATGTTGGGTAGGCACACTTAGGGACCCTCTGAAAGAGAAAGCTCATTTTACCTTATACATTCCTGTTGTACTGTGTCACTGTATTCTTACTTTATAGTTTTGTTAGCGGGTTACCAGGAACAATTTGAATATAGTGAAATGGGAATCAGAAGACTATTCATTATTGAAATTTGGAGACGTAAGCATGCATTTAAAGATTTTTAATTTTGTCTTTATCTCCAAGTAGGTGAAATAATATTCCAAGTAATAAAATATTAGATAGTAAATCTCATTTGGAATGAGGGATTGTAAAAAATCACAGACCCTAATATACCCAATTCCACCTTCCCTTTTGTGGCACTGAGCAGGGGGAGAGAGGATAGTTGTTTGTTGAGGGTTCTGCAGCAAGATGGTTACAGAAATCTTTGTGTTTTTCTGGCTTCTGTCTGACTAGGTTTCTATTTGACTAGGCCATACCCTGCTCAATGGTCAAGGAGTTCTTTACTACTTGGCTGTGGCTCCATAAATATGAAGTCCATGATTTCTTTCTTCCTCTAAGTACAGAGACCCTCACCCCTATTTCTCAGATTTGCATCTCAGTGACTTAATAGCTGAGTGACCTTAGACTAGTTAACCAAACTCCCCGTGCTTTAGTTTCCACTTCTAGGAAGTGAAAACATTAATAGTGCATCTCTCACAGAGTTAATACCAGTGATGGCACAGTGTCTGGTGCATAGTAAGCACTTGATCAACACTGGCTATATTTTTATTATTGTCATTTTCTACCAATCTGCACACAATGTGTGCTGTGGTCTTTATTTACTCTATAGCACAAAGTAATCACATTCTAAGACAAATGAATCAAGTATCCCCATGTTCATAGTAGCATTATTCACAATAGCCAAAAAAGTGGAAGCAACCCAATTTGCTTTTAATTCCAATTTTGTCTATCCATGGATGAATCGATAAGTAAAATGTGATATATACATACATTGGAATAATATTCAGCTTTAAAAAGGGAGGAAATTCTGACACATGCTGCACATGGATGAATTTTGAGGGCATTATATTAAGTGAATTAAGCCAGCCGCTACACTAAAATGTAAATACTGTATAATTCCACTTACATGAATAAGCTCAAGTAGTCAAATTAAAAAAGACAGAGAGTAGAGAGGTGATTGGTAGGGAGTGAGGAGAGGAAATAATGGGGAATTAAAAAAAATAAATACATAGTTTTAGTTTTGCAAGATGAAAAGAATTCTGCAAATTGGTTGCACAACCATGTGAATGTATTTAACTGCTAACTGAATATTTAAAAATGGTTAAGATGGTGAATTTTATGCTGTGTGTATTTTATTACAATTTAAAACTCTTAAAGATTAAATAAAATTGAAGGGTCTAGTGCAGTTGGAGGATATTAGTTATATATTAGTTAATCTGGAAGTTTTAACTTCTTGGTCCCAGAGTTCTGGGCCCACGTTGTGGGTTGGTTTAGGTTTTTCTGGGTGGCTAAGTATGCAATAGCAGTTCTTGAACATTGTGTCTGTTTTAGTTCTGTTTCTTTCCTCTAAGATTGCTGATTTCCAGCCAAGGATGGACTTAATTTCCAGGGACTTATAGTTTATGGACTCAGATGAAATTACAGAAGCACACTTTTTTCACAGACACATGACGAAACCCCACAGAGACTCTTCAAAAAAATGCAAACACATGAAAAGCAAATTTGAATCAGCAAGTTTGCCATTAACAAAACCTCCTTTGGGGAATGGTCTAGGCTGTTAGAAAGAAGCTTAGAAACTGCCTTATTGAACAAAGTAAGAGAAAATGTAGAGAGAAAAAGAGAAGAAAATTCATCTTGGTCTGGAATTTTCTTTTCCAGATTTCTGTTCAATTACTATCATCATCTACAGAGATATTAAAAACATCATGTTTCCAGGATAAAAAGGCAAGTGCAACTAGAAAAGGGTTTATGCTAAATTGGCAATTGATGGTTTCTTATAACAACGTAAAAGTTGTTTCCTTTTCATTTCAATTCAAAGATTCTTTTCATTCAGTATTTAATATCCTTTTAAATTCCATTCAGTAACATTTACTGAATATCTGCTATGCAGTGTCTCAGAGAAGCAACTGCTCGGTTGGAGGTTTTTTTAAGTATTAGAAGAAGATAAATGCTTCAAAACATTTTTTTAAATGTTTGAAGTAAATGTACTGGAAATAATAATAGCTATTCTTTCAAGTAATATTTTCATTATGACCAAGGGACTTTTATAAACTAAATATTTGCTGAAGAAAATTCTTCAACTATATTGTAGCAAGAAAATCTTCTTTCAGATAGCTAGTAGGGAATAGTCACCACACGGGTGAATGTGTCTGCTTAAGCCAGAGTCATAAAAGAGACAAGATATGTACTTCTTTTGTCAGCTTGTCAAAAATAGCAAGAAAATGCTCAGTAGCAGGACAAGATTAAAATGTGTTCAACTCTGTTACTTTCAAAAGGCCACATTTTAATTTTATTTTGTCCTTTAAAAATAACAATGAGAAGTTTTACCTTAAATGTTATAAATTAAACATTGAAATACAATTATTAGCTTACTCAGAGGCACTACCACAATCCTCCTTTCAGTGTCATCTTAATAAAAAGTTTGGGTTTATGAATCCACCAATAGGCCTTTTGCGTCCCACAAGCTCAACAATAATCTTGAGATCACAAAATACACATAAAGAAAAACATGACTTACCAAGAAAAATGGCTGTAACAGCACAAGACAAAATAAAATTTTGATGACATTATTCAGCTCTCTCATCTTTCAGCACTAGAGACTTTCTCTGACTATCTGAAGACTCTAGACAAAGGTAGGGGGAATATTAAAAGCTATGAAAGGTGAGACATAGGCCCTGAAAAGCACATCTAAACACAGCAATGTATTTCATAATAGAAACGTTTTCCTTTTCATTCTCAATATTTCTAATTGAACAAGTACCCACCACCCCAAGGATACTCAATAAAAATATTTTTACCCTTTTGAGAGAGAGAGAGAGACATCATTAAGTTCATTTTGAAAGATTCACATTTAGCTTTTAGCCAAAAGGGAACCTTTGGTGGCTTTTGAATCCTTTTCAAGTCATGAAACCTGAGAGAGAAACTAAAGAGATCAGATCTTAGCCTACCTCTTTCAGCCCTTGAGAATTCCCTCTCCAAGTAGTTTCTTAAATAGTGAGGCTGCATCAGAATCCTCAGTTCTTCTCGGAAGTTATTAAATCAGCAGAAAGATCAACAATAATGGCACATGAAATCTAAGTTTTGTATAGGAAACGGACGGGCAGTCTACACTTTGTTATTCACTTGATAGACACAGCCATTTTGACAGCCCTAACCTTGGAAACCACAGGTCCTGCTGAGCTCAGCAGGAGTCAAACGCTGAGTACCATCTGTCAAAGCTTTATTCCCTCCTCCTTCTTATCCACGCCTTTACTATAAGATGCTAAAAGGCGATGAATGAAAGTCGCTAGCTACAGTTAAACTTGTGTGCATGGTAACACTAATGCTGGGGTAAGAAATTCACTCTGCAATCTACCAAATTTGAGTGAACTGAATTAGGTATACTATGTTAGTTCTTAATGGTTAGCAACAGAAGGAAGTATGTGTTGAGGAGCTCCAGAATTATACTCCAGCAACAAATGCTACAAAATAAGGAAATTGTACATCATTTGGTATGGTTTTGCCAACCCTGGTTCAAATGATAAATGGTTTAGAAAGTTCTTAACCCTCAGGATTCTTTGTTTTTCCTCAATGTCATTTAATTAAACATATAAAAACACATTTGCTTCTTCTTTTCAAAAGTAAAGATTTTGCTGAGTTAAAGCCTTCATAAAAAGAAATCCCATTCAGAACACACTGTCTTTTCCTCTCTCTAGCATAATAAATCCTAAAAAATTAACAAGCCTTATTATAGTATAATCAATTAAACCAAGCATGGTATTATAGTTCATGCTGAACTCATATAGAAGACAGAATATCTACTGATAACATAAAGGAGTTAGAAATGACATTGCTTTTGATTAAGTGCTACCAAAATGCTACTTATTTTTGAAGTACAGATTTATTTTGCATTGCACTTAAAATTTTTGTATATTTAATAAATAATTTTCATATCTATTTAAAATCTTTAAATTTAGAATGCCATTTCTAGCACACACAGTTCACTCAGCAATTTAGAAAAAGTTCCCATAAGCACAGAATCATACTAGAAGTTTAGAAATTAAGAGTAGAATAAAGTGAGGTCTTTAGTAGAATTATTTCAAGTTTTAATTTTTAGTTAAATTTTATGCTTTATTCTTTAAACTTATTAATTTAATTTTTCTTTTAATCTTCCCAAATTCTAAAAAGTAGTTATTTAAGATATTATGTCATGATAATCCTATATAAACTCTGTGTACTATGTGTAATATACTATAGCAAGTACTTATTCATTGCTTAATTGATAATTACATCATCAAGAAGACATTGTGAACACATACTTTAATTGATGGTTATATTTACATAAGTGTGTACTTTTACATTTTACATTTTGCTCAATGTGTCATATGTATTTTTTTTATAGAGATTTGGGAGCCCTTACATACAAATGCTTGAAATGCTCTATATGAAATATTTTAAATAAGTTACATGCCCAGACAGTGATTTTGTTAAAGTGATCAAGAAAACTTGCAATGTCAAAACTAGTTAATTAATAATAGTTTCTAACATTACAAGATTGAATTTTTTGTGCATCAGTTTTGCAAGACCCTTCAGCCGCATATATGATGGTGAACATATACCCAAATGCATTTGAATAAAGTGTGAATGGTGACATTTGATTAGGCTTTCTTTGCCCCTTCTCTGAGCTTTCCTCACTTGTCCTACATTGGAGAGCTGATCTCATTCAGAGGCTGGGGAAGGAAGCTGCCTTTGCTGGTAGATTGAGTCCCTACTTGGTAAACACCTCTATAACCAGTGTCTTAATGCTTGAAATCCTTTCTCCTGGGGCAAGAAACAACTTTCACCATACTGAGAGAAGATTCAAAGGCAAAAGCCCTGAGGGAAAGAGAGTGCATGGCTTTAAATTACTCTTGCTGACAGTTATTCTTAGAGCAAAGAGAAGCAGAGGTGAGGAGGAAAGGAGGCACCTCCCGATGAAGAAGGGGTGTGGACAGGTGAGGCAAACCTGGGATTCCTCAGGGTTTCACCTAGGCAGGGCTGGTCAGTGTCCACAGGGTTGTATAGCTTTGCATCATGTACATGTAGATATTCTTGATTCTCATTGATATGTGCTCATTGTCTAATATCAGAATCTCGGAGTTTAAGGGATGTTAAGGAACGTTTAATGCAACCATTTATCACAAAGATGAAGAGACTGAGACCCAGACAGTTCTACCCTGTGGTTTATCCAAACCTTGGTTTTAAAAAGAAGCCATGTTTCAATGGGATTCGACTGTGTTTAAATCCTTCCAGAGACTTTAACTTAATGATTTGTTCTACAGTCTGTCAGTAACAATTATATCCTGTATTTTATACTTTATTGTGTATACTGTATTGTGTATATATGTATGTATTTATACTATAGCTCTTCCTAAAAAGTATAGAGGCAAGAACTTATGTTTTATACTGAAGTTTGCTTGTGCGCTGAAACGCTAAAGTCATGTCCGACTCTGCGCCCCTGTGGTGTGTAGCCCACCAGGCTCCTCTGTCCATGGGATTCTCTAGGCAAGAGTACTGCAGTGGGTTGCCATGCCCTCCTCCAGGGGATCTTCCCAACCCAGGGATCAAACCCACGTCTTAAGCATCTTACATTAGCAGGTAGGTTCTTTATCCTAGCACCACCTGGGAAGGCCCACACTGAAGTTTAGAGTTTGCGAAATGCTTTTTGCATTGACTTTTGGCAACCCACTCCAGTATTCTTGCCTGGAAAATTCCATGAACTGAGGAGCCTGGTGGGCTACAGTCCGTTGGGTCGCCAAAGGGTCGGACATGACTGAGTGGCTTCACTTCACTCACTTCTTACTCTGTCTCTTANCATTCAGAGGCTGGGGAAGGAAGCTGCCTTTGCTGGTAGATTGAGTCCCTACTTGGTAAACACCTCTATAACCAGTGTCTTAATGCTTGAAATCCTTTCTCCTGGGGCAAGAAACAACTTTCACCATACTGAGAGAAGATTCAAAGGCAAAAGCCCTGAGGGAAAGAGAGTGCATGGCTTTAAATTACTCTTGCTGACAGTTATTCTTAGAGCAAAGAGAAGCAGAGGTGAGGAGGAAAGGAGGCACCTCCCGATGAAGAAGGGGTGTGGACAGGTGAGGCAAACCTGGGATTCCTCAGGGTTTCACCTAGGCAGGGCTGGTCAGTGTCCACAGGGTTGTATAGCTTTGCATCATGTACATGTAGATATTCTTGATTCTCATTGATATGTGCTCATTGTCTAATATCAGAATCTCGGAGTTTAAGGGATGTTAAGGAACGTTTAATGCAACCATTTATCACAAAGATGAAGAGACTGAGACCCAGACAGTTCTACCCTGTGGTTTATCCAAACCTTGGTTTTAAAAAGAAGCCATGTTTCAATGGGATTCGACTGTGTTTAAATCCTTCCAGAGACTTTAACTTAATGATTTGTTCTACAGTCTGTCAGTAACAATTATATCCTGTATTTTATACTTTATTGTGTATACTGTATTGTGTATATATGTATGTATTTATACTATAGCTCTTCCTAAAAAGTATAGAGGCAAGAACTTATGTTTTATACTGAAGTTTGCTTGTGCGCTGAAACGCTAAAGTCATGTCCGACTCTGCGCCCCTGTGGTGTGTAGCCCACCAGGCTCCTCTGTCCATGGGATTCTCTAGGCAAGAGTACTGCAGTGGGTTGCCATGCCCTCCTCCAGGGGATCTTCCCAACCCAGGGATCAAACCCACGTCTTAAGCATCTTACATTAGCAGGTAGGTTCTTTATCCTAGCACCACCTGGGAAGGCCCACACTGAAGTTTAGAGTTTGCGAAATGCTTTTTGCATTGACTTTTGGCAACCCACTCCAGTATTCTTGCCTGGAAAATTCCATGAACTGAGGAGCCTGGTGGGCTACAGTCCGTTGGGTCGCCAAAGGGTCGGACATGACTGAGTGGCTTCACTTCACTCACTTCTTACTAGTTGATCTGGCATAATAGCTTTTCTTTTCTTTCTTCATTTCCTTTTATTTCATTTTTTTGTGAAGGAGAGGAGTCTAGGTCTCATGTATATTATTATGTCTGTAGTCATTTCATATATACTGGGGTTTTTGGCATCTGCTAGGGTATACAGTTCTTTGATAATTTGTCGGGGAGGGAGACAGGGAAGAAAATATTCACTCAGTCATTCAACAAAGATTCTCAAGGATCTGTTATGTGCTAAGAGTAGAGGAGACAAAAAAGGCCCTGCATTCAGGGAAGCTGTGTTTTAGCAGGTGAGGTGACAATAGGACAAACAGGGACATTAATTGTAGAATCATGCAAATATTATAAAATTACAAGTGCTCTAAGTGGCATGAGGGAAGGAGATGTGAAGCTATGAGTGAGTACCACAGGGTGAGCTTTTCCTGTCAGAGAAGCTCCCTGAGAAAACTGTGACTGAGCTGAGGTGCTCTGGGGAAGGGCAGAGCAGAGAGATGCTCAAGCAAAGGGAGCAGTGTGGGCAGAGGCAGAGGATGCACATGCCAGTGAAAGGGAGCTGGTGTGAGGGCAGTGTCGGGTACGACATGGAGGGTCCCAGGGCAGGCCAGACCTCACAGGGCCATGAGGGCTGTGCTTGGGATGGTTGGGATTTGTTTGAAGCAGCATAGTAGTGTGGTAATGCGATAAGATTTGGTTTTGAGATGACCACTTTGGTAGCCATGTGGGTAAAGAATTGACTGGGCAAGAGTGAAACCTTGATTGGAGGGGCTGAGCAGTGAGCTAAACTTACTGAGTGAGCAAAACCAATATATGTTCCCATTGTACAGATGGGGCAGCTGAGGCCCGAGAAATGACATGGCGAGGTTCAGAGTCCATTTCTCCTGATTCCTAAGTCAGGTATTGCTGGTGAAACTATCCCACCTTCAAATGCAATCTGGAGGTCTGCTGCTTGGCATGTGGGCATTGAAAATAATATTGCTTCAGGAGTGTTGGAGGATGCTACCTAAACCTGTGCCCTTCTGCAAAGCAGGCAGCCTTGCATGGTGACAGTCTGTAAAGGCCAGCACAATCAGAGAGCTATTTCTGTCCCCACTTTGACAGAAAAGTGGAATGCTCCCCCCTCCCCTATAACTGTTAAGTTTCTACTCTCTTGATGACCTCTATACAGACCATACAGATTAGAAAGCCAATATGTTTTTAATCCTCAAAAGAAAACTGCGAGTTGAATATTATTACTCTGTTTCACAGAAGAAGAAACCGAGTTTCAAAGAGGCTGAGTGCTGTGTGTTCTGGTTTTCTCATCTATAAAAGTGAAAATGATAATATTACTGACCTCAGAGGATATCATGAGCAATCTGATGAGGCATGTAGCACAGGGCTGAGCACAGAGTGAGTGCCCAGTAATGGTTCCTTCTTGTTATCATTATTATCTATGGAGTTCAGAGCCACATTTAATGATAAATTATTCCCTGATAGCTCAGTTGGTAAAGACTGTCAGCAATGCAGGAGACCTCAATCGGATTCCTAGGTTGGGTAGATCTGCTGGAGAAAAGATAGGTTACCCATTCCAATATTCTTGGGGTTCCCTGTGGCTCAGTTGGTAAAGAATCTGCCTGCAATGAGGGAGACCTGGGTTGGAAAGATCCCCTGGAGAAGGGAAAGACTACTCACTCCAGTATTCTGGCCTGGAGAATTCCATGGACTGTATAGTCTATGGGATCTCAAAGAATTGAACACAGAACCAGTTTCAGTTTCACTTTCATAGTAACTGTTTGAGGGCTTGTGGTTACTATATTTGTTTTCATTTCCTCTTCATAATATTTATTTTCTTTTAAAGAAATAATAAAATAATTTAATAACTACTAAAATTTTGAAAAATTATCATCTGTATCTTCTTTATCCTGTTAGGGTATGATAGCTTTCATATATGTTTTCCTTATTTTTTTCCTAGAAGTGTACCTATCTATACATAGTTGGAATCATCATGTATCCCAATTTTATAATCTGCTTTTCCTCTTAACATTTTACCAGAATTTTTCATATTACTGCCAAGCCTTGGTAAACATAAATGAATAAATTCCCATAATTTAATTAGCTATATCCTGATCATAGTGTATTTTGGTTGCTTTCAGTGTTTTTCTATCATAAATAATAATCTAGCAACCATTTTGGTACCTATAACATTTGCTTCTTTGAGAATATTTTCTTAGGATACATTTCAAAAATTAGAACTTGAAAATTTTGTAATATTTGCAATTTATTGCTAAATCATCATGCCAATTATTAATTTTTTTTTCAAATAAATGATTTATTGAAGATCATGAGGATGAGCAATGACAGAACCAAGATTTGGAGTCTCTTCCTACTATACCAATGATGCCAATGGGAAACAAATTCTCAAGGCTCAGATGTGAAAGAGCCAGTCGTTGCTTAGGGACCAGTTGAGGCAGCAAGAAGGCTGAAGTCTAGAATTTGGAAGTTCGGAGTTTAAGTCCTGCCCCCCCCCAATCATATATTGGTTGACTTTGGTCTCCTCAACTGCAACATAGATCCACTGGTTTTTGCCCCTTTTCTCTGGGGAGTTTGAGGCTTAGATAATGCATGCAGGTGCTCCTGGAGCAATGTTAATCAAAGCTCTGGTGTAGGGTAGTGTCTTGCTCTGGATCCTGAACACTGAGCTGCTCTAAGAAGCTATAGTACAGTGTGTCTCAGACTTTAATCTGCATGTGAATCATCTGGGAATCCTGTTAAATTCTGTTTTAATAGGTCTGATTTTTACATCTCCTACAAGTTCCCAGGCAATGCCTAATGCTGCTGGCTGCTGCTGGGGCCATTGACCACAGGGGCCACACCTTGAGAGGCTGGCGATAGCAGCCACTCCAAGTGGTCATTTATTCACATAGATGATTGCCCCCATGGTACGGAGCACCCTGCTCATGGAGCAGTTNTATGGGATCTCAAAGAATTGAACACAGAACCAGTTTCAGTTTCACTTTCATAGTAACTGTTTGAGGGCTTGTGGTTACTATATTTGTTTTCATTTCCTCTTCATAATATTTATTTTCTTTTAAAGAAATAATAAAATAATTTAATAACTACTAAAATTTTGAAAAATTATCATCTGTATCTTCTTTATCCTGTTAGGGTATGATAGCTTTCATATATGTTTTCCTTATTTTTTTCCTAGAAGTGTACCTATCTATACATAGTTGGAATCATCATGTATCCCAATTTTATAATCTGCTTTTCCTCTTAACATTTTACCAGAATTTTTCATATTACTGCCAAGCCTTGGTAAACATAAATGAATAAATTCCCATAATTTAATTAGCTATATCCTGATCATAGTGTATTTTGGTTGCTTTCAGTGTTTTTCTATCATAAATAATAATCTAGCAACCATTTTGGTACCTATAACATTTGCTTCTTTGAGAATATTTTCTTAGGATACATTTCAAAAATTAGAACTTGAAAATTTTGTAATATTTGCAATTTATTGCTAAATCATCATGCCAATTATTAATTTTTTTTTCAAATAAATGATTTATTGAAGATCATGAGGATGAGCAATGACAGAACCAAGATTTGGAGTCTCTTCCTACTATACCAATGATGCCAATGGGAAACAAATTCTCAAGGCTCAGATGTGAAAGAGCCAGTCGTTGCTTAGGGACCAGTTGAGGCAGCAAGAAGGCTGAAGTCTAGAATTTGGAAGTTCGGAGTTTAAGTCCTGCCCCCCCCCAATCATATATTGGTTGACTTTGGTCTCCTCAACTGCAACATAGATCCACTGGTTTTTGCCCCTTTTCTCTGGGGAGTTTGAGGCTTAGATAATGCATGCAGGTGCTCCTGGAGCAATGTTAATCAAAGCTCTGGTGTAGGGTAGTGTCTTGCTCTGGATCCTGAACACTGAGCTGCTCTAAGAAGCTATAGTACAGTGTGTCTCAGACTTTAATCTGCATGTGAATCATCTGGGAATCCTGTTAAATTCTGTTTTAATAGGTCTGATTTTTACATCTCCTACAAGTTCCCAGGCAATGCCTAATGCTGCTGGCTGCTGCTGGGGCCATTGACCACAGGGGCCACACCTTGAGAGGCTGGCGATAGCAGCCACTCCAAGTGGTCATTTATTCACATAGATGATTGCCCCCATGGTACGGAGCACCCTGCTCATGGAGCAGTTTCAATAAGTGAAAAGGATGAGGATTAATAGTAGCTAGCCAAATGCTCCTGAAGTGGGGTCTACTATGCTATATAGTATGTGAATATTCCCCACCTATTTGTGGAAGCTGAAACGCCAACACTTTGGCCACATGATGCGAAGAACTGACTCATTGGAAAAGACCCTGATGGTGGGCAAGATTGAAGGCTGGAGGAGAAGGGGACGACAGAGGATGAGATGTTTGGATGGCATCACTGACTTGATGGACATGAGTTTGAGCAAGCTCTGGGCGTGGGTGATGGATAGGGAGGCTTGGCATGCTGCAGTCCAAGGGGTCGCAAAGAGTTGGACACAACTAAGGGACTGAACTGAACTGATTTGTGGAATACATGTTATCTGCTGTTTCCTCTTGAATGTTGGAGATCTCTTATCCTTTGAACCTAGGGATGTCCCCTTTCCTGAGGTGTGGTAAGAAGAATAAAGCCATAACCTGAAATAATGGAGTAATAGGGAAAGTCCTAGCCTTTCACTCTTATCATTTCCTTACCTGATCATAAAATCATGAAATGACCTTTTCCATCCTTGTTTTATATTGTTGGAGATTTCACTAAGCTCCCCTTAAAAGCTGATCAAGAAAATCTGCCAGTACCAACTTAGAAGCATAAAGCATTGTTACAAATCTTTCCAAGCATCTGCTACATGAAAAGAAGCAAGATCCTGCAATGACTGAGGGCAAGAGGGCACCTCCAAAGTGGGATGTCCCAGAGCTGCTTTGGGGAGGCCCTTTCTTTGCACACAGGCTTCCCTTGGAGGCTCCAGCACCTGTTCTTACACATCCCTGCTGGCTTCTGTTGTTTGCAATCACTGTCAAAAGCTTCCCAGGAGAGTGCTGGGACAAGCCTTGTCAGGAAACAAGAAAAGCCTGGAGTGTGGCAGTTGGCCTCACAAATGTGAGGATGTTCAGAGTCCCAGTAGGGACTCTCATTTCCCTTTTCACATCACCACGAGCCTCATGTCAAGAGGAAATCCTTGGAGTTTAGGTACTGTGGCAGAGAATGGTCCTTTGAAAATCATGTGACATAGATAGCCGAGTATAATTTTTCTAAAACTGAAATGTAATGAGCAGTACTTGGAGGTACATGGCCCTCAGGCCCTGTGGAGTTCTTGCCCAGAGAGTTGTGTGCTACGTGATCAAGAAGAAAGAATCCTGGGTTGGGAACAGAGGAAAAATAGTCTGTGTCTTAGACCTGAGCTTTGAAAGATTAGTGTAACTTTCAAGGAAAATTCCACAGTACAGTATGATAAATATACTTTTATTTTTGCTCCGAAGACCTCTTTGATAGAACTGTGCAGTTACCTCAAGTTGATAGTGCAAGTGGCTCTGTCTTGATACCTATTAACTATATAACTGTTATTATAAGCCTGCATTTTGGATGTGTAAATAGTTTTTGATATAATAAAGACACAACTTTCATCATTTTTTGTCTTTATCTTACTGTAAGCAGTGGGGAAGTAGGATTCTTTTGTCTCAAATTAAAAGTTTTTCTTCTTTTTCATTGATCATTTAAAAATGTCTCAGTATAAAATTTAAAATGTTGAAAATTGTTTTTGACATACAGAGAAATACTTTTCAGGGGCTGCTTAACCAGCAGATCTTATGTAATTAAATGTGAACTTACTAAAAAAATACAATTTTGGTATGCCAAGAGATAGTGTTCACACTTAAAGACTGCTTTCTTTTTCATGAACATCCTCCATCCTAGTAGTTTTAGATGGAATTTAGATGAAATGAAATGAAGTTACAGCCTGGATTTCAAAATATAACTTATTTATCAGAAGTGTAATCACTGTTTACACCCTGAATTTTCTTCACTCAAATATTAATATGATTGACTTAACTGAACTTTGATTGTGATAAAAGATGTCAGAGCTATTTAGGTTTTTGGAAACTTTTCAAATCTAAATAGCAGGGAAAATCAGCAACGCAAACCTATATATTTAATGGAACACAATTTACATCTAGGAACTGCATTCACAGTGAATCTGCCTAAAGCATGAAGCAAGAGGTCTGTCTTTGAAATGTTCTTCCCTTCTTGATCAACTAAATAATTGAGTTTAGGGTAAACTGATATTTATTAATTCCTTTGGTTCACTTAAAGTTTTATATATATTTGAAAATAAAATATCTTCTATAAATAATTATTAGAAAACTATAAAATGATGTCTTTGACTTTAAAACCAGTATCATTTGGCTACCAAATAAATCACCATTATTTTCCTTTGAGATTTTAGATTCTACTGTATTATCAGAATTAAGGTCTTTTACTATAAATTAAAAATGTAATTTTATACTATCAATTACTAATGAGTATCATATGAGTTTAAAAAGTGTTTTTAAAACTAGTATGATCCATGAGTAAGGAAATCTGATTTCCAAAATGGCTGTTTTTGGCTATTGTAGAATTATGGACAGATCAGTGTGAAAGATTCGTATAATGCAAAATTCAGAAAAAGGAAATCTGGTCATCTTACTCAAAAGAAGGAGATGAAAATAATTAGGATTAAAACTGTCAGCCTAAAGGCAGGTATATTTTCAGTTTCACAAACAGAGAACTATCTTCTGTCAGAGGAAATTCTAGTAATTTTGCAAGTCTACAGAGGACAATGTCCAGGTTCACCCTCTCCCCTACTGCCACCCAACCCCTCTATTCAGTGGTAGCTTCTTCCTTACCCTGACAGTCTTCCTTAGCAGAGAATGAAGGAGCTCTCCAAGATTAGGATAATTGGAGGCTTTGTTAAAGGGGAGGTAGCATACTTCCAAGTCTTGCCTCTGCTTCTAAAGGGGGCATAAATTGCAAGTCTTTCTTTCATTCTTTCAAAGTCCCTCTTGCCATTTTTTAAAGTGAACAGTGGAAATATTGACTCTAAAGAGGGACCTATCACTTCAGGGAAGGAACTGGGGCTGTGGGATTGAGAACTGTCTTTCTACCATCCAGTTTATCCAGACATAGGAAGACCAGGGAGCCTGCTAGATAAAAGCCTGACTCTGGAGTAAGTTACCTTCGGGTGAGAAAATGCCAGTAAAGGGACATCTCAGCTACATGGATAACCACACAACCTTCAAATTTCAAAATTCTGTTCTGGAATAAATCCTTCATTGCTCCCCCAAAAAGGGGGGGCGGGGGGCGATGAACTCTAGTGTGAACTGGTCAAACCAAATTTTAGTTTTTAGGTAAAAGTAATTATGACATTGTACTTCCTCATCTTGTACATTCTTGGAAAATCCCGAAAGCATACATACTCATTTGTAAGCTCATATAGCAATTGACTTACAGAAAACTTTCAATACATCCTGTCAGAATAAAATGCTGTTTCTTGCTATTTATTCAGCCTACTGAATAAATTTCTCCCACACAATAGCCTTCCTGGCAATGTGTATATTGTCACTTACTTGTATATGCTTTATGGGGTTAGGCACTTATGGAGTATTTTTCATGCTAGACAACCGAAGGAAGCTAAAAGAGTTATGGCTGACTTAGTTTATAGGTCATAAGCAAAATTTACATGGAGAGCCAAGTTTCCAGCTTTAAGCAAATGACTTATCTGTAATATGATGCAAGTAAAATGACTGACCTTTCAAATGTTTGTTGGGCTTCAAGTGTCTGGAACAATCAATATGTACATTATTGTTTATATTTTATGCTCCAGATCCCATTAATGTATGCCTACAGAGTGCTGGGACACCATTAGTTTCTGATACTTCTGAAGTTATTGGGTGGCATTTATCAAACAGAAAGGCAGCCCTTATTGACTTGTAACAGTTTCTGCATTTCTCGAGCTCAGTGTTTCATGAGCTGCTTTCTCGTTTTTGGTAAGCAAGCCCGTTATTGCTCTGAAGCCTTCTCAATTAAATAATAATGAATCAATTTGCTTAAAAAGAATCTCTAACTTGCAGACTCATTAATTTCTCTATTGTGAATGTCAGAAGATGTGTTCTCTTGGGCAGGGGAGACTAGAGAAGCTTGCTGGAGTGGACTGATTCCCGGGTGTGGGAGTCAGGAAGCTGACAGACTGTCTCTAATGGGCTGTGGGACTTTGGACAGGTCCCTCGATGTCCCGGAGCTTCTGGTATCCCAGTTATGAAGTGGGTGAGGTGGACCAGATAATCACTAAGATCCCTTCCAGTGTGGACATCCAATAAATAATAGAATATCTGTATCCAAATATGTGGGCAGTGGTGCAACATTACCGGTAACTGCAAAACTGAGATGTGGAGAAATCCTTTAATCACCCTACCTCTGCTCTGAATAAGAAAAGAAGGGAAAGCTGCATTCCTTCCTGTTTGCCCAGAACATATTGAATTCATTGTAGGTATTGGGAGAGAGGTATCTGTGACATACACATGTATAACAAAATATAAAGAGGTATATAAAAATGTTAAATATAGAAATACAAGTATAAGTGTTTCATAAATATACATGTACAATTATATAAACTTATATGTGCTGTGCTGTGCTTACTTGCTCAGGCGTGTTGGACTCTTTGTGACCCCATGGACTGTAGCCTGTCAGGCTTCTCTGTTCAAGGGACTCTCCAGGCAAGAATACTGGAATGGGTTGCCATGCCTTTATCCAGGGGCTCTTCATGGAGGCCTGTAATTATATAACTATACATATAATAATAGGTATTATATATAGACCCTCTTCTTCTTCTTCTTTTTTTTAACTTTACTTTCTCCCATTCCACACACCTTAGCCCCACCGCCCCCCAAAAGGACTCTGTTATGAGGCAGAACAGAAATTCTGACTTGTTTATTGAAGAGACAGGGGACAGTTACCCATTTCTGTATTAATTAGCTCTCTCTTTGTAAGGTTTTGTTATTGCAGAGTCTAATGACTTAAAATTAAACATCCATGGTCCAATTAAAAATTATGAATTGATGAATTGGTTTCTAAATTCTTTGTGTTATCGACAAGTTTCTGCATCACTGAAGCTCTAAGACATGTCATCCATTATTAGCTTTGATGGCCTTAAAAAAGATAAATTAGATCTTTTAGGCAGAAACAAGTTCTCACAAAGGCAACACTTTGAAAGTGAACGTGGTCTCAATTTTCTCTGAATTTCAACCTGCTTGTTTGTTTCAGTTTATTCTGATTTCATTTAGATTCTATTGATTGTTTAGTCAACACTATAGTTTAGACAATAGTGGAGAAGGAAATGACAACCCACTCACTCCAGTATTCCTGCCTGGAAAATTCCATGGACAGAAGAGCCTGGCAGGCTCTAGTCCATGGGGTTGCAAAGAGTCAGACAGGACTAAGTGACTGTCCACAACAAAAAATAGAGTTTTCTTAATATGAGCAGATAATAGGTCATGTATAATGCAGTTTAAATAATAAAATACTTTTGCCAGAAATGTAAATTCTGCCATAAGGACTGAAAATGCTTTCATTAAAAAATTAATATTTACACAATGAAAATTTCAGAAAGAAAAACCTATTTCTTTAAAGAACAAAATGTTAAATTTACTCTTAAGACATGAGCAATATATAAGAACATATGAATAAAACATGCTATTTCTAAGGTACATCTAAAATACGAGCATATACATGTTAGGAATAAATTAGTTTCCTTTGAACTCCTATAGTTTGTGCTAGGATAAAGATTAAATGTCAATAATACAAACAACCTAAAATAACATTCAAAATTTGAGCTCAATAACCATAGTAGATTTATTGTAGAGGGAAAATGTTCTTACCTTGACTTTTGCAACACTCCTTATTCCTACTATTAATTTACTTCTTTAACCTAGAATAATCTTTTGCTTCATAGTCAGAATATTACTTTTCTAACATTGTGGGTATGAATCTACTGTTAAGTTTCCAGTGTTGGCTGCGATGCAAAATGTGTTGGGGGAAAAAATGACTTAGGTAAGTTTTTAACACCTCAATAGGACCGCCCTTTATCCCACAATCCCTTTTGTTTGCTTCATTATTGATAAGACTTATGCAGTTTTTTGAAACCCTGGAATTACTAAGGCAGTACTTTATTTTACTATTTATCTCCTTAGCAAAATTGTTGCCATCTCTGACCTTTCAAAAATGTTTATGACAAGGTGTTTGCTATTAATCCCACACAGGAAGGAGTAAGAAGCCTCTGGGTTGGGATCTCTTGTTGTCAGAAGATAAGATTAGACCCATTAGTAGGATAAGTAAAGACAGAACAAGACTTTCTACAAAGTATGCAATACCTCTACCAGCCTAGATCTGTTTTTATATCTAGTGGAAAGTCAAGAATGGAGATGTAAAATCACAGATTAGACAGAAATTTAGTGATTACCTAATTCAATCTATTTTATTCTGCAGATTGTGAAACAAACGCGTACGAGTTAAGTCACTTTTGTTACTTAACCAGTAAGGATCACATCGAGTCCTTTGACCACCTATCTAACATTTTGTGATTGTCAGTAAGACACAAAGCTCTACTTAAATGCTGCTGATTATGTTCTGTTGTGGGTTGCCTCTATGGCGACCACAGTCCATGTGGATGGGCAAATTTTTCAGTTACTGACAACAGAGAGGCATTCTCTGACTTATAAGGCCCCACTAGATTTAGCCCTGCTTACCACTTTTGACTTCATTTCTCCTCACTTTTCCCATCATCTACGATGTTCTCATCACACCACCTTTTCTACTTTTCCTGAGATCTTCTCAAGCTATTATCCAGCGTAGTTTTCCTTTAGCCTGGGATGATCTTCCCCCGAATCTTTCCTGCTAGTTTCTACCCATAATTTAGGTTTTAGCTCAGATGCCACGTCCTTAGATGGGCCTTTTATCGCCACCCAATATAATAATTAGAATAGTAATATAAGTAATGAATCAGCAGTTAACACTTACTGAGCTCTCAATTAATGGCAGGCACCATTCTATGCACTTTAGAAAGCACTTACCAATTCATTAACCCTCAAGAAAACCCCATAAGACTTGTAGTGTTATTATTTTCATTTCATAGGCCAGGAAATTGAGGCAAAGAAGTGACACAGCTCTAAGATCACATAGCTAATTAGTGGCAGAGCCAGGATATGAATTCAGGTGATCTGGCCCCAGCACCCAGAAGCTCCTTTATCTTTCATAGCCCCCTCCTTTGTCACTCTCTAGCCTAGTACCCTGTTTGACTGTCTTTGTAGATTTTTTGCTAGCTGATTAGATCCTTTTCTTTGTCTCCCTTCCACTCCATTAGACTCTAAGTTCCAGGAGAGCTGGAACCTTTCCTGTCTTGTCCATTGCTGTTTTCACCCAGGTATAGAATAATGCCTGCATCTAGTGGTATCTCGATAAATCCTGCATGAATGAATGAATTTGAAAAAGCATCAGGTACAGTGAGAATGAAAGGGGCCACTGGGCTGCGAGTTGATTCCTTAGTGAATGTAGTATGAGAATCCTCCCAGTAGCAGAAGCAAGAGTAATAAGAGTGGGAATAAGAGCGGGGTGATGGCGGGAGGCATTACGAATGGGCTAGATTTTGAGAGAGCTTCCCTGGTGGCTCAGTGGCAAGTAAAGAATCTACCTGTGGGAGATGCAGGTTCAGTCCCTGGTCTGGGAAGATGCCGTGGAGGAGGAAATGGCAACCCACTCCAGTATTTTCATGTGGGAAATTCCATGGACAGAGGAGTCTGGTGGGCTATAGTCCATGGGGTTGTAAAGTGTTGGACACAACTAAATAACAACAACAAATTTTCAAAAGATTGATAGTAAAGGGAGCAGGGATGATACAAAGCAGTTGTGATTTTATGCTTTAGTCAGAAATCCTAGTGGAAAACTTGTACTCTTGCAACTTAAAAATTCCCTCTTGTAGCTCTTTAATGATTACAGGTATGTGAAGACTCATTTCTGTCTCATTTCCCTGCCTATTTAAGCAGCTGAAAAAGCAAAACAATGGTTTGGTCACAGAATTGTTGTCTGGCTTCATGCATTTCACAAAGACTGTACTCCTCGGCAGTCACTGCTAGGATCGTCCCTGGGGAGCAGACCTTCCCTCATCACTTTCTGTAGAGTTGGGAAGTCTGTATAAAGTATTCACAACTTGCTTTGATTTTTCAGGATACACATCATCTGTCCTTTTCTACACACTCTTGGAAGGTGCATACAGTATTACAATCATAATTTCTCTGGAATTTGGGCCTTTCTGGTGGCTCAGACAGTAGAGAATCTGCCTGCCATGCAAGAGACCTGGGTTTGATCCCTGAGTCCAGATCTCCTGGATAAGGGAATGGCTACCCACTCCAGTGTTCTTGCCTGGAGAATTCCATGGACAGAGGAGCCTGGCAGGCTATGGTCCATGGATCTCAAAGAGTTGGACACTACTGAGCAACTAACACTTTTCTTGGAATGTGCAGTGGGGAGAGACCATAGAAATAGTGAGAGTCAACTTTAGTGGCTCTGAACTGTCTCCATTGTGGTCTGTGTCCTGTGTGGTTAACCAGAAGTGTTTCCGTGACATCGTTCTGATATATGTGTCCAGTAGGTAACCCCTCATCCCCAATACAACATTTGCTGCCATCAAAAGGAGGGTGATGCCAGAAATCTCAGATGTGAAAGCTAACCCCTCTAAAATGGTTTTGGTTAGCTTTCCTTCTGGCTTCTCTAATGAGGGTGCTGGTATGAAATCGCAGCAGGAAGGAACATCTTGGTTTTGCAAAGACTCTCTTTGGTATGAAGCCAGATACTGCTGCTAGTTCAGGGAAGAAAATATTGGCTTCCTTTCAAATGTTGGCTCTTTCTCAGCATCAATCATAAACAAAGATTCTTTGTGGAATTCTTTTCTTTGTGTTTGTGTGTGTGTGTGTGTGTGTGTGTGTTCTCCTGTTGTCAGTCACTTAGAAAAGTTAATAATTCAGGTAGAGCCTGGCAATAATTATTAGAGTGCAAATGTTATAACATGACACGATCTGGCCCAAGGTCTCTCAAAGATGGGCATTTGGGATAGGCGTGTTTTCTGGGGTAGGCGTGTCTTCCTTGTAAGCAAAGTCCCAGGCATTGCAGGATGTCGAACAGTCAAGGTCACAACTTCTAGTAGCACCTCCCAATTATTTTGACAGTCAAAAACTCCTCACATGTTAGCAATCGACCTATAGGAGTAGGTAGTATGTCCATGGTCTTGACCTAACTCAGGAATCATATACTCAAATGCCAGTGGTACCAGAGGCGAGCCAGGTAACATAAATATGATCCTCTGGCCCAGTGTTAGGCAATAGGGAGTGGGTGTATTCTGGGCTTGCTGGGGAATGTGCATCATTTACTTAGAGATATTCAAAATCAAAGTTAAATAGAGTTTAAATTAACTCTTTGTAGCTACCTGAAGGTTTCAGGATCACCTCTTTCCATCTCCTGACCTTTGCTTTTTCATCTACCCACTCTTTAATTCCATCACCTTATCTTTCTTTAACCACCATCTACCCAGTACACTGTAGTGTAGTGAATTACTGCCATGGTTTTCTGTTCTGTTGAGCTGTGAGCTCCAAAGGCAAGTATCCTTGTCTTATTTTGTTCTTATATCTCTAGTACCTAGTACAGTACTTCACACACAATAGGCCTGTCTTAAACACTAGCTGAATGAATGAATGAAAATTATTATAGATCTTTAACTGATTTCTGAGGAGTTTATAAGAGGGATGTTGAAGTTGTAAATTTTCTGTTAGGCAACATCTGCTGTGAGTCCTTAGAAGGCACCTCTGGATTCCCTTTAGGTTCTCTCCTGGCACATAGAGCAGGGCTTACTTTCATGTCTCTGCACCCATTCTGTTTGTTCACTAGTGTATTAGTTTTGCTGCAGAGTTGGAATAATTTTAACCTGAAATTGTAAAAACCTGCTTCATGAACTCTCACCACTGTGCTTTGCCCAGGATCACATGCTGCTTCCTGAGATGTCAGGGTGCAGCTGCTTGTATTTCTCTGTACTAACAATAAGCTCCTCGGAGAAGAAAATGGCACCCCACTCCAGTACTCTTGGCTGGAAACTCCCATGGAGGGAGGAGCCTGGTAGGCTGCAGTCCATGGGGTCGAGAAAAGTTGGACATGACTGAGCAACTTGACTTTCACTTTTCACTTTCATGCATTGGAGAATAAAATGGCAACCCACTCCAGTGTTCTTGCCTGGAGAATCCCAGGGATGGCGGAGCCTGGTGTGCTGCCGTCTATGGGGTCTCACAGAGTCGACACGACTGAAGCGACTTAGCAGTAGCAGCAACAATAAGCTCCATTTCTTGTTCTGGTTCCTAACAGGGAACCAGGGATTGCCTTTGCCCGGGTCTGGCCTCGTTAGCGTTGGGTAGTGATTTAGTGGAGCTAAAAACTCCTCCCACTTCAAAGTCAGGACTTCCCTGAGTGTCTCCTAGATTCCTCTTCTTCCCTCCCTCTTTCCTTCCTTCTTTTCTTTCTTCCTCTCTTACTCTGTCTCTTAATTTTAATCTATTAGCTTAAAAATGAAAAGTCAGTTTTGCTGGTTGTCCACCCTCTTCCTGCCATCTTATTTGGCTGTAGAGATGAATAAGAAATGTAGTATTCAAAGTAACAGAGCAAACTTCTTCTCTGTCCCCAGGAGCTTAAGCAAGTGGGCCATCAGGATTTTATGTAGACAATCTTTTCTGCTAACTAGTACATTAAGAAATCTGAATGCTTACAGGATACCTCATCTGTTTCCATTCATTTTATTATTTCCAAGCAATGTTTTTAAATATAAAGAAATATTGTTAATGCACATATTTCTTTTTTTTCCAATTTCCCTTCCTGTAGTCTGCCTTTGGTTTGGTTGGCTTTTAAAGACAGTACACGCTTGACCAGCTGTTTGGTTTCCCATGGCCAATATACACATACTCATGGTGTTCCCCTGTGATTTTCAAGGCCTGGTTTTCTTCTGATAAGGTCAGAAGCACACACAGCTTATCCACATCTGCTATGTTCCTTGAAGTCAATCAGAGTGTCCTTTCTTCTGGGACTGATGGGAATCTCCCAGAGAGAAACAATTACTGCACTTGAAAAATCTATTGATCTACATTGTGTGGTTCACCTGGTATTTGGGGTTTAGGGATACTTTCTGAAAATGGAAGATCAATTCAGGGGATTCAGAATGAGAATATGGTAGTGAATACACTCATGCTATACATTTTCAAGTGTTTGTTGCTGCTCCTATTAGAATAGTAGAATTCTGAATTCATTTGCTGCAAAATGTCAACAGTGTAGGTCACCTAGCATTATTGACTTCATTGGTTGCGTTGCAAGTTCATGATAATAGTATGAGGTCAGTCACAGATGAAAAAGAATCACTGTATTTGTGATTGTTTCCAGTAAGTATGCTTTCCCATTTCCCTTTTATCTTTGCGTAAATTTGGGGCCCTATTTTTAATGTCTCCTGATATCCATAATAGTAATCATGGATATATGAAGGCATGTTGCGGAAAGTAAGAACTTGGGGCTATCAACTTAAAATTTACTTCCCATGTGATCTATGTTGAAATTGTCAAAAGAAGCTTGGGAGCAGGACAACAGTCTATGTATTGCTATCCAGATCCAGGAATTGGATAAATAATTAAAACCCTTCAATAAGCTTTCTTTAGTTTGGCTCTTTGTTTCAATTTATTTTTGTTGTGAAATAATTCTTCTGCCCCACAGTTGCAAGCCTGAGTCCAGTCGCTTACTCTCCTTTAGGAATTAGAAGATCAAGATCTAAATCCCAGTCACAAGCTTACCAGCCATTTGTATCTTTGCTCTGGGTTTACATCTGCAGGATATGAAAGATATTCTTTCATGGTTTCCCACAGCATATAGTAGACCCTTTAAACATTACCTGGATTTCTATCTTTATATTCTGGGAAGTCTAAGAACAGTGAAATGACCTAAACACTGAAGAAGATACTAAATAAGTCTAAGGGTAATATAATTGAAGTTTTCTGGGAAAATATTTGAGTGTAAACTTTTGTTCCTTATGATGATACTTCCTGAGGACATCAGAGGGGGAAACTTGAAAGTTATTGTTCCATTAAGGAATAAAGTAATTTTCTGAAGATTTTATGTAGGGGCATTTATTTATTGCTCTTAAAATCTCGTGTCTACCTAAGGAGTCCACTGAGTGTTCGCTGATTAGTAGTCTCAGTCTTATTATCTGTGAAATGGAGTTAGTAATTGTGACAATCTAATAGAATTTAGTGAGAATATAATGAGATAAAGTATATAAAGAGCATTGCATACCACTTGGCACATAGTAAGTATTCAATAAATGTTTGATTACTATTATTTTCTGTACTAATAAAGATCCTACCCCAGAGAATGCCAGATTTTCAAAGGGAGGTTGCAAAGGATGGAACAGATTTCCTCCAACCTCATTCCAGCTATAAAATGTACATGCATGCCTGCTTAGTCATGTCTGACTACTTGTGACCTCATGGACTGTAGCCCACCTGGCTCCTCTGTCCATGGGAATTTTCAGGCAAGAATACTGGAGTGGGTTGCCATTTCCTCTTCCAGGGGATCTTTTCAACCCAAGGATCGAAACCACACCTGTGTCTCCTGCATTGCCAGGTAGATTCTTTACCATTGAGCCATTGGGAAGCCCATAAAGTGTACATTTTTGTAATTTTGATAAATCTAAGGCAATAATTACCAGGAAATTTTTAAAGGCTCCATTTTTTTTTTTGGACTTGGAAAATTCTAAATGACATCTTTCACATATGAAAACCCACATTTTAAAATCTCAAATATCTGCAAATCAATCAATGTAATTCACCACATTAACAAATTGAAAAATAAAAGTCATATGATTATCTCAATCGATGCAGAGAAGGCCTTTGACAAAATTCAACATCCATTTATGATAAAAACTCTCCAGAAAGCAGGAATAGAAGGATCATACCTCAACATAATANGTTTTATGACCTTGGGCAAGTTACTTAATGTCTCTAACTCTCAATTTCCTTATCCGAAAAGTGAGGGAAATAATAACTACTTGCTTTTGTTGTCAGGATTAAGTATATGATAATCCCTGTAAAGCACATAGCATGGAGCTGGACATAGTGATGCCCAGAAACATTGTCTGCTGTGGTTGTCATCAGCCTTTGTTGTTGTTGTTTTTTTTACCTTGTACTTCTGCCTTCTCTGCTCTTTTTTAGAGAGGTTCAAAGTTATAAGGGGATCACACTCCTGGGTCTCTTGCACCAACCTCTCTGCCCAATCCAGGCTCTTACTCCCTAGACCCTTTTCTCCCTTTTCAACCAATCAAAATTTACCCTTACTTGCCTTTCACTTAGAGGAAGTAGGATTCTGATCTACAGGTTGGATCTAGCCTAAGAAGTACTTTCTTTAGCTGGTACAGTGTTTGATTTTTTGGAAAAAAATCATTAGTTTCTGCAGTTACTGTGTTTTAACAATTCGGAAATTTCACATACAAGCTAGAAATAGTATGTGTCTTTTGGCCTACTCTTCCTAATGGCAGCGACCAACTGTTCTCTTCAGACAGGTAGGTGCTACCCAAGTTTGCCACAGTCTCTGCTCTTCCCTAGAGTCTTATACCTAGCCTGCCTTATTATTTGCATTCCTGCCCGATTCCTATAGTCATTTACTACCTTACTCAAAGGTAGTAATTGGTAGAGTGAATTAATGAAATACACAACTTTCCCATGTTCCCTATGTATTAAAAGTCAGTATACATGAACTGCATTTTTCGTGGTGAATTAAGATGATAAATATTTCTAGCCAATATATTGCCAGTTTAAACTTTATCACTGTATTTTCTTATATCAGTATTTGAGTGATATATAAATCTTTGTCTAACTTTGACTTTTTCTGTTTAGATTGTTATGGAAATAATGAAAATGCTAATGCTGATATTTAAGGTTTGAAGTTACTCATTGTAATACTTGTTAGGTTGATTCAGCCACTCATTGATGTTTAGACTGGAAACTTCAAGATCATGTGTCAAATGTACAGTATTGTAAAGTAAAATAAAGTAAAAATTAAAAAAAAGTAAAAAAAAAAAGAAAAGATATCAATCACCAGGTCTAAAAGAAGAGGTGTATCTTTTAATATTTTAGCTTTCTGAGAATGGAATTATCCTTAGAGCATATAAGTTTATCATTTCACTTTTCCTTTTACAAACCTGGTAGAAGTTTTCCAGGACATAGTATGCATGTAATATATACTACCTGTATTTGCTTGTTTCTTTTTGAGTACGGTTACAGATGCCAAGTCTTACTCAAAGGGAACAAAATTTATTGGTTGGTTTCTTTAGGGNCTGCAACACCACTATGATGTATCTAGTTAGACAGGGAGAATTTTATATTTATAGGCTCTAAGACAATATGATCCACACAGTCAAAGGCTTTGCCAACTAAGGTCCGTCTTGTCAAGGCTATGGTTTTTCCAATGGTCATGTATGGATGTGAGAGTTGAACTGTGAAGAAGGCTGAGTGCCAAAGAATTGATGCTTTTGAACTGTGGTGTTGGAGAAGACTCTCGAGAGTCCCTTGGACTGCAAGGAGATCCAACCAGTCCATTCTGAAGGAGATCAGCCCTGGGATTTCTTTGGAGGGAATATGCTGAGGCTGAAACTCTAGTACTTTGGCCACCTCATGCGAAGAGTTGACTCATTGGAAAAGACTCTGATGCTGGGAGGGATTGGGGGCAGGAGCAGAAGGGGACGACCGAGGATGAGATGGCTGGATGGCATCACGGACTTGATGGACGTGAGTCTGAGTGAACTCCGGGAGTTGGCGATGGATAGGGAGGCCTGGCGTGCTGCGATTCATGGGGTTGCAAAGAGTCGGACACGACTGAGCGACTGAACTGGACTGAGCGACTGAACTTAACTGAGCTGAAATGTTAACTGTTGCTGTTATTTAGGGTAAGGCCTTGAAACTCTTCCATTTTGAACAGTTTCTTACTCTATTCTTTCTCCAGGTGGGCTGTGCTTGGCCTCTTTAAAGCAGAGGATACATCCTGTGTCAGGTGACCTCCTCCCTGCTGCACAGACCATTTGAGGAAATTGCTTGGAACCAGAGATTTTCCACTCTAGTTCCATCTCTGGTCCCTCCTTTCTCATCCTGACCTTTTGCATAGCTTGACTTCCAGTCTATTCATGGCTTCCTTGCTTAAAATGAAATTAATTTCTCCCTCTGGCATCATTCTCCTGGGCTACCTGCCTGCTATTTCCCCATAAAGTTCAAGTGATTTCAGTGTTTCAAGGAGCTTAAGGTGAGAAGCATGGAAAGATAGGGGAACTGATAGTTCTCAGCCCAGCCAGCAGTTTTAAATAAAGCGTCTGTGTAGTGTAAAGTTAATTAAATGGGAGTTATTTTTAGATGTGTGTGTTCATTTAGTCCTTCTGAGTACCTCTTCCTTCAGATTTGTAAAAAACAAGTTAATTTGTGGCCTGGTTAGAAGTCATTAACTCTTTATCTTCACCTTGTTCAGCAAAATCACTCATGGGGCTTCTGTGTTGCTAGAAAATCTGAGTGAAGGCAGGATGGACACTGCACTTGGAAAGCAAAGCTGCCTTTTTCCTCTAGCGCATTCTCTCCAGTGATACCTTCCAAAGACAGAGCTCTAGGCTGTGAAGATTTGCTCCAAATACTCCTGTATTACGTGCTTTTGCACTTCATCATAGAATCCAGCTCTCAGAGTGACTGAGCCATTGTAAGAGCAGAAGCCTCTATTTTTTGTCCTGGGATGAGTCACCCTTCAGTCCACCCTGAAGGGCTGTCTCTAATGTCTTGTTATAGATTAAATCATGTTGAATTTAAAAAGCACTCTTACAAAATTTGAAGCAAGATTATACAAAGTAAAATAGCTATGTGATTGTGTAGTGTGGTATATATATATATATAAATATATATATATATATATAATAAGCCATATATATACTTTAAAAATAGATGAATCTTCAAACAAAGATTTATATAACACTCTCAAACTGACAACACTATAGAAATAGAGGCAAGATCAGTGGTTGCCAGGTATTAGGGACAGGGCGACTATAAACAACACTTTGTAGTGATGGATCATTTCCAGATCTTGATTGTGGTGCTAGTTATCCAAATTTTTTGTTGTTGTTTAGTTGCTAAGTCATGTCTGACTCTTTGTGACACTATGGACTGTAACCCCACCAGGCTCCTCTGTCCATGGGATTCTCCAGGCAGGAATACTGGAGTGGGTTGCTGTTTCCTTCTCCAGGTGATCTTCCTGACCCAGGGATCAAACCCTTGTCTCCTGAGTCTCCTGCATTGCAGGTTGATTCTTTACCACTGAGTCACATGGGGAAATAAATTTTTACATGTGACAAAGATTCATAGAACTAAAAACAGACACACCAAGAAAAAAATAGAAAAATAATCCCAGAAAGATGATTATGTATTGTAACATGTAGTAAATCAAATATATGTAAATATATAAAATAGAAAGCAAAATTTGTATTGATAAGATTTGGGTAGATTTATTATTAATAGCTGTCGCTGGATTGGCAAATTATTATTGTCATTTAATCAAGTCCTATTTACATGCAATGTCAATTGAAAAAGGTTTATTGAAGTCTTCTGCTTTGATATGGTATTTAGTATTTATTAATGAATAATAATGCTTTTGAATTTCCTACAACTATGTTATGATTTTAGTACCTTGCATTTTGCTCCAGGCTTTGTCAATAATTTCATGTGGTTCTTTCTATGATCAAGGCATTAAAAATCTTAAGTTAACAGAGGGTTATTTTTTTGCATTAGAACAGGACAGAGCTTTAATGCATGAGTTTATAAGTGCTCATTGTTGTTGTGGACATTAGCTTCTGTGTGGTCAGTCATCAATAACACAGAATTTATGGGAAATCACTTTTTTCTCTTTTCCCTTTATCACCAGCATCCCATTCAATATGACTATTGACTCTGATTTCAGAAGTGTGGGGGTAACTAAGAAGACCACCTTTCTCTTAGTTTCTGAGTCTTGATTTTCTTGGAAACATTAACTCCTTATAGACCATTAGTCTTGATAGGTCGTAAGGAACTTATTTTGTAGGATCCCTCCTTTTGTGTATATTGTCTCCCTTTTAATTATCATTTGCACAAAGTTCCCAGTGCCTTCATAGGGCTGAGGTCCTGTTTCTAATAGTGGAAAGTGATCTGATAAGTAATATGACAACATGTTAAGTCATCTAAGGGCATTTTCATCTTAAGTGAGATTTTCAGAAAAAATAAATGTAATCTATTGTGGTAATTTATTTAAGCAGTTCTTATATCTAAAACATCAGTACTTAAAAATACCTAGGAAAAAATCTAAATAATAGCTCACTGGTACTGGAAGGAAATTAACCTAAAGGAATGAATTTCTAAACTGTAGTAGAATTTTAGTCACTATGGCACCTGGGAAGGAAAGAAACTTTCAAGGGATACATGGAAGTTGGTTTTTTTATACTGTCCGCGTTATGACAATTAAGTTATCATTCAGGTCAAGTATGAAGGTTTCCTTACTTCTGTATGTTCAAATTATTGAAATTTTTTGAAGTCAAATAGAATTTGGGAAATCTGTGGATCTTGGCATCTCTACCAGGTTTTAAGTTCTTTGATAGCAAGGCCATGTCTTTTATAGTTTTGTGTCTTGGAACTATTTAGTAGACATTTAATTACTTAATATATTAAATAGTAGATATTTAATAAAGATGAGTATGTTTAATGAATATATTGATATCATCAAAAATTTAGATGCAAATACACTCATGCACAGGTGAGGACAATCACTTTTGTTTTTTTTTTTAAATATATTTTTACTGTAGACCCTTTTTAAAGGGGCTTCCCAGTTGGCTCAGTGGTAAAGAATCCACCTGCCAAGCAAGAGACCTAGGTTCAATCTCGGCTGAGAAGATCTCCTGGAGAAGGAAATGGCAACTCATTCCAGTACTCTAGCCTGGGAAATCCCATGGACAGAGGAGCCTGGAGGGCTACAGTCCATGGGGTCACAAATACTTGGACACAACTAAGCAACTAAACAGCAGCAGCAGTGGAGAAAAATAGTGTTACAGAGGAGATTCACCTGGAAACACTACTGGGATCTCAAAACATTGGCAGTAACAAATGTTTAGGAGAAGGCGATGGCACCCCACTCCAGTACTGTTGCCTGGAAAATCCCATGGACAGGGGAGCCTGTAGGCTGCAGTCCATGGGGTCGCTAAGAGTCGGACACGACTGAGCAACTTCGCTTTCACTTTCATGCATTGGAGAAGGAAATGGCAACCCACTCTAGTGTTCTTGCCTGGAGAATCGCTGGGATGGGGGAGCCTGGTGGGCTGCCGTCTCTGGGGTTGCACAGAGTCGGACACGACTGAAGTGACTTAGCAGCAGCAGCAGCAACAAATGTTTAGGAGAAAATTAGTAATAAACTGTGGAATCTGCAGTTACTGACACGCAGAGTTGGCACTGGCTTCAAACAGAATAGTCAGGTGCCCTGGTGCCCAGGTGAAAGGAGAGTAACCTCGTTTAGTGATATCAGTTGGTAAACATCCATTGGCGCTCTCCCAGGGTGATATGTATTGACCAGATGGTTAGGTGCAAGCACAAAACCAAAGGCTGAGAAGTTTATTTTTGATAAATTGCTCATTGCCACCTCTTTGATACTAAAATGAGTATCAAATGAATATGAAAATGGGTACCACAGGCACTCAATTTCTGTATTAGATAAAGGAAAAAAATAGCAATCCATTGCTCTTCCATTTAGACCAATCTAAATTGATTATCTTCCATTTACTCTGCTACATGTCTCTCTTAAACCATAATTTCAGGAGTAAAAGTATTTGTACATTTTTGCTGAGATCAGGGATTTTACTATGCTGAGAAACATATCATTCAAGCAGCTGACCTGCAGTTTTCTGATTGATAATGGAAATGTTAATGTATTGTTAAGGCTTCTTATTTTTGGCCTAAAGTGAGCTAATAACTAGAATCATTATGTTGTGCCTGTAAAATGTGTAGGCAAAAGGGAAGGTGCAGAAGTTAAAATCTATTTTTCAAGTTAATTATAATATTGGAAAAATGAATTAGCCAGAAGGAAAAATCCAATTTCACACCCTTTTGCTGGTAAAAGGGTGGGGGAGGGGTGGAATAACCAATTTCTAAACTCTGTAATGCTATTCTTTGGGTAAGTTTGTTGCAAAAAGTTTTCCCATTAATCTATGTCTTGTAGTTATTAGTACAACACTTGTTACTGTGGAACCTGAGATTGCACTGAGTGAAACACACCATTGCTCCAGATTTGTTGTCAGTCTCTCTGCTCTGATGCTTTCATGTTGCCATGACATTCCAAAGAGCAGTTGCCCAGTCACCTTGAGTCACCTTCTAGCTCTGTGTATGCAAGGCTCATACTGAGTCTGAAGGAAAGTGAGAGAAAAGATGAAAAAAAGAAATGCCAGGAGTGGTGCCTGGCAAGTTTCCAGTTGCTTCTTTACTCTCAGGGGCAGGTTTGTGACTTGCATTCTTAAGGGGATGGGTATCCCATCCAGTGGGAGGGATCAGTGTTTGAAGGATACAGAAATCTGAGACATTACAGTGGCTTGTTGCCTCCTAAGGGCCACGGTACACAGATCAGCAGTATATCAGTGGCATTAAAATGTCAAGGAGATGGACTTAGGAAAAAAAAAACCAAGAAGATCGATTAGAGGGGATATAATGAAAAAAAAAAAAGATTAAGACACATGGCTTTGTGGGGAAGAAATTGGTTCCTTTTGCCTTTTTTCTCTAACTTTCCAAAGCACTTGATTTGATCAAGTGGACTCTGGATACCCATCTGCTCATGGATGGTGTCTAAGTCCCACAGGTGCCCCAAGTTTGCCTCGATGTGGGCAGAGGGAGAGGCCTAATCCCCAAAGCATTGGTCCTTACATATTATTCTCTGATTCTA
Organism: Neotragus pygmaeus; assembly: GCA_006410875.1. NCBI lineage: Eukaryota > Metazoa > Chordata > Mammalia > Artiodactyla > Bovidae > Neotragus > Neotragus pygmaeus. Next base: position 317,649 of record SJYV01007283.1, read on the forward strand.
GTTCTCCAGCTCCATGAGATGGGGCTGAAAAACCAGTCAAATACTAGTTGCACAGTTATGCACTACTATGTAGAATGGCACATATAGAGTTAATTGTGATGAGCAACTCCGAAAGCCTTGAAAATCTTGGGAGCATTTTTATGATGGCTGGTTTTACTATGTTTAGAGGAGAGGACTAAGGTTTTTCTTTTTCACCAGAGCAATTTAAATTTAACTCTTTGTAAACGTCAGCCTTCTAAATAACCATCCCTCTTCTCTATGTTGGGGGTGGAGAGGTGGGAAATGGTGAAGGAAACACACTAGCTGCCCTTGCCTTGGTCCCACCTGCTCCCTCTGTAAGTACAAAGAGTCTCAGTGAAAACTAAGTGCCCTGGAAGACTGAGGACATTTTCCTAATCTGGCTCCTTTGGTCACATCAGCTCTGGCTCTCTGTTTCTGGGGTAAAACTGCAGCTGTGCAGTGTAGACCTTGAGCAGCTGAAGGTCCAGTTAACAGAGTCTTGGGCTGACATGTTCACATCCAGAAACCTCTTTGGATACAGCCTACATGGAAGTTTTTCGAAAGCTCTCACCTCTGAGGCTGAGCTCTGTCAGTTAGGAAATAGTGGGAAAAAAAAAAAAAAGAAAAAAGAAAAAGCAGTGAATGCTATTTGGAAATGACATTAGAATCTAATGATTGTTCTTCTTTGCCATATATTTTTGCAGAGTAAATCATTGTACAGAATGAGAGAGTGGTCAAGCAGATATTTATCAAGTGCCAGACACTGCTGCCAACATGGCCAGGAAGTAAAAAGCAGTGTGACGAAGATAAGAAAGTATAAACCCAGCTGCAATAAAAAAGCAGAATTTGATCATGTCATAGAGCACACAAGAATGGATGATCAAAGAAGAAGAGATTACACCTGACTGGAAGGGCTAGGAGAAGCTTCCTGCAGAAGTGACATGTGAGGTAGGCCTGCAAACAAGGAAAGTATTTGAAGGCAAGACGGTGGGAAGCATGTTCCAGAGGGAGGGTGGAGGTGAGCAGAAGCTTGTCACTGGGAAAGCACCAGGTGTGTTAAGGGAACAAGCAGCTGCTTCTTGGACGAGGAAGTTAGATGTGATATTTGAGAGCACAGCGTCCTCTGTGGAGGGCAGAGCTACCTTGTAAATGTGGAGGAAGGAGGAGCAGAGCTAGCAGAGGCTTCAAGCTTAGACAGCTCTTTAGAAGGCCGGTGTGGAATTCAATGTCAGAACAGCTTCCTCTGCAGCAACACTACATGCATCTCAATTCTACAGGGTTGTATGAGTTCACCCCCTTGATTGCAGGCCCAGACATCTTGGTATTTGTGTGAGAGACCCAACACTGAAGGGCCATGGAGGAGAGTTTCAGAGAGACAGGTTTTTTCCTCCGTCTACTCTGGATCCAAGATGAAGTCCTAGAGGAAATGTGTAACGCAGGTTGAATGGAGGCCCCTGATCGTGCTAAGGCAATAGGACTCCTCCCCTGGTTTTCTTGGGTACCATAATGAAGTCCTGACCTCTCTGGACTTCCTTTTCCTGGCCTCATGGACGCCTTCATGCGGCCTTCTCTATATTGCCTTCTCTATATCAAGATCCAGTTAGGATCTAAGAGGATCATACATATGAAAGCACTTTGAAATTTTTTATTTCTAGTGTAGTATGAACTGGTAGTTTTGATTAATAAATTAACATTTTTTTCATGAGCTATTTGCTCCATTGGCCTAAAATATAGAATCTGGGCCTTTAGGAGTCATTTTAAACTCATAGATCAATTGAATGTAAACATTAGAAGGGACTTTGGAGAAGGCAATGGCATCCCGCTCCAGTACTCTTGCCGGGAAACTCCCATGGATGGAGGAGCCTGGTAGGCTGCAGTCCAAAGGGTCGCAGAGTCAGACACGACTGAGCGACTTCACTTTCACTTTTCACTTTCATGCATTGGAGAAGNATCCCGCTCCAGTACTCTTGCCGGGAAACTCCCATGGATGGAGGAGCCTGGTAGGCTGCAGTCCAAAGGGTCGCAGAGTCAGACACGACTGAGCGACTTCACTTTCACTTTTCACTTTCATGCATTGGAGAAGGAAATGGCAACCCACTCCAGTGTTCTTGCCTGGAGAATCCCAGGGATGATGGAGCCCAGTGGGCTGCCGTCTGTGGGGTCGCACAAAGTCGGACACAACTGAAGCGACTTAGCAGCAGCAGCAGCAGCAGCAGCAGAAGGGACTTTAGTACTATCTAGTTCTCCCCATCTGCTGAAAGGCAGCCCATCCTAGAGATTAAGAGTACAGATGCTGGAAATAGACTGAACATGTCCAAATCTCATCTCTGCTTCTTAGTTACCTGATTTTGAGCAAGATTATTCTAACCACCCCATGTCTCAGTTTCCTCATCTGTAAAGTGGTGATGAAAAAACGTTCCCTGTCTCACAGAGTTGTTGTGAGGAGCTGGTGCATGTGTGAAGTGCCCTGAGGATCTGCACACAGTCGATGCTGTGTGCACTGGTACAGTTAGCTCAATGGGCTCGCTTTTGCAGATAAGGATACTGAGGTCTGGAGAGGTGACATGACTTGCTCCAGGCATTCATTGCTCCGCAGCTGAGCCAGGACTAGAACATGTTTACTGTCCTCTGTTTATTCAGTCAGCAAGATTTGCTTCTGATGAACATTTTAAAATGAAGAAAAATCTTCAAAATCTCTCAGGTATCAGGGGGGAGAAAGTCAGGTATCTTCAGGAAGAAGGAAGAGCCTCTTAGAAAGAACTGTGGAAAATGTGTCCTTACATGTAGATTAAACTGGGTAAATTCTCTGAGAGCTATTCACACCAAATCTACCCCCATGGCTGCCTTTTCTCATTCTCCTGAGGCATTTACATCACACTTGCTGGACTGGGTCTTTTGGCTCATTGGATGAAAATCATGCAAAGCTCTCCCTTGGCTATAGGAAGAAATACATTGTAACCTGTTGCTTTGAGAGTAGAGTTTACATTTCTCCATACTTGTATTCCAGCACAGCATCTAGGGTACTCAGTAGCCATCCACTAAATTGACATGGGACAAAATATTGTTTAGCTTTTGACAGTGGAGAAAAGTTCTGCTTATGCAGCCTCAGTGTTGTCTCCTAGAGACGTTAGTTTTCTGTTGTTTCCACCCAGTTTAGGGACTCACACAGGGAGCAATGAGGGGCTCCTTCCTGATCCTTGGGAAGGAGCCTCCAGACTTCTCAGGACCTCAGTTTAGGTACCCATGAATCCATGAATGGGGAATCATAACCAGGAAAACGTCTTGCAGATGAATGAGCATTGATCTGCAAAATGCTTAACCAGCTGAGGAGAGCGATGTTAGGAGGCTGGGGGATGCTAGGAAATAATAAAAGGGCAGGGACGCATCCCCTGGCAGCCTGCACATGGGAGCCTGGCTGGACAAGGAGGTCAGCCTCAGAGAGGGTGTGATAACAGTGCACATAGAAAGGGGCCCAGTGTGGCCTTCCATCCTCTTCTGTTCCTTGGAGGCTCAGGAAAGACAGGTGGCCCAGGGCTCCAGGTCCTGGGAGAGGTGAATCCCTATTCTGCTTGTCTGTGCCAAGGAACAGTATGGTGGCCCTCTAGTATGTAGGTGAGGCCAGCTTCTAGACAATCAGCATCCCACTCACATTTGTGGACCACTTAGCGTTCCGTTCCAGGCACTGTGTCTAAGTTCTTTGTATGCATTATATTATTCAAATATTATCAAAACTCTATGTGGTATGTATATATTGTTATATTATTCCCACTTTGCAGAAAAGTAAATTAAAGCTTTCTGTGCTTAGTCACTCAGTCATGTCCGACTCTTTGAGACCCTACAGACTGTAGCCTGCCAGGCTCCTCTGTCCATGGGGATTCCTTAGGCAAGAATACTGGAGTGGGTTGCCATGCCCTCTTCCAGGGGATCTTCCCAACCCAAGGATTGAAACCAGGTCGCCCACATTGCAGGTGGAATCCTGAGAAGGGAAATCTACCTCAGTACTCCTCCAGGTGGGGCCACAGCTGGAGAGCATCTTTATCACCTGGTGTCTTATTAGAAATGCAGATCTGGGGGCCTACTGAATTAGTTTCTCAAGAAGTGAGATCCAGAAATCTGTGCTTCTTATGCATATTACAATTTGAGTAGCACTGTGTTACAGTCTTTCCCCCAGATCCCGTCTCATGTCAGCCCTGGCAGTGCTCCAGGCTTTAGGACAGCACATCACCCTGAGACGCCAGGCAGTCAGTGCTGACCTCAGAGCCCTCACCGCTCATTTGGCACTGAGGGTGATGCTCTGGACCATGGCACTTTCCTATCACTCTCTGTTACTACTCAACAACTGCTAGAGACATTTCTGCAGCAGGTTCTGTAGGAGACATCCTTATATCCCACATCTGAAGATACCAATAAGAGGAGATGACAAGTCACATCTATTTCTGGCACATGAGGAAGAACTGATTGTGACTGTGAACAATCCTCTATGTTTAACCTTTTAGTAACACTTTCTCTACAAAGCGGGAAAGAGAGATGCCCACTATTAAGACAGAAAACCCCGTGGCTCTGTATTTCAAGAAAAAATAAAAGAGCTTTTAAAAATAGTCCCTAAGGAGGGAGAATGTTCACATCTATTTTGGAATGGGTGAAAATGAGTGACTTGTGTTACTGGAAGATTTGATCTAATGTGTCCCAGGTTCTTTCAATTTGTCACTGGCCCAGAGAACACTCAAAGGGTTACCTGGTAGCATCTCAGAAGGTGATACTGCTACATATCTCCCTCACCAAAATTCAAAATGCCTGAAATTTCATCATCAGAGATGCCTTGTTTATGGCTAAATATTCCACCCAGGTATCTTTCTTAACAGATCTGGGGAAAATATGGCCTACTGATGTTAAAACCCCCATGTGAATTGGGACTCTGGGGACCTGGGGCATCTGGGGATGATCTGGAAAGAATGAGAAAGGAGAGAAATGATGCAGAAAGGGAAAGAGTACCTTTCCTAAAGTTTACCTTGTGTGAAGTCATCACTCTCCCTAACACTTCTTTGACCTAACCTGCTAACCTGCCTAGAGCCAGCCTTAGGAGTTCCCAGTTTAGGCTGCATTAAATGCTGCTGGTCAGAGAGCCCTGGCCAGAGAATATCGCTGGTCCTTTTGACTTTGGTCTGTAACTGAGGAAAGGGCAGTTTCTTTACCAGTGAGGGGCACTGCTGTAAGCCCAGGCAGTGCTACCAGTGTGGGCAGTACTGGATATTCCCCTCCCTTCTTTCATTTGGTTACAGGCGTGCAGGTCACATGCCAGGTCCTGATACATGCTTCCTTAGGTTTTCTATCTCCTTTACCAAATATTATCTCTACTGCTGACCATTCCACGTGCAGAACTATGTGCTATGGCTCTTGAGGACTTCAGGAGTCCCTTCTAAAATAAAATATCCTTGGGTGTGGTTATACTTTGTTTTACTTTCTGTTATCCCCTTAATCATCAATTAATAATAGCAGATTTCAGTTATGCTCTTTGACAATAAGGAGATTATTTGGGAAGATTGTGATATAATACCAAAGTGTTTCACTCTCCAGAATGACAGGACTTTGTAGAGACGTAGAAAGGACAATAGAAAATGAAGTGAAAAAAATAGAGCTTGCCAAGATAAATACAGCAACTATGATGATAAATTGTCTCATGTAAAACAGTAGTGTTGTAAGAGACTCAAGTATTTGTAAATGATGGTGATTTAAGCCTTTTGATTTTTATTTATTTTTTTAAATTTCATTCATTTATTTATTTATTTTTACTTTATTTTACTTTACAATACTCTATTGGCTTTGCCATACATTGATATGAATCCACCACAGGTTGCTATTTAATAAGACTTGATATTTAGATGCATTTTCTATGGCTTTATTATATAATTATGTGTATGATATGTTATATATAATATATGTATAATATTTTAAATGTATTTATTTAGTTGTAGCAGGGGATGAGATATGGAGGAATACTTGAAGGAACTAAATTTAAAGCCAGTATTTTAAAGAAGCAGGAACTGAAGAGAGAAAGGGGAAAAGCGTAAAAGGATGACGTAAGCCCAGGGAGGGTAGAGTCACCCACAAGAGGCTACAGGCTCCTTGACTGGGTAGAGTGGCCAAGGGGAGGAGGCCAAATGGAGGGGTCAGCTGATGAAGCAACCAAGGTGGCAGCTGCGGGAGATGGGTCTGGAGGTTCCCAGGGAGCTCCTGAGCAGGATGACTCAATATGAAGGGTGTGAGGGAGGGGCGGGAGAGGCAGTTAGGCCAGTGCTGACAGGAGAGACAGCGGACTACAGAGTATGAAGTGGCTGGTTACTCTCAGATCACAGGAGGGTGAGTCTGAGAAACAGAAACAATATTTCTACTTCCCTCTGAAGGTGGGAATGGGGTGTCTGCTCTCAGATCCCTTTGTGCTCTTTTGTCAAGGCTAGTCCTTGGACAAAGGTGATGAGACCTGGGGGATGGTTGCCCCTGGTTAAAGCTACAGATGGGCCAAGTGACTTTCAGGTGATCTTAGCCTGACCCTATGAAGGGGCTCAGGCTCCCTTCTGTGGTCGGTTGAGATGAACCATTAGCAGAGCCATCTTGTCCAGGGAGCCAAAAGTCCCTTTGCCTGGTGGTGGAACCAGGGCAAATGAATTCTGGTGGCTGGCTCTGTTTTTGGAGCCCCCAAAATGATAATAATCATTAAAAAAAATTCCAGATTGAAACAACAGGCCAAAATTTCAAAGTGGCTCTTCAGATAAGTGGGCAAACTATGTTAATTACACATTTTCAAAAGATCTTCCCCCCAGCCCTGCAAATTGATTTAGATACTGTCATTATTTGAGAATAGAGAAGTAAAGAGAGGAAATTCATTTCAGTCTGATTTGCTCTTAGTCAGTTTAGAGAGACAAAGTCACAATTGGTGTTTGAGGGGGAAAAATTAAGCCCCAGATGCTCCATGGAATGAGGAAAGCTTCCATTTACTTCTCAGCCTTAAAGAACACACCTTCAGGAAAATGACTGAAGCCTGGGAAATTATGAATATCAAATTAAGTAAATAAGGAACCAGTGAACAGCTGCAATTTTCTGCCAAAGGTTTTTTGTTTTGTTTTGTTTTTCCATTTAAGAGATAGGAAACCTTTTATGCATTGGGTTTTCCAATTGATTCCAAGAGTATATTATGCTAATAGATAGTAGCTTTACAAAATAAAAAGACGTTTGTCTTTCTATACTGAATTTCAGGCATGGGGGTGCATCACCACTGTTCCATCACTCTTATTCACTGTGATGAAAGAAAAGAAGATTGAGCATTAAAAGCTGAAGGTCATCCATACAGTGGTCCCAATAGCAATCTATGTACCTTTAACCCTGCGGAGGAAAAGTAATTACCCTTTGACTTCTGGTGACCTCAACTAACCTTTGTTGAAGGGCCAGAGAAAATAAAGGCTGACCATCAGCCTGCCCTCACTGCCCTGGGCTTAACCTGCTGTGTGAATGAAGAAGAGCCCAACAATAGGATGAGAGGATGTTGCCATGGAAATAACCCTGGACGAAGGAGCAAAAATCAGAAATTTATCACAATTAATTGTTTTATTAAGAACCTCCCATCTTTTGGATTATTCCCTGGAGAGTGGGGAGGATGTACTCTCATTTAGATCTTACAAGGGGAAAATTCTGCTCGAATGAATGACGCAGCCCATACAATAAAACCATAAGTTGTGGGTAGAACTAGACAGTTTTCTGAGAGGATCTACGTGTTCACATAATTTACACAGATGCAAATGCAAACAGTCAGGATGAGGGCCTCAAAACCTTACACTACCAGACAAATCGGTTGAGGTGCAGATTTGGGCATCTCTCTTTGAATATGTTCAGCAGATGTTGCCTGTACTTCTATGCTTGGACAAGGTCTGGAAGATATAGGAGATCATATTTAATACTCTATCAGTGAACAGAATTGCAATGTCTCATTTTGCCATTCTTACTTAAACTTTGTGTTAAATAGACTCTAAATTCTATGTATTTTTAAGGTGAATTCATTTAGATTAGAAAATAGAAACTTGCCACCCAATTATGTTCAGATTAAACTAGATGAGCCCAGGACACCCTGGCTTATATGGGCTAATTGAAGGATAAAGAAGCCAAGTGAGTCAGAGAGTTCTTTTAAGGAGAGCCTGGGAGTTATCACTCAGGTATTTATTATCAGTCTTATTTAGAAGCAATAATATTGATTTTTAACATTAAAATATTTTCCTTTATTTTTCATTTTTATTTTATGTTAATACAAGGATTAAATTAGACTTTTAGAAAGCAAAAATATGGATTTTTATTAGTTCTTTCATTTATTTTTATTAAGTAGATTAATGCATTGTTAAGTAGATAAGAATTGGATATTACCTTTTTTATTTTCCTTTTTCTTTGTAGATGCTATAATAGCAATGTGAAACACTCATTTGTTGTATTTCCTAACTAGTGAGTTATTTATGTTAATCAGTTTTTAAAATAATTTGAGATACTAAAACAAAGCAGGCGGTTAAGCTCAGATATTGATTTTCTTTTTAATGGGTATTTCATCAGTGAAATTGTAACCACCGATAAAAGAGAGAAAACTGTAGCAGGTGTTTACTGAAGACCCCTTTCACAATGAGAAGATCTGTGTTTTTTTGGTCATGGCATGAGATGGCAACATGAGTTTCATTTATGCATTTTAACTCCAGATGTTTATAGGAAATTAATCTCATATTGGAGAGAAAGCTTATTTGGTTTTCATTAGAACTTGGAAAGTTATGTTTAATACACATAAACTTTTAAAACAGAAGAATGCTGTTGGCACTCTGTTAACTAACAATGAAATTCAATTCTTGAGCTTCCTGTTTACTTATCTCCTGCCTGCAGTTAGTTTATCACTCATTCTGTGTGTTCCTCCTATTGTTAGGGCCAGAATTCTCTGTTTGCTGACACTCCAGGTACCCGGGGCCGTAAGGCCCATCTCAAATAATGTAGTAGACGTGGATAGACTGGTTAAACAAACTGTGGCCTTTGGCAGACTTTTAATCTTTTTCTTTGCTATAGATATCAGTTTTTCTTAAGTGGCAGCAACACATCTCTAAAAATAAACCTGCAACACAGTCTTGCTTGTGCTTACCTTATAGTTCAGCAGCACCTTTCTTGTGATTATGCTTCTTCATTCCCAGCTCCTTTAGTTTTGGGGGTAGCCCATACCTGCTTGTAGGGCGCTAAGTACGTTTCTTCTGGCTGTGGTACCTGCAGCACTGAGCTTGGTCTTCAAGGTCCTTACTATATTTGGACCATCTCCAGATTTTCTGTGTTTATTAACCCGCAGCTGGACGGCTTGACGAGGCAGTGGAACCAAATGTGAAGATGGTAAGGAGTTTCTGTTGTTTTACCTGTTTGGGCCAGTAGAAGAGTGAGATAGAGAACGATGATACAAATCTAAATGTAAAGATTAAGGCTCATCTGTCCTTATGGGAAAAGAGCAGAATTCGCTCAGTCTCAGTCTCATCCATTCAGAATGATTATGTATAGTTTCTGCTGATTTGGGTAATCACTTCTATATTAAAATTACTGAAAGCTATTTTACTATATAATGTTTACTTGTAGAGTACATTTTTATTGCTCTAATTTTGTTTAAAGGAAAGACATCATATGTATTTAATTTACATGAAAACCTTCCCAGAATAATTTTGCAAAGATCAGGGTAAATCAAATTTCTCGATGACTAGGTAGTTAGATGAAGACATGAGAGTATTTACTGGTTTATAACTAATAGTGCTTCAACTTAACTGCTCTTCAATATCAGCCATAAAAATGATATTCAAGTAAGAAGAGTCATTTAAAAGATGAGGACTACAGAAAATAGTCCTTTATATTTTTCTAGTTATCGACTCTTTGCTTCCAATTCTTAATCCTATGTCTGCACACAACTACTAAATAAATGTATAGGCTATGCAGTGTAAATGAGGGACTAAATTCAATATTCCAGAAACAAAAAGTTGAATATGCAATAAATGAAAGAAAAATTAGATATCAAATATATATGAAAAATTCTAAAAATTGCCTTTCAATGCACTTTGAATATACACATTTAAAAAACAACATGGAGTTTTGTTATGAGAGTTTAAGATAATTTTTAGAGGACATAGAAATTTTAAAAAGACATGACATTTTGTCAGCAGAGTTTACAATAATTCTGCGTTGAATGCATACTTTCAACTGAAGGGGGGAAAAAACAATTTTAACAGTAAATGGGTGTTAATACTACCAGCTCCAAATTAAGCATACATTATTAATGGTATGACATTTATTCTGATCCATTCAGTATTTAAAATATCTTTCCAAGTATTATGTGCAGTGTAATGGATTGTATATGAATATAGGGGGTTGTCTAACTGTGACTTTAACACTGGATTTGGGTTAAAGGATGCAAAAAACATTGTTAAAAATTATATGGCATCAATCTTCCTTATAAGTCAGGCTTTTTTCAACAGACTGATAGAAATATAATGCTGTTAAGCTCTCCATAGTTTCAAGCACAATGTAGAAGGAAAGTAACTTACAAAAACAAATTTATATCTATTTAAATGCACCTCAGAAAACAAAGATATTCCCAAGAAATGGTCATATATGCCTTTAACAAAGTCTTACATGGTTGATCTTGAGTTTGAAGCAGGGAGTAGGGTTTTAATAAAGCATGTAATTTAAAACTATATATTATATCATTCTAAAGCAAATTATTAACTCAGCTGAAAGTCCCAACCACCAGAATTTCATATACAATAGTACCATGTGTCCATCTGGGAAGTAGCTGGATTCAGTGCAGTCTATTTGCACCTTCACACCACATACATATAAGTACAGTTAATAGCTAAGCCTTGAGCAACAGTATTAGTTACCCTAAAAGTTACCTTCAAGATTAAATACCTTTAAATGCTGCAGCACCCTGGATTTCCAGTTAATCAAACTATATTTCCAGCAGAAACTCCTGGAGTGTAGAGTAGTTCTCCTCTGTAAGCCCTTCTTGCTGGTCTTCTTAGAAAGCGGTGCTGGAATTTTTTTTTTTTTTAACCCTGTTGATAATTTGACTCTCTGTCAACTAGTGCTTGTCGACCCATCACTAGCCTTTCTTAAGGTGGAGTTGACTGGAAGGTTGAGGGGCTGAAGGCCAAACATCATCTTCCCCTTCTCGGTGTACCTTAGTATGAACAAGGCATCGGAACTATGAGGAAAGGAGGGAGAGCTGAGCTATCATGTAGTCCATAGATTGCAGGCTTTCCTTCTGTCCTGCAGTGCTGGAGAAGGGGATTATTGCTGCAGGAAAAAAAAAAAAAATCTGGCCACACTGTAGAAATAATCACCACCGTTCAGATCTCCCCCCACCTCTCTCTGTTCTTTCTCTTCCTCTCTCTCCTTCTGTCTCTCCCTCTCTCTCTGGCTCTCTGTGCGAGGCCCCAGCTGATTCAGGCTGCATCCATCCATACATAAATCATTCCCCTTATTCTATTGGTTACATGGTACATGGCAAGTATTGATTTTTTCCGTTGCCTCATTGCTGGAGTACACTTGGTTTTTGTGAGACAGAAAAAGAAAAAAAAAAAAAAGACCAAACCAAATAAAACAAAATCCTCACTGGAGTTCAATCTAGATAAAAAATTATCAGGCAGGTTTGTACCATCTTAACAATAAATGTGTTCCAAAAAGAGCATACTTTGGGGAAGGCTCTTTCCTATCTGTTTGCACGTTCTTCTAGTATACTCTGTCTCAAAAATAAAAGAAAAAGAATTGTTCCCGGTTGTGAAGAGCTCTGGGTGCAGAAATTAGGAGCGGCATACAGAAAGGGAGATGCTCTCTCATTGTGCAGGGCAAGAAGACATCTAATGGATCACTGTTAAACCAGGAAAAAAAGAAAGTTTAGTTAAAACACAACTTGTTCTAACAATAAGAATAAGGAGACAAGAATAATGCCTCATGGCCAAGTGACATATATGTATGGGACAGAAAGAAAGAGATGTTTTTCTAGGTTTATTTTGTGTGGTAATAAAATGTTTAAGGGTACCTTGTTTGCACAAAGTATAAATATAGAATGTGCCTCAGCTGTCAAAATATTGTGTCTTTTCATACTCAGAGACAGGACAGAGCCAAAAAAGTTAATTGGTCTTAGTTTAGGATTCTGACATTTGAGTAACAGAGATAGAGTGTTCATCAGAACCTAAGTTAAAACACTCAAGAGTCTTAATATGTGACTTGTCACAAAAACCAATTTGTTTTAAAGTGATAGTGACTCTTGGACTCAGTCCAAAGGGCTTTTATTTCTGAAATATCAAAATGACTTCTTTATGAGGTTATTTGATCCAAAGGATCATTCCAACAAACAGGAGTTTGTTGCAATGAGGAAATCATTATCAGAAGTTTACAGAGAAAGTATAAGGTATGAAAAGACTGTAAAAAGCCCAATTTCAATGTTTAAACTTATATGACCATTGATTATCAAGCAAACAAAGAGTGAAGCTTAGGAACACACAATTCAGCATGCTCCACAGGTGACAGGAAATTTTCTTTTAGATTTCACTTAGAGCCATCAACTAACAAACATACCATGCACAAATTTCAAATGTGAAGTAGTAAAGGCTTCTTTAACTTACTATAAGGTTTAAAAGAATTCCCTCTAACCCCAAATATTTACTCTGCACAATAAAAAGAGTCTATTAAGTTAAGCTGTCAGTAACCTCAGAAGTTAGCTCTGGATTTCTCCTCTTTGCCCTCACAAAAGCTGTCTGGGAAGTTCTTTCTGTTCTTTGTGTTGGTTAGTTTACTTTGCGGCCCTTGGTGCTTGGTTCATATTTATGATAGGGTTTGCCCAATAGAAGATTCTGTGGAACAAACCTGCAAGGGACATGTCCATGGGAGTTGGGGCCAGCCCATCTAGGTGCACAGAATAATATATCTCTTTCTTCTTAAGTTCCTTTTATTGAAGGACTCTGAACATCTCTTTTTACATAGAAGTACTTTTGAACTGTGGTGTTGGAGAAGACTCTTGACAGTCTCTTGGACTGCAAGGAGATCCAACCACTCCATTCTAAAGGAGATCAGTCCTGGGTGTTCATTGGAAGGACTGGTGCTAAAGCTGAAACTCCCATACTTTGACCACCTCATGCGAAGAGCTGACTCATTGGAAAAGACTCTGATGCTGGGAGGGATTGAGAGCAGGAGGAGAAGGGGACAACAGAGGATGAGATGGCTGGATGGCATCACCGATTCAATGGACATGACTTTGAGTGAACTCCTGGAGTTGGTGATGGACAGGGAGGCCTGGCGTGCTACGATTCATGGGGTCGCAAAGAGTCGGACACGACTGAGCAACTGAACTGAACTGAACTAGTTTATCTAACTTGCCATTTCAGGAGAATCTCTTTGAATGAAGATGTGGAAGGAGGGAGGCCTGCTTGGAATTTTGTCCAAATTAACATTTTGTTGTATTGTTTTGTTTATGTGGCTATTATTGTTTTGAGCTCCATTTTAGGTGGGTGCTCTCTCAGCAGTCTCTCTGAGAAGAGTAAGATGCCTCTCTACCTACCTACATGGTGAAAGAGTCCATAAACAACTTTTAGATTTAAAAGGGAAACAGACTAGAAGATAACAAAAATGATAGGAAATGCTTTGAACATGACTTCCAATCCAACAACTTGAACACATGTTTATTGAACACTTCTTGGGGACTAGAATTTACCGGAGCAAGGGGAGGCTTCCAAGATATATGCTGGTGCTGTAACCCAGCACAGGGACCTTTCCCAGTAAACACCCAGTGTACAGGCTGACAGAAGTAGGTCCCTTCTGTCTCTCCCTTGATGAGGCTTTGGCTGTGTCTCTCTTTTGTATTCTCTATAGGTTGCTTCTCTAGAAAAGTGATATAATTACATTAAGTAATTAATACCCTTTTATCCCCATTAGCTGTAAGAAGATTTTAGTGACCAGCACAGAGCCTTGCCTAAGCACTTTATGATAATTTGGACCTAAATGGAGATATAACTAATCAAAATTAATGATTATCAGGAAGTGAGGGGTTTAAATGCATTGTCATATAATTTTCACAACAACCCTGTTTCTAAATAACCTTATTTTATGCCCATTTTAAAGATGAGGAAATTGTGGTGGAGAGAGGTCAAGTGAATTGCCCGAGGCTGACCAGTTACTAAACTGGGGAATCAAGTTTCAGACTCCTGCTGCTCTTAACCACTGCTCCTGTAGAGGAGCAGAGATGGCCAGGCTGGCTGGCTGAGGCCCATAAATTCCAGCTGGAAGTCTTTTGAGAGAGGTTATGACCAGGAAATAGCTTCTGTGCTGGCCCTGAAGCATGTTACATTCCACAGTTTTTGTACCTTATGGGTATACTTTGAGTCACCATGAAAAAAAAAAAAAAAGGAAACATTTAAATCTGCTAGTGGAGATTATCACCATTAGAAGGAATTTGTGTGTGTGTGTGTGTGTGTGTGTGAGCCCTTTTGAACATGAATTTAACTTTTAGATATGAAAGTGTTTACCTATTAAATATCTGTTAGATAGATCTGGACATTCCTGGATGGGGTTCACCTAGATGAGGCTCAAAGTGACAGAGGCAGGCCCCAGCAAATGGGAACCCCAGGCAGAATTCAAACACTGCCTCTGAGCAATAGTGACTCTCCATGACAAATGGCAGGTATGCTCAGTTGAATTCATAGGTTTTCTTTTTTTTTTAATTTATTATTATTAAAAAGTTCATTTTGTCCTTTCCTTTTTTAAAATTATAGTTTATTTACAATATTACATTGTAAACCATATGTTATACACCTTAGTCTCAGGTGTACAACATAGTGATGCAATATTTTTATAGATTATATTCCATTTAAAGTTATTATAAAATATTGGGTATATTTCCCATGCTGTGCAATGCATCCCTGAGCCTATCTTACACCAATAGTTTGTACTTCCCACCTCCCAACTTCTATATAGTCTCTCCCCACCCTACTGGTTACCACTAGCTTGTTCTCTATATCTGTCTGCTTTTGGTTATATTCACTAGTTGTATTTTTTTAGATTCCACATACAATAAATATCATAAAGTATTTATCTTTCTCCCTCTGACTTATTTCACTTAGCATGATGTCCTCCAAGCCCATTCATGTTGTTGCAAATGGCGGACTTTCTTTTTTATGGTTGAGTAGGAGAAGGCAATGGCACCCCACTCCAGTACTCTTGCCTGGCAAATCCCATGGACGGAGGAGCCTGGTGGGCTGCAGTCCATGGGGTCGCTAAGACTCAGACTCAACTGAGCGACTTCACTTTCACTTTTCACTTTTATGCATTGGAGAAGTAACTGGCAACCTACTCTAGTGTTCTTGCCTGGAGAATCCCAGGGACGGGGGAGCCTGGTGGGCTGCTGTCTATGGGGTTGCACAGAGTTGGACACGACTGAAGCGACTTAGCAGCAGCAGCAGCAGTATTCCAGTATGAGTGTATGGTGGGGCACATCTTCTTTATCCATTCATCTCTGATAGATACTTAGGTTATTTCGTTTTGGCAATTATAAATAATGCTGCTATGAAGATTGAGATGTATGTATCTTTTCAAAGTAGTACTTTTAGTTTTTTTGGAGATAGGCCTAGGAATGGAATTGCTGGGTCAGATGGTAGTTCTGTTTTTAGTTTTTGAAGACTCCTCATACNAAGTGACAGAGGCAGGCCCCAGCAAATGGGAACCCCAGGCAGAATTCAAACACTGCCTCTGAGCAATAGTGACTCTCCATGACAAATGGCAGGTATGCTCAATTGAATTCATAGGTTTTCTTTTTTTTTTAATTTATTATTATTAAAAAGTTCATTTTGTCCTTTCCTTTTTTAAAATTATAGTTTATTTACAATATTACATTGTAAACCATATGTTATACACCTTAGTCTCAGGTGTACAACATAGTGATGCAATATTTTTATAGATTATATTCCATTTAAAGTTATTATAAAATATTGGGTATATTTCCCATGCTGTGCAATGCATCCCTGAGCCTATCTTACACCAATAGTTTGTACTTCCCACCTCCCAACTTCTATATAGTCTCTCCCCACCCTACTGGTTACCACTAGCTTGTTCTCTATATCTGTCTGCTTTTGGTTATATTCACTAGTTGTATTTTTTTAGATTCCACATACAATAAATATCATAAAGTATTTATCTTTCTCCCTCTGACTTATTTCTCTTAGCATGATGTCCTCCAAGCCCATTCATGTTGTTGCAAATGGCGGACTTTCTTTTTTATGGTTGAGTAGGAGAAGGCAATGGCACCCCACTCCAGTACTCTTGCCTGGCAAATCCCATGGACGGAGGAGCCTGGTGGGCTGCAGTCCATGGGGTCGCTAAGACTCAGACTCAACTGAGCGACTTCACTTTCACTTTTCACTTTTATGCATTGGAGAAGTAACTGGCAACCTACTCCAGTGTTCTTGCCTGGAGAATCCCAGGGACGGGGGAGCCTGGTGGGCTGCTGTCTATGGGGTTGCACAGAGTTGGACACGAC
>SJYV01007283.1:338553-353399 GCA_006410875.1 Neotragus pygmaeus
AAGTGACAGAGGCAGGCCCCAGCAAATGGGAACCCCAGGCAGAATTCAAACACTGCCTCTGAGCAATAGTGACTCTCCATGACAAATGGCAGGTATGCTCAATTGAATTCATAGGTTTTCTTTTTTTTTTAATTTATTATTATTAAAAAGTTCATTTTGTCCTTTCCTTTTTTAAAATTATAGTTTATTTACAATATTACATTGTAAACCATATGTTATACACCTTAGTCTCAGGTGTACAACATAGTGATGCAATATTTTTATAGATTATATTCCATTTAAAGTTATTATAAAATATTGGGTATATTTCCCATGCTGTGCAATGCATCCCTGAGCCTATCTTACACCAATAGTTTGTACTTCCCACCTCCCAACTTCTATATAGTCTCTCCCCACCCTACTGGTTACCACTAGCTTGTTCTCTATATCTGTCTGCTTTTGGTTATATTCACTAGTTGTATTTTTTTAGATTCCACATACAATAAATATCATAAAGTATTTATCTTTCTCCCTCTGACTTATTTCTCTTAGCATGATGTCCTCCAAGCCCATTCATGTTGTTGCAAATGGCGGACTTTCTTTTTTATGGTTGAGTAGGAGAAGGCAATGGCACCCCACTCCAGTACTCTTGCCTGGCAAATCCCATGGACGGAGGAGCCTGGTGGGCTGCAGTCCATGGGGTCACTAAGACTCAGACTCAACTGAGCGACTTCACTTTCACTTTTCACTTTTATGCATTGGAGAAGTAACTGGCAACCTACTCCAGTGTTCTTGCCTGGAGAATCCCAGGGACGGGGGAGCCTGGTGGGCTGCTGTCTATGGGGTTGCACAGAGTTGGACACGACTGAAGCGACTTAGCAGCAGCAGCAGCAGTATTCCAGTATGAGTGTATGGTGGGGCACATCTTCTTTATCCATTCATCTCTGATAGATACTTAGGTTATTTCGTTTTGGCAATTATAAATAATGCTGCTATGAAGATTGAGATGTATGTATCTTTTCAAAGTAGTACTTTTAGTTTTTTTGGAGATAGGCCTAGGAATGGAATTGCTGGGTCAGATGGTAGTTCTGTTTTTAGTTTTTGAAGACTCCTCATACTGTTTTCCATAGTGGTTGCACCAATTTACATTCCTACCAATAGTGTACAAGGGAACTCTTTCTCTATATCCTTGCCAACATTTGTTATTTATAGACTTTTTGAAGAGAACCAAAACATGACTCTTTCTTAATTCTCTTCTCATCAAACACTGCCAGGTGAGACTAAAAAAAATAGTGAGTGAATATTCATTTGTAACATCATTTCCTGATCTTTTCAAAAATTATGAAGTAGGAAAAAGTATGGTTGTGAAGTGGATTGGCTAGCTTGTTTGCAGACAGCCCCTTAAAGGAGGAAGCTGGTTTAAACTTGTCCTACAGGAACTGAGTGCTTCCCTGGTGACTCAGTGGTAAAGGATCCACTTGAAATGCAGGAGACACAGGAGTCATGGGTTTGNTTGTTTGCAGACAGCCCCTTAAAGGAGGAAGCTGGTTTAAACTTGTCCTACAGGAACTGAGTGCTTCCCCGGTGACTCAGTGGTAAAGGATCCACTTGAAATGCAGGAGACACAGGAGTCATGGGTTTTATCCCTGGTTCAGAAAGATCCCCTGGAGAAGGAAAGGGCAACCCACTCCACTGTCCTTGCCTGGAGAATCCCACGGACAGAGGAGCCTGGCGGGCTACACTTCATAGGGTTGCAAAGAGTAGAACATGACTCAGCAACTTAGGACACATGCACAGGAACTGAATTCATATTTTCCTGCTTGAGTCCCTTCCTTCCCAGTGTTCTTTGTCTCTATAACACAGTGTTATCTACTTAAAAAGCATTTATGCAAGTATTGAAGGCAAGGAGATATCAACATGTAACAAATAATAACATTGATAAAAATTATAGAGTTGATACTAATGTAGACAAACCATCATCAGGTATACATTCTCCTTCCTTTCCATTAAATCCTTGTCATTACTTTTGGTCTTCTTTGTGTCCATCTGACTGATAGATTGACCAGTCCCAAAACAGAGATCCAGAAGGTACATTATGATAGTGGAAATGTAAGATTATGCCCCAATAAAGCCTGCTCCCCAATCATTTTATTTGGTCTCCAGCCTGTGTCAGCAGAAGACAAGTCCGCAAAATCAAGAGCCGTTCAAGTTATCAGCACGTATTTCATGGCTCGGATGGATAAACAAAAGAGGTGTGAGGGAGACAACCCAACCTATAACCTGTGTTATAAACTGGACCGATAAGAACCAGGAAGCAGTTATTTTACCTGAATTTATTGCTTAGCAACAAAACCTCTATGTGGAGAGAATGCAGTTCTATGGGTTACCAAGTAACTGACTGTGACAATTACCAAACAGCTGGCCAAGTAATCTGCATACCCTTTAACCCCTGCCAGTTGAACAAGGGACTGTGGACAGCTCCCAAACAATAGACACATGTAATACTTTATTGAAGAGTTGACAGAAGCCACAGCTGTATTGCCGCATGGATTTAACTATTTTAATTTGGACATCCAACTCTAGGATCTGTTGTGCTCAAATGGTTATCGAAGCAGGGGAGACACCAGAAAGAGTTCCTACCAGAAGGCTACCTACCTGTAGAGCTTTGGGAGAAAATTTTTCCTAAGCACGAATTTTTGCTGAGAAGGAAGGCCCCTTAAAGTTGTTCGGAGAAAGGCAAAACAAAATCTGACACATCACAATTTCTTTCCTTTTTAAACTTTTATAGGAGCATAATTGCTTTACAATGTTGTGTTATTTTCTGCTGTAATGTGAATCTGTCATACATATACATATATCCCCGCTTTTTTTTTGATTTCCTTCCCATTTAGGTCACCGTAGAGCACTGAGTTTTCTGAACTCTACAGTAGGTTCTCATTGTCTATTTCATATGTAGTATCAATAGTATATATACATATGCCTCTCAGTCTCCCACTTTTTCCCATCTACCCTTTCCCTGCTTGGTGTCCATATGCTTGTTCTCCACGTCTGTGTCTCTATTTCTGCTTTGCAAGTAGGTTCACCCATACCATTTTTCTAGATTCCACACAATTAATATATGTTTTTCTCTTTCTGACTTACAATATTTTATTGATAAATGCTGAATTGGCTAGGCTATAGAATGGGCTTCCCTGGTAGCTTGGATGGTAAAGCGTCTGCCTACAATGTGGGAGACCAGGATTTGATCCCTGGGTTGGGAAGATGCCCTGGAGAAGGAAATGGCAATCCACCCCAGTATTCATGCCTGGAAAACCCCATGGACTGAGGAGCCTGGTGGGCTACAGTCCCTGGGGTTGCAAAGAGTTGGACACGACTGAGTGACTTCTTTGGCTATAGAATATAATGCATACATAATAGATTAGAACTTTCCAGTACTCTTAGATGTAGACAAGTGTTTTGTTGTTGTTCAGTCACTCAGTTGTGTCTGCACAACTACAAAACTACACCACGTGAACTACAGCATGCGACCCCATGAACTACAGCATGCCAGGTTTCCCTGTCCTTCACTATCTCCCTGAGTTTGCTCAAGC
The DNA here is from genome assembly GCA_006410875.1 of Neotragus pygmaeus. Lineage (NCBI taxonomy): Eukaryota > Metazoa > Chordata > Mammalia > Artiodactyla > Bovidae > Neotragus > Neotragus pygmaeus. The sequence continues at coordinate 342,123 of SJYV01007283.1, forward strand.
TCGTGTCCATTGAGTTGGTGATACCATCCAACCATCTCATCCTCTGTTGCTACCCTTCTTCTCCTGCCCTCATCATGGTCTTTTTCAGTGAGTCAACTCTTCACATCAGGTGGCCAAACTATTGGAGCTTCAGCTTCAGTGTCAGTACTTCCAATAAATATTCAAGATTGATTTCCTTTAGAATTGACTGGTGTGATCTCCTTGCAGTCCAAGGGACTCTCAAGAGTGTTCTCCAGCACCACAGTTTGAAAGCATCAGTTCTTTGGCATTCAGCCTTCTTTATGATCCAAATCTCACATCTGTACATGACTACTGGAAAAACCATAGCTCTGACTATGCAGACCTTTGTCGGCAAAGTGATGTCTCTGTTTTTTAATATGCTGTCCAGATTTGTGATAGCTTTTCTTCCAAGGGGCAAGTGTCTTTAAATTTCATGGCTGCAGTTTCCATCCACAGTGATTTGGAAGCCCAAGAAAATAAAATCTGCCACTGTTTCCTTTTCATCCCAATCTATTTGCCTTGAAGTGAATATCACCATTTTAACACAAGAAAAATTGGATTTAGATATCCTAGTTCTAAAGGACCCTATTATAAACCCAGATTACATACCAAGTAATTTCTATTCTGGCCTCTGAGGAGGGAAAAAAAATCTCAAGATATATTTGTTTGCAGTATTTGAATGCATGTCTTTAGGAGATTAACTTATAGCTAAAAATAATTTTCCCTATACGAGTGAACACTCCCCACAAACACCTATCCTTCAGGTTGCCAGCTTACACATTTTCCACCCACAAATAGCTGTGGAAGGTGAGTCTGTTATATATTGGAGTGACCTGAATAATTTAGAGAAAACCTCACTACAACCCCTCCTACCTCCATAAGACCCGCCGTGGGCATCCAAGATAACCTATTTTTAGGAAGTGAAATCATGAATGAAACTTGTCTTTTAAAAACAAATGTGCAAGAACCTCCACATCCAAGTCACGAGTGGTCATTTTTAAAAGCTTCGCTTCTGTTTCAGTTGTCTTGCTATTGTGAGAGATATCTTTGGAATCTTCAGAATTAGTTTACCATTGCATACTAAAGTCCATCCTCTTACTCAGTAGTCACATTTCATTTGGGACCAACTGGATAATTTAGTACCTAGAACATTGTCTGACACACAATTGCCCCTGATCCTTATTTGTGAATGACTTCAGCTTCATCCACTCATCTTATTAACTAGAAAGTGCTAAGTGAATTTGGCCAATTCAAAAATTAAAATTCATATCCACTAGATAATTCAGTCACTTTTTAAAATATTCAAAGGAATCTAGTGTCCATTCTTCCTTTTTTTTTTTTTTTACTCACTGAACAAAAGTTATAATGTTATAAATGTTTATAAGGTACAGGTAATATTTTACATATTAGGATATAATGATGAACTAAGCAGAAGTACTCTTGACTTTCAGCAATGGGAGACAGAAAATAAGCAAATATATAATAAAATGTCAAGTGATAATACATACCACAGAAAAATAAAGCAGAGAGGAGGGGATTGATGGAATGGGAGAATAAGTGTCTCTAATCAGTCCTAAAGGAAATCAGTCCTGAATATTCATTGGAAGGACTGATGCTGAAGCTGAAACTCCAATACTTTGGCCACTTGATGCCAAGAATTGACTCATTGGAAAAGACCCTGATGCTGGGAAAGATTGAAGGCAGGAAGAGAAGGGGATGACAGAGGATGAGATGCTTGGGTAGTATCACCAACTCAATGGGCATGAGTTTGAGTTAACTCTGGGAGTTGGTGATGGATAGGGAAGGCTGGCATGGCACCCCACCCCAGTACTCTTGCCTGGAAAATCCCATGAATGGAGGAGCCTGGTAGGCTGCAGTCCATGGGGTCGCTAAGAGCTGGACATGACTGAGCAACTTCACTTTCACTGCTCTTTCACTTTTCACTCTCATGCATTGGAGAAGGAAATGGCAACCCACTCCAGTGCTCTTGCCTGAAGAATCCCAATCCCAGGGACGGGGGATCCTGCTTGGGCTGCCGTCTATGGGGTCGCACAGAGTCGGACACGACTGAAGTGACTGCTGCTGCTAGCAGCAGTAGGGAAGCCTGGTGTACTGCAGTCCATGAGGTCACAAATGGTCACACATGGGGTCGGACATGCCTGAGCAACTGAATTGACTGACTGAACTGAAAAAGATGGCATTTGAACAGAGACCTGAATGGATGAGGGAACAGGACATAGGAAATCTAGGGGATCTTAAAGGGGAAGAAATGGCAAGAATAAGGGGCTTTCCTGGTGGCTCAGATGGTAAAGAATCTGCCTGCAATATAGGAGACTTGGATTTGATCCCTGGGTTGGGAAGATCCCTTGGAGAAGGACATGGCAACCCACTCCAGTATTCTTGTCTGGAGAATCCCCATGGACAGGGGAGCCTGGTGAGCTATAGTCCATGGGTTCGCAAAGAGTTGGACACAACTGAGCTACTAAGCACAGCACATGACAAGAGTAAAGACTCCAATGAGGGGAGTTATGTAACTATTATAATAAAAAATCACTAATATAGGCAAAGTAATGAATAGGATTTTTGGGTAATTGCAGAGCCCCTTAAATGCACCTGCTTTGTAGGAGGAAAATATTTACTGCATGTATAGGTTTCAGGAAGCATTTGCTGTAAAAATCTTATTAATCCAACCCTAAGACTACTGTGCTTGTTACTGAATAGCTTTTTAGTAAGTATTCTGAAGGGCTTCCCTGATAGCCCAGTTGGTAAAGAATCTGCCTGCAATGCAGGAGACCCCAGTTTGATTCCTGGGTTGGGAAGATCTGTTGGAGAAGAGATAGGCTACCCACTCCAGTATTCTGGCCTGGAGAATTCCATGAACTGTAGAGTCCATGGGGTCACAAAGAATCGGGCATGACTGAGTGACTCACTGTCAAGTGTTCTGAACCCTTTTTTTTAATATGATAATCTTTAATTTGCCAAGAGTCCTTTGAAACCATATAATATTTGCATGGCACTTAAGATACACGTATTGTGACACGTGTCCTGCATGACCTGGTGTTGGAGTTGTTTGTGGGTTTGTCCATGCTTCCTGGTAGAGTGGATACTCCCTAGGGGCATGTATCCACTAGGGGCGTGATACACCTTTGTCTTTACCTGCCCACCCCCATCCCCACATGTGGGGTCTTCCATACAGTGGGTGCTCAATAAATATGTATTTTAAATATACATAAACATAATAAAACATAAAGTTTAGCACACAACCAAGCTGACTCCATGGTCCACTCTTATTCCCGCTCACATGTACCCACAGCAAGTGCTGGCCCCTCACAACCATGCTTTTGGGAGGATTCCATTTGAGCCAGAACCAGAATTTCGTATTTTGTGATTCACCTCAGCACATCACACACTGGACCAGGAGAGGATTTCTCTGCCTTCTATGGCCTGGCTTGTTCTTTCACCTTAGAATGTTTTTATGGCTAAGTAGCCTATTGTGTTTTACATTTGTCATAGCTAATAATGAAGAAAAAATCTGACCCCACTTACCAGAACACTGCAATAGCAGTTTGACAACCTGAGGTTTTTTTAAAATAATGTGCTTTAATGGATTAATGGCCTTTCAGCTGAAAAAAGATTACCATCAGCTGAAATGGAGGGTTGAATGCTAAAATCAGACAGCCCTGGTAAATCTTAATATTTTTATAATTTCACATAAAATATTCCAGCCTGTGCATTCCATAAATACTGGGTTTTTTGGACATTTATAAATACACTGATTATTTTTGGAAATGAAATCTTTCCTAATGTTTTGAAGTATAATTAAAATATCATGCATTTTCCATGAGTACACAACTTTCTGAGTATTTTCTACCTATTTCGTCAACCAAGTTAATAAATCCTGTGTAAATAATGGCTACCATTGTTAAACTCCTACTATTGCTCAGACAGAAAGGTGTCTGCTCGCAATGTGAGAGACCTGGGTTTGATCCCTGGGTCGGGAATCCCGTGGAGAAGGAAATGGCAACCCACTCCAGTACTCTTGCCTGGAAAATTCCATGAACTGAGGAGCCTGATAGGCTACAGTCCATGGGGTCACAAAGAGTCGGACACGACTGAGCGACTTCACTTTCACTTTCTATATACCAGGCATTTTATGCATTTTACCTTTAATCCTTGAATAAATTCTGCGTGAAAGGTGTTGTCAATCTAACTTTAAAGATGAGGAAACTGAAGCTCAGAAAAGTTTAATAGTTTACTCAACTAGTGAACTAGGATTCAAAACTTGTCTTCTAGCCTCTAAAATAAATGTTTTTTTTTCCTAGTATGTCACAAACATCGTGTACTTTTTCTTAGTAAAAATTTTTTGAAATGAGAACAATCTTCAGTCTCTGACCCCAATACAGAAATAATTCCTTAAACGTTCAACATTTATTCAGCAAGATATTCATTAAGAAATTACTCTTGCTTATGTCCTGTGTTAGTGCTGCTGAAGTGGCATTCATAACACTTCTCTAAGAGAAATTGCAAGTGTATCTAGGAGTGTAGAGACATGTACAGCTGATGAAAACACAGTTGGGATGAGGATCCTAGCAGAACTACAAACTCAGGGCTAAAAGACACAGGTTAGAAGGAATTTTGGTGGGACAATGGCAGCTGCAGAAGGCTCACTGTTTCATACATACTTTGAGGAAAGAGGAGCTTTTGCTGGGCAGAGAAAACTTGGAAGAATTTTCTAATTGGCATGCCCACAAGAATGGCACAGTTGATGAATGTGGGTCGGTCTTCAGGGAAGTGTCTGTCACTTACTGTGGCTGGAGTGTAGTAGTGAATGTGGAGGGCAGTGGTGGGATTGAAAGTTGGGACATGTCAGTCAGCAAAAGTGACCGAGAATTCAACCTAAATTGAATACATGGCACTTAGTTTCCAAAACTTTTGGCTTTTCATCTTTTAATCTTTTATCTCTCTCCTGATTATTAGAATTATGCATATTTATAATGGAAACTTTGGAAAGTACAAACTAGTATAACAAATCAGAAAAACTAAAAGTGATCCTTGTCATGTACTGCTCACATAGCCATGTTTTTGTTATTCACATATTGAAGAGAATTTTGACTATAAAATTTTTCACTAGGCTTTTCTTGCTTAACTTCTTATTACCTCCATCACAATACCATCAACTGGGTAGTAGATGTGTTTGGTGCCTGCCCATTCCGTGTCCCTGTCTTTAAACAATTACCTTGTACCCAGAGCTGCTGAGAAACATGTAGGCCTCACAAGTTCCATGTCAATGGGATACACTTTTGTCCATTAGCCATAGCGGGCAGGACTATGTATAGATACCTGGCCAAGTTGGGTTTATTATATCTTCTTCCCAGAAGTTTGGGACAAATGCACTGAAAGACTGAGTCAGTACAATGGTACTGGGTTCTGAAGGCAAATTTGGCATCAAGGTCCGTTAAAACCACAGGCAAACTAAAGTTATAAAGGAGGAATAGGCATAGTTCCCTTCAGAAGAGAGTAGTGGGGACATGTGGAGGGCCAGAGGAAGACTATGTGGACGGAGAGATGGAGACAGAGAGAGGTGAGAGGAACTGCTCAATCATTTTCCTGTTCCTCTGAGTCCAGCTCTACCCCTTGTACTTCACTCCAGTTAGATTCTCCACAGGAATCTGTGCATTTTTCACGGGAAGTCACATGAATGGATACTCAATCCCTCAACCAAAACATTCCTACCTAAGCAATTTATTTAACTTCTTTTTAAACCTGAAGTTTCCTGCGCCCCCCAATATTTGCTTTTGATTCTTTAAAATATATGCATGCTTTAAAATTTTTGATAATTATATCTTTGATCTTTTCCTCTGTCTTTACTTTCATTGCATTTAAACTTAAATAATCTTTCCCTAATCGGAGGTCAGGTAAAATTTTACCTTTATTTTTTTCTGTAGGTTTGAAATGAAAACCCATTCCAGTATTCTTGCCTGGAAAAGTCCATGGACAGAGGAGCCTGGCAGGCTACAGTCCATGGGGTTACATGTGAGCATGTGTGCATGAGGTTGGAGGGTGATGGGTTGGTAGCAATAAACTGGTAGAACTAAAAAAAAAAAAAAAAAAAAAAGGCAAACAATGTAACTCTTCACAATTAAATCAAAATTCGTATGAAATTTGGTGTATGTATTTTTGGTGAGATGAGGATATAATTGAAACATTTTAAAAAATGCAAATAGTTATTTGCCCCAGATTCATCCTCCCTTTTCCGCCTATCTCCTAAATCATATGTTAAATTTATACAAATTACACATAGGCCTNAATTTGGTGTATGTATTTTTGGTGAGATGAGGATATAATTGAAACATTTTAAAAAATGCAAATAGTTATTTGCCCCAGATTCATCCTCCCTTTTCCGCCTATCTCCTAAATCATATGTTAAATTTATACAAATTACACATAGGCCTCTTACTAGGCTATCCTTTTATTATTTATTTATTTATTTTTACTTTTTATTGACTTTATTTTAGTTTTTGCTTTTGTTTTAGTCTGCGGACAGTAATGATCCCTGGAGAAACTGGATTTAAAGAAGGATAGTGTTAAGCTAGAGGACCTAGGTTACCAAGTCATTTGATTCCCATGATTTTACTCTCCAGAACTCTGAATGACAAGTTGATATTTATATTGAAGCACTTTCATCTTCTTTCTGGGCTAACTTGACTAACTGAGAATTTTAGTAATTTCTGAAGACTCAGTATAGGTTTTATATGATAGAATTTCATCTTAAGAAATTGTGTTTTATTAAAACACCCTACAAAATTATTCAGAGTTTTACAATGTGCTAGGTTTGAGCACCTGACAGAGGTAACTAGCACATTTAGTCATGTTCTTCTTTTGTTTCCATCTTAAACATGTTAATTGATTAGAGGCTTTCTTACCACTGAACTTGGATACATCGGATTCCTTCTTTTTTTTTTTTGAAATCGCTCAGTCGTGTCCAACTCTTTGCAACCCCATGGACTATAGCCTACCAGGCTCCTCCCTCCATGGGATTCTCCAGGCAAGAGTACTGGAGTGGGTTGCCATTTCCTTCTCCAGGGGCTCTTCCCGACCCAGGGATCGAACCCATGTCTCCCACATTCCAGGCAGACGCTTTAAGCTCTGAGCCACCAGGGAAGCCCTGGATTCCTTCTTGAAGCACACAGTGCTTCAAGTGCTAGCTTCCCCAGTGGCTTAGACAGTAAAGAATCTGTTCCACTGCAGACCAGGATTTGATCCCTGGGTCAAGAAGATCCCCTGGAGAAGGGAATGTCTACACACTCCAGTATTCTTGCCTGGAGAATTCCATGGGCTAAGGAACCTGGTGGGCTATGGTCCATGGGATCACAAAGAGCTGGACACAACAAAGTGACTAACACTTTCACTTTTCTTTTTTTCAGACTAATTCTAGAAAGAAATATAAATGCCTAGATTAAAGGTAAACTAGAGGAGTTGTATTATGGAAATGGTATAGATTTAGGCAGTATTCTTAAAAACTTTGATTTAAATCAATAATAATTGATCCCCTGGAGAAGGATATGGCAATCCACTCTAGTACTCTTGCCTGGATAATCCCATGGACAGAGGAGCCTGGTAGGCTACAGTCCATGGGGTCACAGAGAGTTGGACCATTTCCATTATGGAAATGGTATAGATTTAGGCAGTATTCTTAACAATTTTGATTTAAATCAATAATAATTAAGACATTTTATATTTCACATTTAACCATATAAAGAGGATTACATTGGGCAAAAAGATGCATTTTAGAAAAAAAGATATTTTATGCTAATTCTTCAATATTGGAATGAATATAGGTTAGCCTTTTTAAAAATCTGTATTATTTAAAAATAAAACACTTTAGTGTTTAATATTCTCAGAGACTGATATAATCAGATGGAATGATTTTTGTCCTGGAATGTTTGTGATNATGAATATAGGTTAGCCTTTTTAAAAATCTGTATTATTTAAAAATAAAACACTTTAGTGTTTAATATTCTCAGAGACTGATATAATCAGATGGAATGATTTTTGTCCTGGAATGTTTGTGATTTATCTGAACTAAAAAATTCAAATTTTTATTTTCCTGAACTTAAGTATCCCCTCAAGTCTTAGACTAAACCATAGTAGAAATTTGCCAATATGTAGAAAAAAAGTTTGTACTATCATCAATTTTCAGATCAGGTGATATTCATTGTTTGTTGTAGACTTATAGGTCTGAGGATTATCTTCTCCCCTTATGCCTAATCATTATTTGGTTTAACAAAAAAAATTCTGGGCTAGATTCTACTATTTGCAAGCTGTGTGACCTTACCCAGCTTACTTAAACTTTTAAACTTGAAACCTACAGGTTTTTATTAGAATCTTACAATCTTTGTGCCTTTAAAAAATCAATGCCAAACCCAAATCTTTTAAGTTTTGATCATTTCAGCTTCCGTTTTGTTCTTCTGTCAGTATTATATCCTGTGTTAAACCAAATAAGATAAGTGATGCCAAGACATGTTCACCTGAGCAAAGTAGGTAATATGAGAGGTATGTTAAACTGAGCAAAGTCAAGAGAAGTTAGGAGTATGCTTAGAGGCTGGATGAAGCTGGAGTGTGGAGGAAAAGTATGGTGACTTTGCGTCTCCCCAAAGCAGGTTGCTCGGCATTAAATTACATCCTCTGGTTTAGGATTTGGCTTTGATATTTAAAGTAGGCAGAGGAAATATTTCTAGGATTTAATTTCCATCCTGTCATTAGGATCCAGAAATTTCTAAAGATTTCAAGTGCTTTAGAAGTGTAATCAATACACTCTCCTGGAGCTCAAGGGCTTCCCTGGTGGCTCAGACAGTAAAGAATCTGCCTGCAATGTGGGAGACCGGGGTTCGATCCCCAGGTTGGGAAGATCCCCTGGAGGACGGCATGACAACCCACTCCAGTATTCTTGCCTAGAGAATCCCCGTGGACAGAGGAATCTGGTGGGCTACAGTCCATGGGGTTGCGAAGAGTCAGACACAACTGAGCGGCTAAGCACAGCATAGGACAGAGCTCAAAGTTGAAATGTCTTTCTGTTAGGATTTCAGTTCTGGCAACCTTCTTTTTTCTGGTAGTAAGAAGTAAGGAATCCCTGGACTTAACCAACACACCTTACTAAAGAGACCTATTGAGAGATTTATGATGTTTGGTTGTAAGATAAGATGATATTCATAGAAAACTGGTGTTCCTGGCAGGAAAAACAAGCAGACAATTGGAGATAGTTCAGAAGTATCTGCTTCTACAGTCCAGAAGGTAATATATTTCAGACAGAGAGTTTCAGTGAGTTGGTTACTGACTTTAGACTTGAAGACAATGGAAATTTAACCTGTTGTCAAGTTTTGACCATTGTATGGAGTCATTGCCTTGTTGATGGGTAGAACATTGAAAAGTAGAAAACTTGGGATGTTATATTTCAGTGTACTAATGAGAACTTTAAAAGTACATCCTCATGGAAATAAAATTTTGATAAAAAGGTAAGAGTGCCAGATGAAAAGTGTATCTCCTTTCATTATCTAAAGCCCTATTCCCAAAAGGCTACCACCTATGATTTTTTCTGCTTTTAAAACTCTTCCAGTGGTTATCACTGTAGCTCTAAATATTTGTTTTCTAAAGAACTTTAAATATCTACTTCTTGGCTTATAAGTTCAAGCTTCTCTTTTAACTTCTTGTTGTCTTGTGAAAAATGACTAATTTCATTTCACATCTACCACCCCTCTTCCTTTTGCCTTATACTCCCCCACCCCTTTTTTTTTTGCTTTTGGTCCTCCTATTTGTTACACTTCAAATAGTATGTTTGGCTTTTATTTCTTGTTCTGTCAACATCAGATGTATTGGGTAACTTCCCATGGTATAAGGTGTGCTGGAGCTTGTCACTTCTAATTCTCCTACCTCTCCTCCTCACCTCCAACAACTACTGTTGGTCAATTCTACCTTTATTTTTACATTTTAAAGATGTAAAGCATTTTCATCCTGAATGATAACTTATTATCTTTTATGCTTTATCTTTATATTGATCCTGAAAACCAAGCAGAGATAAAAATTAGTTACAATATTATGATATTGCTCAGTTTTATTCATTGTAGACCCAGAGTGTAAATGCAGAGGAGATGTAATTTAAGTTCTTACATCAAGTCTGCTTGAAGTAGAATACTTCAAGTTCCAATTTCAAGATTCTTTTTTTTAGACTCAGTAAATTTCTTATTATCATACTTTCTATTTTTGCCATGGTTTTTGTACAGCATTTTATTTTCCTGGAATTACTACATTCATTTAATTTTTTTGTTGTTGTTGACATCAGAAACATAAGCCTTCTTCATTATGCACCATTCAAAAGCCAGACCACAGATTCTTCAGTCAGCTGCATCATTGTCTGCTCCCTCCCAGGTCCCTAGTTCTAGAGGTCTTTTCATAGTATAACAGCACCTACCTTTATTTGGGCTTCTCTTGTGCCTCCTCTTCTACTCTGTGTAGAGCGTTTGTCTCCTTTCTGTTTTATCCATTAGTGTAATCTCATATACCATTCATCTTTAAGATGATGATTACCAGAATTATGCTTGCTCTCAGGTTGAAGGTTTACAGTTTGAAAATTTAAGCACATATTATTTTAATCTAAGTATCCAAGACATTTTTACTGACTACCCACCATTTTTCAGAGATAGACATTGTGGGCAATGTAAAGATGAATCAAATATACACCATTCCTCTTTAACTAGAATAATAAGAGAGATCTACCTCTGTAAATAATTACACAATATAAAGCAAAAAGTAATAAGTATCACAAGAGAGATGCAGACAGGTAATCCATATATTATGAGTGCTTTTCTTCTTTTTAGAGGAAAGATAGTATTGATGAACTTGAATGGAGTGAGGAAAAAAATGGATTTGGCTCAGAGGACTTGGGTTATGTCCTGGTTCTTACTAAATATATGACCTTGGACAAGCTACTTTGTAGCTTTTTCCACCCAGGTTTACTGTTTCTCAAGTGGAAACAATAGTACTTTTGCTGATTATAATACATAACTATTGGGAAGTTTATAAGAGATGATACATACAATATTTTTATAAAGAATTTATGTAAAATAGACATGATTTCTTTCAGAGACAGGCAAATGAGTTCGGTTCAGTTGCTCAGTCGTGTCCGACTCTGCCACTCCGTGAACTGCAGCACGCCAGGCCTCCCTGTCCATCACCAACTCCTGGAGTTTACTCAAACTCACGTCCATTGAGTCGGTGATGCCA
>SJYV01007283.1:354094-387723 GCA_006410875.1 Neotragus pygmaeus
CCATGTCCATTTCTAACGGTTGCTTCTTGACCTGCATACAGATTTCTCAGGAGGCAGGTGAGGTGGTCTGGTATTCCCATCTTTTGAAGAATTTTCCGCGGTTTGTGGTGATCCACACAGTCAAAGGCTTTGGTGTAGTCAATAAAGCAGAAATAGATGTTTTTCTGGAACTCTCTTGCTTTTTTGATGATCCAGCAAATGTTGGCAGTTTGATCTCTGGTTCCTCTGCCTTTTTAAAATCCAGCTTGAACATCTGGAAGTTCACGGTTCACGTACTGTTTTAGCCTGGCTTGGAGAATTTTGAGCGTTAATTTGCTAGTGTGTGAGATGAGTGCAATTGTGCGGTAGTTTGAGCATTCTTTGGCATTGCCTTTCTTTGGGATTGGAATGAAAACTGACCTTTTCCAGTCCTGTGGCCACTGCTGAGTTTTCCACATTTGCTGACATATCGAGTGTAGCACTTTCACAACATTATCTTTTAGGATTTGAAATAGCTCAACTGGAATTCTATCACCTCTACTAGCTTTGTTTGTAGTGATGCTTACTTGAAGCCCACTTGACTTTGCATTCCAGGATGTCTGGCTCTAGGTGAGTGATCACACCATCATGATTATCTGGGTCATGTAGATCTTTTTTTTGTATAGTTTTTCAGTGTATTCTTGCCACCTCTTCTTAATAAATCTGCTTCTGTTAGGTCCATACATTTCTGTCCTTTATTGAGCCCATATTTGCATGAACAGTTCCCTTGGTATTTCTAATTTTCTTGAAGAGATGTCTATTTCTATTGAAACAGAAGAAAACAATAGAATGGGAAAGACAGTCAAGTATTAGTTCTTTAAAAAAAGGGATTCACTTATCCTCCTCTAATTCCAAGGAGGGATGCCATGAGTCAGTCCTAGGGATAGTGACATGAATTCCATTTAATTAATAATAAATAGGCAACACGTAAAATAGCAAAGAGCTTCCCTTTGATGCCTCCATCCAATGTTGCTCTTTTACTGGCTTGGTTAGAGCCAGTCATTGTGACTGTGACACAGTCTGTCTTGGAAACCATGCTGTGAAGCAGTTTGTCCAGATTTTAGCTTTCCCACAGACCCTGACATTTGTCTTTTTTTTTTTTTTTTTTTGCTTGAGTTTCTTCAGTTCTTTCCTGGTGCCTACTGAATATAGCTGATATAGCAGATTGTGAGTGAGCCAGAAAGACATCTGGCTAATGCAGTGGTTCTCAACCCTCACTGCTCAGGTTCTCCTTCTGACTGAGGAGCTATAAAGACATGCTGATGGCCATGCCCATCCCAGAGATTCTGATTTTTCAATCTGGGCTGAGTCAGGTATTTTTCAGTTAACAAAATCTCCCCAGGCAATTCTAAGCCATAGACAACCACTGAGAACCACCAGTACACTGATGTTCTAATTTTGAAGTGCATGCTCACCTGGAGAGTCTGAGGAGATGTAGGCTCTGGGGCCTCACTCCTAGAGATGCTGAATCGAGAGGTGTGGGATAGGGCCTGTGCATTTGCTTTCAAATATTAATACATCTAACTCCGAAGCAGGTGACCTTGTGACCACTCTTTAAGAAACTCTGTGTCTTAGATGCATCTAGTATCAATATGGTATCAGCCACTTGGGGACCCCTTCATTACATGGATTACAGAGGCTACCCAAGAGACATTTTTCAATACATGGGTATTTAGTTTTTGTTCACTCATTCAAAGCAGTTTGTCTAACACCTCTCAGTTTAAGGCATTGTTCTGGGGCTGCGGGGGATTCAAAGGATGAATCAAGCATAGATGTTATTCACTAAGAACCTATAGGCAGGTGTGTGCGTGTGTGCTAAGTTGCATCAGTCATGTCTGACTCTGTGCAACACTGTGGACAGTAGCCCTCNTGTTCTGGGGCTGCGGGGGATTCAAAGGATGAATCAAGCATAGATGTTATTCACTAAGAACCTATAGGCAGGTGTGTGCGTGTGTGCTAAGTTGCATCAGTCATGTCTGACTCTGTGCAACACTGTGGACAGTAGCCCTCCAGGCTCCTCTGTCCATGGAATTCTCCAGGCAAGAATACTGAAGTGGGTTGCCATGCCCTTCTCCAGGGGATCTTCCCGACCCAGGGATCAAATCCGAGTGTCTTATATTTCCTGCATTGACAGGTGGGTTCTTTACCATTAGTGCCACCTGGAGCTAAATGTAGAACTTTAATTCATAGCTTACCTAAAACTTCACTTCTAAAGTTGGTTTATAAGGTGAGAATGGTAACTAGTCAAATTGTTAAGAAGGTCAACACTTTGAAGACAAACACACTGTCTTCAAAAGTTTTTTTCCTCAAACTTTGGGACAGAATGCTATACCTGCAGTTGAGTCTCACATGTAATTGGCTTGCATTTAGGGACAATTGAAAAAGATATGTCTTTAAATACGGAAATCATGTTCAGTGCACAGGACATGGAAGACTCAAAGCTTCCAGCCTTGGCTCACTTAAGCATGCCGTCTTTGTGTGGGGTTAAGTTGGCAATACTGTTGGGGGAGGAGTGCCTGCACTATTTTAATAGGATTCCCTTCTTGCTCACGCTGTCACTCTCTTCAAATTTTGTTTATTTAAATTTTCTTAAGATCAGTGGGTACCTGATAATCCAAAACCCTATTCTAGAATGTGAAAGGTGTTTAAGGTGTGACGACATGGGCAACTCCATTATCAAATGGGAGAAATTTTAACCAGCTTCAAAATAATTGTGTAAAAATTGCCAGAGAGAAAATCTACCAGACTTTTATGAGGAATAAGGTAAAAATTCAACAGTAAGCTTGTTTTGGGAGATTGACTGAAGTCAAAAAAACATATAAAAATTTTTACAAAAGGTAAAGAAAGGGTAAGACATTAATGTATAAATGACAGATCAGTGCATGCCTCTCCAAGGATGCTCACTGTGTAAGTGTTAGTTGCTCAGTTGTGTCCGACTCTTTGCCACCCCATGGACTGTCCCAGCCCGCCAGGCTCCTCTGTCCATGGGATTCTCCAGGCAAGAATACTGGAGTGGGTTGCCATTTCCTTCTCCAGGGGATCTTCCTGATCCAGGGACTGAACCCAGGTCTACTACATTGCAGGCAGAGTCTTTACTATCTGAGTCACCAATGAAAACTAAAGCTAGAATAATCCTATTTTACTGTAGCCTTTCTTAGGCCATTGTGAACACACTGCAATGATCCAGACCCATAGAGATCATCCAGCTGTGGCCAAGCAGGGAATTTGCGGGGCTGATCACTTTCCAGTCCCATTCTAATCAGGACATGGCGGTTACTGGCAGGGCCCCCAAACCTGAAAGATCCCTTTGTAACTTTTGTATTCTTGTACATTATGGAGCCCTTAGACACAGGTGCATACTACATCCATCCAAACAGAGCAATCATCCCAGGAACATTTGGCAAAACCAAATCGGTCTTCTCTGATACTGGTTCCATGGTCAGAAGCACTGGGAATGTCCATGGCCTTATGTACCTGTGGGGTTCCATCTGAGACTGAGACTGTTCAAGGGGAAAAAAAGTCTCACTTTAAGAAAAGGGAAGAGGTTTATTTTTTTACTGTTGTCTTACCTTCAGACTTGACTCGTTTTACGTTAATTTTTAGTAACTCATACATTGGCCACTCCTAACATTTCAGCACCTGAGATGAGAGGACAAATGGAGGCCCACAAACCATATGTCTACAGATATAAAAGTTCTAAATCAATCTAACAGACTGATAAATGAAATATATTCTTTGTTTTTTACTTTGACAGCTATACCTCCATAATGACAAAAATAAAACTAATATAAGTGATGCCATGTAGTTATAAAACAGAAAACTGGCAATAAAAATAAAGAGTATTTGTACATATACAATGAAAGGTATACAATTTAATTATATTTTGGAAAAATATAGAGTAAATGGGAACATTTTTTAAATTAAAATTGTTTATCATATAAGCTTTAAGTTACATTTATTCAAAAATATTCAAGATTTATCAAAATTAAGGGGCAAAATACAAATTATAATTAATGAGTCTAATAATTTTTAAGGGCTTCCCTGGTGGCTCAGTGGTAAGGAATCCTCCTGCCAATGCAGGAGACATGGGTTCAATCCCTGATCCTGAAAGATCCCCTGGAGAAGGAAATGGCAACCTACTCCAGTATTCTTGCCTGGAAAAATGCCTGGATGGAGGAGCCTGGTGTGGTACAGTTCATGAGGTTGCAAACAGTTGGACATGAGTTAGCAACTGAAAAACAACAACAACAAATAATTTAAAAATAAAGCCAGCATTTAAATTTTATTTTTAAAATTTGGCTATTTTCATGAATATAAACGGCTTCCCAGGTGGTGCTAGTTGTAAAGAACTTGCCTGCCAATGCAGGAGATGTAAGAGATGCATATTCAATCCCTGGTCTGGGACAATCCCCTGGAGGAGGGCATGGCAACTTATTCCTGTATTCTTGCCTGGAGAATCCCATGGACAGAGGAGCTGGGCAGGCTATAGTCCATAGCATTGCAAAGAGTCAGACGTGACTGAAAGCGACTAAGCACAGCACCGCATGAATATAAAACTGTTGCACAGTTCTAATGTTGAAAGTTCATCTGGTTGCCAACGTAAAGAATTTGTATTATTCTTCATATATATTACATTTTTATTTTTCAGTCACTAAGTCTAAGTTGAATTCAGAAAGATACCCTGGAAAAAGAAATGGCAACCTACTCCATTATTCTTGACTGGAAATCCCATGGACAGAGGAGTCTGGAGGGCTACAGTCCATGGGATCACTAAGAGTTTTTAGTTTCTCCCTCTTTCTGAATCCAACTCAACTGCCAGAGCCTTCCACAGACCTTTCCATGAATTGCTCAAGAAATGGAACTTTAATAAGAAGAATCCAGATCATGAACTGGTAAACCAAGTACCAGGCAGGAAGTAGGGATACAGGATTCTAGTCTCTCTCTGCCGTTCATTTTTAGCTGAATGACATCAACGTCACAATTGTTCAAAACGTATGTAGTTTTACATTAATAAATTAATCAAAGTATTTTCTCGGTTTTGCATATAGTGATGAACTATGGCAAGAAACTTTTAGGTCTGTTAGGTGCATGCAAAGCAGATTAAATAGATATTTCTAATGTCTATATGGCTTGCAGGATCTGGCTGAATGATATTTGTTTATTGACTCATTAAGAGCAAAGAAAATCTACTTGAAAACCATTTATTCACCACCACCCATGGTAGGTATTAAGGTTTTAAAGGTGAAACAGCCAGAGTGCCTGTTCTTAAAAAGCATGCACACAAACAATTTTAGTAGAAAATTTGTATCACTGAGAGTTCTTCAAATTGCAAAGGTAGTCTCAAGGAACAAAGGGATTCCTTGCTGAAGAAAAGGGGTGGGAGTGTTAGGAAGGCCCCCACATGAGGAGAACCCTGAGGGGAGCAGTAGGATTACTTTACTCTCTAAGCTCCCTAGTAGTGTGAGAGCTGTCTGGGTGGTAGCTTTTGATGAGTATCTTCTTTTTGGCAAAAGTAATGAGATACTACTGATTGGAGTTACTTCAAATAGTGAGCCAGTGAGCATCAAACTTTAATGTGGGCATTTGATTCATGTGCTTTTCTATGGCAGGGAATGGTTCAGGTTTCAAATGGTGCGTGTTTTCCTGCAATAGGCCTAAGGGAGGACATATTGTTGAGCGGAGCCTTAGAGATGGTTTACTGGCATGTTACTTAAGCTTTTAGATTACTTGTCTCATTAGCAGCAGTGGGAATGACTAAGGGAAGAAGAAGGATGAGGCCAGATTTGCTTGGTATGCAAATGATTTCATATCCATAGACTCAGAGCTCTGAGAGCAAAATATTCCCGTGTCTGCCTGTGAATCATCTCAGCCAGGGAACTTAGAACTGAGTCTGCTTATAGCAAGTTCTCAAGAAATATTCTCTGCATCAATAAAGAGCTATTAAGAGAAATATCAATAACCTCAGATATGCAGATGACACCACCCTTATGGCAGAAAGTGAAGAGGAGCTAAAAAGCCTCTTGATGAAAGTGAAAGTGGAGAGTGAAAAAGTTGGCTTAAACCTCAACATTCATAAAACGAATATCATGACATCTGGTCCCATCAGTTCATGGGAAATAGATGGGGAAACAGTGGAAACAGTGTCAGACTTTATTTTTTGGGGCTCCAAAATCACTGCAGATGGTGACTGCAGCCATGAAATTAAAAGATGCTTAGTCCTTGGAAGGAAAGTTGTGACCAACCTACATGGCATATTCAAAAGCAGAGACATTACTTTGATGACGAAGGTCCGTCTAGTCAAGGCTATGGTTTTTCCTGTGGTCATGTATGGATGTGAGAGTTGGACTGTGAAGAAGGCTGAGCCCCGAAGAATTGATGCTTTTGAACTATGGTGTTGGAGAAGACTCTTGAGAGTCGCTTGGACTGCAAGGAGATTCAACCACTCCATTCTGAAGCAGCTCAGCCCTGGGATTTCTTTGGAGGGAACATGCTGAGGCTGAAACTCCAGTACTTTGGCCACCTAATGCGAAGAGTTGACTCATTGGAAAAGACTCTGATGCTGGGAGGGATTGTGGGCAGGAGGAGAAGGGGACGACTGAGGATGAGATGGCTGGATGGCGTCACTGACTTGATGGACGTGAGCCTGAGTGAACTCCGGGAGTTGGTGATGGGCAGGGAGGCCTGGCGTGCTGCGATTCATGGGGTTGCAAAGAGTCAGACACGACTGAGAGACTGAACTGAACTGAACTGAACTGAAGTACCCACTATGTAACAGGGACTGTAGTAAGCACTTAAATATTTGTGGAATAAGTTATTGTAATATAATTAATAAAATGCCAAAGAAAAAACAAATGGCCTATGTGAGCATTTGGTTGCTGTAAAAGGAATGAAATATTGATTAATCTCTAACCACATGTCATACAAATGCATGCTTCCCTAAATATATAGCTTACCAATGTCATCCAAGGGAACAATAATTTTTGTCTTTGTAAAATGCTTACTTGGCAAGTAAAAGAGGAAATTAAGAGATTTGTTTGGCTTTGTGTTTATACTGGGTACTCTTCTAGCAGTGAAAACTGCTACCGCTTTTCTCTTCTATAGACACACATATTTGGGATCACCTATGAAATACTGCAGCACTGAAGACCAAAGGTTGACATCCTAAAGTTAATGGAAACTCTTCTCAACATTTATGTTTTTGGAGGGGTAGAGGAGAGTATGGACCGGGTATACTTGACTCATTTCAGGGCTATACAGGGGCAAAAACAAATATGAAATTTTTAAAAAACATATATATTTGGAAGATTGGGTTGTTCGCTTCATAACCTTTTGTTATTAGGATGTAGTGTTCCCAGTACATGACATTTGAAAACTTGTAGTTTTTATTATGAATACTCTACTTTTTTGTCACAAGAGAATAAAGAGTTCATCAGCCAAGTTTTTAACTACCTAATGTACAATGGCATCACTGACATGATGGAAATGAGCTTGAGTAAGCTCTGGGAGTTGGTGATGGTTAGGGAAGTCTGGCGTGCTGCAGTCCAGGGGGTTGCAAAGAATCGGACACAACTGAGCGTCTGAACTGAACTGAACTGAATGTACAATTGGCATTTGAAAATCACAACCAGTAAAGATAGTAAAGCTCTGTTTGTTTTATCAGAGAAAATTTCTTCAGTCATCACCCAGACCAAAACATTACAGCTATGTGTCCAAGTTCTCCAAATCAGTCCAAACTCCTCCTTTTGGACAAGCCCTTTTTCTTTCAAAGAACTCATAGAAAATTTGGTTAGGACCCCATAGAATAATATCTCTCTCTGAAAATGGTCAAAAGAATCCTCAAAAATATATTGGAAAAAGATTAGAGTTACCTGGAAGGTGAGAAATAGAGGGAAGGAAACCTGTTAGCTTCTGGAGTCTCAATCTGCTCATGATTATCTGGAGAAGGAAAATAAGTTGCATTGGAACAGAGTTTTTGGCAGGTAGGCTCATCTTCAGGTCAATTAAGCGATGATGCTAATTCAGTTCATTGAGCTTAAGGGCTACATCTGGACCCAGATTTCCTTGCAGAAGGCTCATGGTTTTCTTTGAACTCTTTCTTATTCTTCCTTATCTTTCAGAATTTGAATTTTCCTCATCCTCTCTTAGTTCTGTTTTCATCATCTTTTCCAGTTGGCCTTTCTTCACTATTGGACAACATTGTGGACTTTCAGTGTTTGCTGCTGTTTGTGGACATCAGACCGTTTGCTGGCTGAGAGATTTGGTCACAAGTCAGAAACAAGGTTTGGAAAGGTAGAGGGAAGGAAATGACAGTAAGTAAAACAGACTTTGGGCTTCCCAGGTGGCGCTAGTGGTAAAGAATCTGCCTGCCAATGTAGGAGACAAAAGAAACATGGGTCCGATCCCTGGGTTGGGAGAAGGAGGGCATGGCAACCCACTCCAGAAGAATCCCACTGACAAAGGAGCCTGGTGAGCTACAGTCCATAGAGTCTCAAAGAGTTGGACACAACTGAAGCGACTTAGCACACATGCATGCCTGAAACAGACTTTACTGATCAGATTCTTAACTACTCAAATAATATTTGGAAGAATAAATGAATTTCTAAAATTGTGCAATTTTAATTAGTTGTGTCATGGTGTGGTAGATATGCTAAAGTCAAAGTCAAGGGTCACTTGTTCACCTGGGATCCAAACAGAAGTTAAATATGATTATTTAATTTATTAATATATTTGTGGTCAATCTAAGCTAATCTATATTTTATCTTCAAAAGCTACAGCGTGAGACTTGTTATTATAGTCTAATGGTCTATTCTTGTGTGTGTGTGTGTGTGTGTGTGTGTGTGTGTGTGTGTATAAATCCATAAACAGGAAATAAAAACATGTTCCCAGTTCCTTGAAGGAAATCAACCCTGAATGTTTACTGGAAGGACTGATGCTGAAGCTGAAGCTCCAATACTTTGGCCACCTGATGTGAAGAGCCGACTCATTGGAAAAGACCCTGATGCTGGGATAGATTGAAGCAGGAGGAGAAGGGGATGACAGAGGATGAGATGGCTAGATGGCATCACTAATTCGATGGACATGAGTTTGAGCCAGCTCTGGGAGATAGTGAAGGACAGGGAAGCCTGGCATGCTGCAGTTCATGGGATTGCAGAGTCAGACATGACTGAACAACTGAACAACAACCCAGTGCCCTGTGCCCTGAATATAAACCTTTATATTATTTCTCACCTGTACATCTCAGAGTTCTCCAAAGAGTAGACAGTACCTAGTTTTTGTTAGGGAAGGGGACTGTCAACTGGTGGAGTTAGCAGTAGCATGAAGAAAAAGAGAGGGAAAGCTTGAAAAGTGCCTTTAAAAAAGTGCCTTAAAAGCCCTTTCGAACTTTAGTGTGCCTCAGAACCCCCTGGAGGGCTCCTTAAGACATATTGTTGGGGCCGTGTCTCAGAGGTTCTTATCCAGTGGGTCTAAGATGAGACCAGGAATTTGTGTTTCAAGAAGTTCCCAGGAGAGACTGAGCTGCTGGCCTGGAGAATTGCTCTAAAGTCCAGGGGCATTTGAAAGGAGAAAGAGAGGAGTGGTGCAGTCTGTTAACATCTCAGTGAGTGAGGTTGATTCGTTTAGTATGCCAGCAATTTAATACCAAAAACATGTCCCCATTTTTATATTTTTAAAGTGCTTTGTCTCAGGATTCAGATGATTTCCTTTGAGTATCAGGTACCATTGTCCTTCCTTGATGTTCCTTTTCTGGGAAAAGTCGGGTTTATTTGCTTTTGGGCTGCTTGTGCCCTTAGGTCCACAAGATCCCATCAGGGGGTCTTCACTAGTAACTTGGACCCTGCAGGACTGAGGATATCTGTGCCCAACAAGGGCTTAGGAAGATGAACAGGTCATGTTTTAGTGTTCCCATGCCATTAGCAAACGCATGTGCTTTGTTTAAAATTTTGTCTAATTGTAGTCCTCTCCTTTGGATCTCAGAATCAGTTGGTGGGATAATTTATATGGGGGATAATTTGTAAAAAAAAAAAAAAAAAAAAGGAAAAGAAAGAAAGACAAAATGTGGTAATATAGGAAAGAAAAAAGAGAGTTTAGTTTGAGAAAACTTAGGGGAGATGATGACTGCATGCTGTACTTGAGAGAGGATAAGGATGCCTATGGCTGGAGGAGTTTGATTTAGGGTGATAATGTTTGTAACATCAGAGAAATTGGTCTATACAGCAGAAAAAGTCTATTTGAGGAAAATAGAGAAAGTCTGAAATTTTGCTGTGTGTGTGTGTGTGTGTGTGTGCGCATGTGTGTGTAGAGCCTGAACGTTCTTACTGTAATACCACAATTGGAATGTCAGTACTAATGTTGAGTTCACCAACTCAGGGATATGATCTTCTGTGAATTCTTGAGGATACCTAGAGATCCAAGTCAACTGATATTGGATGCTAGATCATTACCCTCTTTCCAAGATGGATGATTTATTTGATAGCTCCCCAGTCACCTAAAATGTTTGAATACCTCGAGTTGTGTTTGGAGGCTTCAAGCTCTCTTGAGTCAGACCATGTGAAATTCCCACTGCCTCCCAGGCTTCAGGTTGCACTCCCTGTACCCAAAGGGACACTGTTGTCCCTTCTCCCTTAGCCAACCCTGGCACTGACTTGAGCAACTGGAACATTATAAAGAACAAGTCATTGTTCCTAGAGGATCTGTGACTAGAAAAATCTACTGAGGTCTAGATTGTGAGGGAACTTTGCCTTAAGCCCAGCGACTCACGTTCCATACATCAAAGTCATTTGAGTGAACAAGTACACCTTTCTAATATAAATGCATATTGAAGTATTTGGGGCTGTGAGCCAGTTATTTTAATACTGTTTGCTTTAATCAGATCCACACTTAGCTAAGGTAATTAATACATTAGAGTTTCAAATTGGATTGGGAGAAGGAAGGAAAAAGAAAGAGAAATGCATAAGCTTTTGAAATTAGTCACATTCTCAGGCCTTCCATCACAAAATCTAAACAAAAACAAAACAATTAATATACTTGCTTCCACTGATAAATTTCATTTCTTATAGTTCTTTGGGAGGGATATTTGAACTTCTGGTTCAAGTTTAGAGACTAATCTTCAAATACTGCTGCTGCTGCTGCTGCTGTCATTTCAGTCGTGTCTGACTCTGTGTGATTCCATAGACGGCAGCCCACCAGGCTCCCCTGTCCCTGGGATTCTCCAGGCAAGAACACTGGAGTGGGTTGCCATTTCCTTCTCCAATGCATGAAAGTGAAAAGTGAAAGTGAAGTTGTGTCCAACTCTTAGTGACCCCATGGACTGCAGCCTACCAGGCTCCTTCGTCCGTGGGATTTTCCAGGCAGGAGTACTGGAGTGGGGTACCATTGCTTTCTCTGCTTCAAATACTATCAGTATTTAAATACATCATGATTTATTTTCCAATCAATTTTTGTATGCTAAGCTGCTAAGGCACTTCAGTCTTGTCCAACTCGGTGCGACCCCAGACACCAGGCTCTCCCATCCCTGGGATTCTCCAGGCAAGAACACTGGAGTGGGTTGCCATTTCCTTCTCCAATGCGTGAAAGTGAAAAGTGAAAGTGAAGTCGCTTAGTCGTGTCCGACTCTTAGCGACCCCATGGACTGCAGCCTACCAGGCTCCTCCGTCCATGGGATTTTCCAGGCAAGAGTACTGGAGTGGGTTGCCATTGCCTTTTCCCAATTTTTTTGCATGCATGTATGCTAAGCCACTTCAGTTGTGTCTGACTGTGTAAACCTATGGACTGTAGCTGGCAAGGCTCCTCTGTCCATGGCATTCTCCAAGTAAGAATACCGAAGTGGATTGCCATGTCTTCCTCCAGAGGATCTTCCCCACCCAGGGGTTGAACCTGTGTTTCTTATGTCTCATGCAGGTTCTTTACAATTAGTGCCACCTGGGAAGCCTGAATCAATCTTTATAAAGTACAAAAGTTATATTTTATCCCTGTAAATTCAAAATGTTCAAGTCTGCAAAATCCGAGGCATAAAAAATGGCCCTTGAAATACTGCTTACTTTGGTTTTCCCAGAAAGTGATATTATGATGCTCTTTCAAAACAGCAGAAATAGATCCAATGCCCTCAAAACACAGAAGGGTATTTTAAAAGTTACTAATAGATACAAAGAAAATTGTTACTGACCAGGGTTCTTGGCCTCCTTAATCAATAGAAATTGATAAAAGGCCAGACAAGAAATTCAGGCAAGGCTTTACTGGGCCCCCTGCTACAGCATGAAGAAGCAAGAATACATAACAGGTTCCCTTGCTTACTTACTCAAGGCGGGGATGAGCTGATTGCTTATATGGGGTGAGGGTAGGGGTGGGTTCAGGGGTCAGGCTGGAGAAGTGGCTTCGGTGGTTTGTCCTCCCCTTTGGTGGTCTGTTCAGGGGCCATGAGCAGTACCCTGCTTTTGCTCTCAGCTCTTCAGAAGTGACAGATGGGTTTTTAGTCTTTTTGTATCTTGTTTTCCATAATTTGCCTCAACTGCGCATGCACAATTAATTTTAGTCCCTTGTAATTTCTTTGTATTTTGTTGTTCAAGGAGACATTTGTCCAAGTACGAGCACTCCAGCAAAGGTCCCAGCCTGTCTCAAAATCTCAATAATAAATTCCTAAGGAAGATGCAGAAGGTGAAGTATTTTTATAGTTGTTATTTACTGTACTCTATCTAAAACTTTTGAGACACATATATGTGTGAGTATATATATATATATATATATANCGGCTTGAGAGTCTAATTGACCAGCTGAAGGTCACATTTGGGGAGGGGACGAGCGAGGGAATGAAAGCAGTACTGTCCCCAGAGCCTTGCTCCTACCTTTTGTCCTGACCCTAATTAATATTCACGTCCCAAACCTTAGGGAAAATGGCAAAACTTGCCTTTAGTATTTACTTCTCCATCATTTACCCTTTTTGGTGGTCCCTACCCAGGATCACTCCCTGGGCTAGAGTCCCTTTAGGAAGAATGAAAGCTGATAAGTCATTAACACCTTAGCATGAACTAGCTAATGACCCTATGGGGATGCCAGTGAACTTTGTGAGGTGCAAATATTTTGATGAGAGGCCTTCTCCTCCCCCTTCAGTCCCAGACTCAGAGCTGCAACTCTTGGGTCTGTGCTGGCTAATGAGCATGTACAGGCAGAGGAGCTCAATAAAGATGGACTGATTTATTGATCGATGGGAGCGCAGCTGAGCTTAATCTTCCCTTGCAGCTGCTCCTTTCCTTCCACATCTCTGGAGAAGTGTGTTGGCCCCGCCCAACATCCTTATGCATAGCTCACCCCGTTCTTTTGAACTGGGCCTTAGTGGGAATCTGGTGTGAAACTAATCGGTGGCAGAGAAACATATTATAGCCACTACACACAAATCCTTGGCATGTGGCTAGTCTGCACTGAGATGTATACAATACATATAAGATTTCAAAGATTTAGTATGATAAGGATTTAAAGATACCTCATTTATATATTTTATATTGATGCTCTTTATAATAGATAAGATTAAGTTCAACTGTCTTCCCTTTTCAAAAATGAAGCTACCACAAAATTTAAAACTGAATGCATATCTCACAATGTACACTAACTGGGCAGTGCTGCTCTTGACCCAGAGTATTTTTGTTTATTATTTTATTTAATCCTCACAACTATTCCAGGAGGTAGGTGCCATTATCACCCTTGTTTTATTCATGAAGACACTGGAATCAAAGGTTGGTAACTCGCCCTAGGCCACGAAGCTACCAAGTCGCTGACTTGAGATCTGAACTCAGGCCTCCCCGACTCTGTGACCACACTCTCTTTCCACTTTATGCTACTATATTGACATCCTCTGTGGGAAATTGCTGCTATGTTGAAAAATGCTGGAGGAAGGAGCACAAGAAATGTGGAAATGCTGACAGTGGCTAAATGACATAATTAAAAATGCAACAAGGCCTCTGAAGTATGTGCTGTTGGGGCAAGAATGGACAGTGAATCTGGCTCCAAGTTTGACTCCAAAATCCATGCTCTCAGAAGAAGGAAACTGCAAACCTGGAACCTTGGAAATGCATATCACTCAGGGAATTTTAAGGTTTCAAAGATGATGAGGCCTGTCAGGCATAGGACTTCCCGGGGTCTGGGCTCTGTGGGTTGGTTTAGGCCAAAGCAGAACTCCTACCTCATGAAAAGCTTTAACACAGACACCTTCTGTGGGGTTGTTTGGTGGGACTGTTGATGAGCAGAGAGGGGAAGGGCAGTTAAGAGCTATTCTAGGGACACTTGCCCAAGCCCCCTGGATTCTGGCTCCACACAACTGACTCATAAATATGTGCATGCTTAGTTGTGTCTGACTCTCTATGATGCCGTGGACTCATGGGAGTGTAGCCCACCAGGCTCCTCTGTCCTTGGGACTTTCAGGCAAGAATACTGGAGTGGGCTGTCATTTCCTCCTCCAGGGGATCTTCCTAACTCAAGGATTGAAACCAAGTCTCCTGAATGTCTTGAATTTGCAGGCTGATTCTTTACCGTCGAACTACCTGGGAACTGCTTTACTTGACTCAAGAAGGCAGTTCTTTTCTTTCTCTCTCTCTCTCCCTCTCTCGTTCTTTCTTTCCCCGCTTCCTCTCTTTTCTCTCTCTCCCTCCCTTTCTCCCACTCTCTTTCTCTTTCTGCCTCCTAGTTAATGTAGTGAGGGAGGCCTGGACCTGCTTGGAAGGGGTTCTCCCTCTCATTTCCCAGTGCACATAAAGCCTCCTCTTGCCCTGCCCTGACCTCCATGGCTCCGTGTGGAGAGCACGTTGTTTCCTCTGGACTCAGTACACGCTGGGGGGCACCTCCAAGTCCGGCTATAGGGGGCTGAGGGCTGCAGGTTGTGTTAGGGTGGTTTCTTCATCCACGATCGTCTGCCTGGCACTCACACTTGGGGAAAGAAAAGACTGCCCTAGGCTGTAGAGGGAGGTGAAACGGATGGCAGGCCTTCTGTTCTCTGAGTTCAGTAAATAAGTGCAAACCCCCAAATAACTTTCAGTTGAGAAGATTCATGTGATGTGAGGTAAATGGCCTGTACAAATGTCCTACTGAGGGGAGAAGGGAGCCATGGAAGTGATTTTACCTGCCCAATAGGAAGAGAAACCAGAATTGGAAGGGAAGTGATTGACTTATAATTACACTGACTGGGGACCCTGGGGTTGTGACCACAGAAAATTACATGAGTTTTCCATAGCCCTAGAGCAAGGTGGCTTAGTGGTAAAGAATCTGCCTGCAATGCAAGAGACTGGTAGGAGATGTGGGTTTGATCCCTGGGTCAGGAAGATCCAGTGGAGAAGGAAATGGCAATCCACTCCAGTATTCTTGCCTAGGAAATCCCATGAACAGAGGAGCCTGGCAGGCTACAGTCCATAGGATCCAAGAGTTAGACACAACTGAGCAACTAAACAATAACCACAACAAAACCCCCAAACTCCAAGGCTCCAAAGCAAGTTGGCTGCAGTCACCTCTGGTCTCTCAGGAGGAGATGGGGTACGTGGAGTGGGCAGTAGAATGCTGGCCAGCTCAAGAGGGTCAGAGTGAAGCTTATTTCAGGGACCTACCTCCCAAGACCACAGGAGGCTATGTGGGGCCAGGGGATGAGTCAGAAAGGGAATGTTTTTCATGCACAAGCTATAAAGAAAATGTGAGGCTCCCATCTTCCCGGCTTCCAAGGAGGAATGGGGTGTTGGGACCCAGTGATTAAGATAGACAAATGAATGACTCTTAGCTCAAGCTGCAGTCCCTTCAGTTCTGTATTTAGAGTCTGGGAGAGACATCCAGCAGTGGCTTGAGGGGGTGCAGCCATTCTTGTTGACCTCAGAAGGCTGGGCTTGCACCTCCAGACACACCCTAACAGACCTGTATGTGTGTGTGTGTGTGTTAGTCACTCAATCATGTCCAACTCTCTGCGACCCCATGGACTGTAGCCCACCAGGCTCCTTTGTCCATGGAATTTTTCAGGCAAGAATACTGGAGTGGGTTGCCATTCCCTTCTCCAGAGGATCTTCCCAACCCAGGGATCAAACCCAGGTCTCCTGCATTGTAGACAGGAGATTCTTTACCAGCTGAACCACCAGAGAAGCCTAACAGACCTACCCACTGGGAATTCATTCAACCCTTTGCAGACCCACTCTATTTCTAATGAATTTCCCTTTGTAGCACTGTTAACAGCAGGGGCTGTGACCAGTCAGGGGGTACAGCTATGTTGGGTAGGTCAAGAAAGGCATCTTTCAACCACAGGTTACTACACTAGATGTCTGCTGTAACCTGTGACTCTCTTCCAGGTGCCTGAAGAGAACAAGGCAGGTATAGCTCTGAAGAGAATTCCCAATTCCCATCAGCCCCAGTAATTCCATCAAAATTCTTACCAGATTTAAACAAGAAGATAAATTAATAAACTTGAGTCTTCTCTCGGTGTCTTTTCCCAGCCCACCCAGCAAGTAGTTATTACAAGTGAAATAACTATCTGAAAGCTGTCAGTTATGGTTTTGCCATTATGTTTTTTGAAGGGCCATTCACTATATTTCCTCTGAAGTAAGCAGGCAGTTGTGGGAGACAGAACCAAAGGCCTTGCAGGTGTCCCTAACTCATTTAGATCCTTCCCTCTACAGCAGTGCCAGTGAATAATCCATTGCATTACATCAGTTTAGCCAGCAAAATACATACATTTCCCCTTTTCTAATAAAGCCAGCATATTATTTTAGGCTGCATAGGTGAGCCTTCTAGAACCCAGATAAAGGCTGAGTGAAGTCTGTCATTTGCTGCCATTTCCAGTAAAAGCATTGAAATGACAGCAATGATTTCAAAGCCCCAAATTGTGAGATGCTCAAATTGTATCTGGAATTTTAAAAGGGCTTAAAAGTTAAAACTCACTCAGACTCTCCTTCCATCTCTGTTCCACCTCTTCCTCAGAACTGAATGGAAAGTAAATCCCCCACAAATCCAGCTCCATCACAGTGTTAGCAAGCAAAGTGCAGAGCAGGTCACAGTATTTCTAATTCAGATTAATGACCCCATTCAGCCCTGTCTCCTTAGCAGGAAATTAGAAAGTGTAGGAAGGAGCAAATAGTGATTCATAACGCATGACTCTGTGTATTGGCAGTTGTGCTCGTTAAAAGCTAAGATATTGTTTTGATATAAAATAATTGAGTCTGACTTATTTATGGGATAAAGTGTTTTCTGTAATGTGAGCTGCCTTTTACAAAGCCAGATGCTTGAAGGACAGAACTGGCCTTTGCCTGATTTGTATTTGCTGCAGTTCTGTCAGAAACAGTAATTTAGGGCAATAGCCGGGCGGGCTGTTGTGAGTTTTTGGTACTCTGCTGTCGATTCTGTATCTCTTCTTCCTCCCATGGTCATCTCTCCCCACAGGGGCTGAGTCCTCACCTTCTGTTCTTCAGCCTCCATGCTTACTTCTTCAGGTAACATATTTAATTAGAGGGTTTCATTTGTCATCTGTTTGTGCTCAGCCATGACCTTTTCTCCAAGTCTTATTATCTCCCCTACTTCTCAGTGTGCAAATGTACACACACACATGCACAGGCACACACACACACACGCGCGCACACACACACACTTCCATTAGATTCACAGAGACTTAGGTATGAAGCCAGACTCATTGTCATCCTCGTGTAAATTCCTTTCCTTCTCTAAATCCTCATTCATAGCCATGCATATCCATTCTTTCCCTCTTTTGCCCTCCGTATCTTGTCTGTCACGAAGAGCTTCCCTTTCCTCTTTGGATTCAATTCTTTCCTCCATTTGCACATTCAATATGTAAGCTTGACTCAGGCTCTTGTTTAGGAGGGAGAAATGATTTTTTTCAATAAAAATCATGCAACGTTCTGTCTCCAGACATGCCTAATAAACCTTTTCTGCTGCTGCTGCTGCTGCTGCTAAGACGCTTCAGTCGTGTCCAACTCTGTGCGACCCCATAGACGGCAGCCCACCAGGCTCTCTCGTCCCTGGGATTCTCCAAGCAAGAACACTGGAGTGGGTTGTCATTTCCTTCTCCAATGCATGAAAGTGAAAAGTGAAAGGGAAGTCGCTCAGTCATGTTCGACTCTTAGCAACTCCATGGACTGCAGCCTTCCAGGCTCCTCCGTCCATGGGATTTTCCAGGCAAGAGTACTGGAGTGGGGTGCCATTGCCTTCTTCGAAACCTTTCCTATGAGGATGTATTATTTGTTTTCTGCTCCAGGGAACATGTCTATTCTCAAATCTCACACCAAAATAGTGTTGATGAGAAGCTGAAAAAGTTGGATGAGCTTTAGAAGTAATTGCCCCTGAGAAGTCATTTCTGAGCCTTGATGTTTATTTGAAAGTTGTCTCCTGTTAAATCTGAATTTCATTTACCACTTTCCCCTTGCACACACCCCTCTGCCACTNGATGAGAAGCTGAAAAAGTTGGATGAGCTTTAGAAGTAATTGCCCCTGAGAAGTCATTTCTGAGCCTTGATGTTTATTTGAAAGTTGTCTCCTGTTAAATCTGAATTTCATTTACCACTTTCCTCTTGCACACACCCCTCTGCCACTAGTCTCGTTGCTTTTCTTCGAATTCACTTTTTTTTTCTTTGAGCACATTTCTGTCTCAGGGCCTTTGTACTTCCTCTTTGGAACTCTCGTCAGCAAGATGCTTACACTGGCTTGTTCTGATGGACATTATCTCCTCAGAGAGGTGAACGCCCTAAGAGAGTCCTCTATCTGCCCATTTTTCAAATCACCTGTTACATTATGAATTTATTATTTCCTGTCAGTGTCCTTCCTAGATAGCCCATTGAGGGCAGAGATTTTTGTCTGTTTGGCTTACAGCTTTATTCTTAGAGCTAGAAAGAAGCTTTACACATGGGAGTCACTCCAGCAGTGTCTACTGAATCCAAGCCTAAAAGTTGGATTAGAATCCAGGAAGCCTCATTTAAAACAGTATTTTTTACAGTGTGGTCCCTGGATCTGCAGCTTTGGCATCACTTGAGAAATTGTTAGCAATGCAAATTCTTGGGCCTCCCACAAGTCCTATTAAATCTGAAAGTGGAAGCCCGTTGTATGAGTTTCAACAAGCCCTCTGGGAGACTGACACTGGGTAAACCTTGAGAACCTCTGCTCTAAGACACTGCTAGGGTGCCATATTATCTTTTGCACTTACTACTGTTTGTCAAGGCAGGAAAAAAAATCTCATGACACTTAACGTTCGACATTTACACTAATCTTAGACTATACCCTGCTGGATTGTCCTGTGGTCCTCAAGTTCAGAAGAACTCAGTACGCACTTGTTGGCTGGTTGATTTTGCAATATTCCTTGTATATTCCTGTTTTTTTTAAGCTCTAGGTGATATGTGGAAGTTTATACTCTTCCATTGAGAGTTAGTACAGGTATGTTGTTATTGCTGTTGTTTAGTCCTTCAGGCTCCTCTTTCCATGGGGTTCTCTAGGCAACAATGCTGCGGTGGGTTGCCATTTCCTCTTTCAGGGCATCTTTCTCACGGACTGAAACTGCATCTCCTGTGCTGGCAGGTGCTGGCTCACCAGGGAAGCCCATGTTTGTTATTAGCATATAGAAAATAAATTGATTAAAAATATGTGCATGTTGATTAATTTTAACTCATTGTTTTATTACTTGCTAGATATATGTTAAAGAAGTTAAAATCATGGATTTAGGAGTTGGATTTGGGCTGGGTCAGGCCTTAATTGATAAAAATGGGCAATAATATCTGCCTTGGAGAATTAATAGCACTGGCACACAGTGCATACTCAAAGTAGCTATTATTAATAATGATAATGTTAGCATTTTTATAACTTATAACATGTAACATTTATTATCTTGGTGTGTGTGTGTATAAGTGTAGTTATTATGGTAGAAAGAAGATAGTGGAAAGTATATTTTAGAACACTGTTTCTCACAAAGAGGTCTCAAGACCAGCAGCAACAGCATACCTCAGAATTACTAGAGATACAGATTTCTGCCCCACACCCCAGATTTGCTGAAACCGATATAGAAGTGTGGGCTGAATACTATCTAACAAGTCCTCCAGGTGGTTCTGAAGCATCCTAAACCTTAGGAACCCTGCTTTAAAGTCACATACACACAAACACACACACCGTCACACTCTCTGTCTGGTGTGCGTCTTTGGGGAAATGATCTATTAACAGATAAAAAGGATCCTGGAGGCCAACACCCAGAGAATTCCTGCTGAGGGGCAAGTCCATAGGACCTGAGTCATTTGAATTTGGGAGAGAGATCCGATTTCTGGTTTGCATATCAAACTCATGCAGTGGCCTAGCTTTCTGACAGGTCTTTGAAAAATGAGGTCCTCAGTAACAGCCCTTTCTCCCTCCAATATTTCCTGGCCTGCAGCAATTAAACTGCTGAGCAGAAACTGGGCCTGATGGTCTGTTAACCCTTTGTCCGCTGAAGCACAGAAGCAATTTGTTCTGCTGGAGAGATTTTCTTCTCAACTTCTTTTCCTCCCACTGCACTACAAAGGAAAACTGTCTCCTTAAACATCTCCTTGTCAAGCTGCTGCATCTGTGTGATTGAAACAGCCAGGTCAGAGATCAACAGAGGNTTCTCCAATGCATGAAAGTGAAAAGTGAAAGTGAATTCACTCAGTCGTGTCTGACTCTTAGCGACCCCATGGACTGCAGCCCACCAGGCTCCTTTGTCCATGGGAATTTTCAGGCAAGAGTGCTGGACATGAGTTTGAGTAAACTCCAGGAGTTGCTGATGGACAGGGAGGCCTGGCGTGCTGTGGTTTATGTGGTTGCAAAAAATTGGACGTGACTGAGCAACTGAACTGAACTGAACTGAAAGAATGATTTAGGTCTAACCACTTGAGCAAGAGGGATTTCTACAAAGAATTCTGTAAGAAGAAATGTAAGGTGTAACGAAATATCTAATATATTCTGATTTCTTATTTGTAAACCAAAGAAAAACTACTTTTCCCCATAGATGTGTATATTATGTCTATGTATGATTGTGCAAGCTTAAAGAAAGATATGCAAATATAGAAAAGTAGGCTGTCAGTGGTGATTACTTAGGGATGGAGAAGAGAGAGGAGAAGGAAAAATATACACAGCATAATGTTAATATAAAGTTGAATAATATTATAAATAATTGAAGACTGAACACTTACATAGACAGTACCTAGCACATTGACACAGATAAATTGAAATATTAATTGAATTTCAAGTTGTGATGTAGGATATTTTCTTTTGGGTTACTGTTATTTCAATATAAGTGTCTTAATATATTATTATTTTATTATTTACTTATTTTAAATGATCTCCTTTACAGTTAGTTATGATAAGAAAACTAAATTATTGTTGTTTAGTTGGTAAGTCATGTCTGACACTTTATGACCCCAGATTCCTCTGTCCATGCGAATTACCAGGCAAGAATACTAGAGTGGGTTGCCATTTCCTTCTCTATGTGATCTTCCTGATTCAGGGATTAAACCTGGGTCTCCTGCATTGGCAGGTAAATTCTTTACTAGCTTAGTGTGTGAAAGTTGCTCAATCATGTCCGACTCTCTGCGACCCCAATGGACTATACAGCCCATGGAATTCTCCAGGTCAGAGTGGGTAGCCTTTCCCTTCTCCTGGGGATCTTCCTGACCCAGGAAACCCAGGTTTCCTGCATTGCAGGCAGATTCTTTAACCCCGAGCTCATTCATAATCAAAAGACTGGTGTCCAGATCTGGATATCATTTTCAAATTGTTCTCTCAGGAACCCCAGGGGTTCCAAGGATGTTCCTCCCTGGGACAAGAAGTGGGAAAGGGCTGGGCCCCCATGTCACATCCCAGGGAAAGTCTGCCCCTCTACCTGTTCGTCACCTGCAACTCTTAGCTATAAATGGAGCAGCTCATGTTCATCTATTTTATATTTGGAATTTTACATATGATTTTATTTGAAGAAATCCTGGTGCTTAAAAAACAAATTTGAATATTGTTGCTTTAGACAATGATGCCAAGTAGGACCAATTTCAGTATGAATACTCCACATATTACAGTTCTAATTCCCTTTTGAGGGAGTTAGATATGGCTGCAGCAAATAGCCTATTGCAGGAAAAATGATTAGAATGGTTCTAGAAGACCCTGATTCCTACTAACCTGTTATTAATGGAGGAGATTTCTCACTGTAGGCCTGTTTATCTGGGCTGAGGCATTTTAATTAGTATTAACTTAATCTAATGTAATGAATCCATTTCATCAGTGGACTGTTAGCATAGCTATAGTTGTATTTTCCCAAATTTGCCTCTTGACCTATCTGCTTATGGTTAACAAAACCCCTATTTCCAGTGGGGAGCCCACTACAAGTTCTTTCAGGTGGGTATGTGACCCCAGGATGACTAATTAGAATACAGTTCACTTGACCTTGGTAAATAGATCAGGGATAATACATAATTAAGCTCAGCCAAGCAGAGTCCAGCTTGGGATTTTTATTGGAATTACGGAGAACACTAGCTGTATAAATACAGAGTGCTGGCAGTGCCATTTGTTATAACACAGGGAGGTAGCGCCTTAAATGAAGACCAAAAAGGAACTGCTGAGCAATGGAGATAGATTTCTGAAAACAGTGTCTAAACCCCTGGATCCAGCTATTCCTGGAGTTCATTTGCTCTGGAGCATCCTATGTGAATTCCCTTTGTGTTCAATTTATCTGTTATAGTTGAGTGTCACAGCCTAATCACTGTGATTGTCACTGGTGGATCTTTTGAGCAGGGTTGTTGGGGTAAGAGAAAAGAATGGGGCTTTTCATGGGGAAGCAAACAGTACCGAGAGTGGCTGCAGAGCTGTGGAGGCAGCTTGAAGGCCCTGGATACCAGATGGGAGATAGGAGTAGAACATGAGAGGAGGGGTGTGTAAAATGAAAACAATTTCCGTCTGTTACCTTGAGATGTGAATATCCACTTTGAATTCCTCACTCCTAGGGAATCTAAACGCTTGGAGGAATTTTGCCTCCATTTCCAAGTACATCACTGAAGATCCATTTAACAAGTTCTCAGAAAAATCTTCTTATAGGAGTCAACATTTGGGTCTACAAGTGAGACAGGGTAGGAAATGGAGAGAAGTGTGTGCCCAGGGCCCATCTGAGGAACTGGAGAGTGGATAGCTAGAGGGTACTCTGTCAGTTACCTGGGGCAGAATTGATACCATGAAAGCATCAGAACTTGGAGGAGATGAAAAATGATGATACTATTCTTAGATCCATGAGAAACAACTCCCAGGGGTAGCAGAAGATCCAATGAAGCAAGGTCACAAAAAGTCAGAAATCTTTTTGCACTGTGATCCATGCCAGTCTTTCAGATCTGGCTAGTTGATTAAATTATCTCTGTGATAAAATAAGCCAATATATAATCACCACTTACAGGTTGACATAATTGTAGTTCTGAATTACACATCCTGGGTATATTAAAACAATTAAAAATCAGTCCTGCCTCCCCTAGTCAACTCTCCCCCACCCCCCCTCCTGCCTTTTTCTTTCTAAAAAGGCAGTATTGTAAACCCGGTTCATATACATCAGCCTGAAATTTCTATTCATCTACTACCATTTACAGTACAAGTGAGAAGAATGGGATAGGGTTATAGACAGGGGATGATTTTCCTCCACGGATGACCAGAATGTTCCCGAGTTGCTGCTTCTGAGAGGGGGACAAGCTGGTACATCACACATCATCTGGGGGGCCCGGTAGCTGGTTCTTTACTGAGATTATCACTTATTTCCATGATTCCCAGCTTCAATAAGATCTCAGGGAAGGATAACTGACAACAGAATAAATGTTACAGCTGAAATAAATGTAAACACGAACCTGTATTTACAAATGTAAATACAAATCTACAAATACAAAATGTAAATACAAACCTGTACAGGAGCAGGATGTGAAAGCAGAAGTGGAAGTAATGCTTTCAGTTAATAGACTAGCTCATTGTAGGAGGGCAATTCCATTGTTAGAAACTGCTGGTCATCACAATCCTGATACAGTAATGACTTCTTTTATTCTCTCTGAAGCTGGATATATCAGAGACCAAAAATATCCTTCACATAAATCATTCCTTTCCTAGCATTTGACAGCCACTGTCTCAAACTTGAGTAGTCATTGGGCACAGGGAGAGGCAAGATCATCATAAATTCACGTGTATTTAGTGGATAAAGCATAGTTTTTCTAGGAAGAGGGTTTCTGTTTAATCTCTGCTGGTCAATGTTCATTAGTAGATCCCAGGACTATTAAAATAAATAGGACAGCGCAAGTTTCTTTGGGGCAGGATTCAGCAGATGTATTTTGTTTTAAAAGATGGAATGAATTTTATCCCAGAGAGATGTAAGGGATACAGAGCAAATGAAAGAGGCACTGGAGGACACAAAGGGTATTTCATCTGAAAGCTCACTTCATTGCTTGGATGGGCACCCTTTCCACCAGGTAGCATATTTCTGAACCCGGAAACTCAAGCAATATTACAAAACCAGACCTCTACGATACCGAAAGTCTGACTCAGACACTTCTGGAGAAACTGCTGAGTAAGGACATGGTTTCACTGATATTGGAAAACTGGAATTGCCTGGATGATTTCTACTAATCCTGTTTAGCATTCTGCTAGGCAGTAATGTCTCCACTACTTATGTCTTATCTTTTGGAGTAAATATGATGACTATCATTTCATTATACTAAATAAGGTTTGTTGGTGGTTTCCTAATGTTATACTACTTATTGGTTCTAGGCTGGAAATGTGAATACAAATAAAGATTGGGAATTAGTTTTAGACAGTACCTTTCTTTAACTGTTCAAAGTATTTACCTAAATCCTTCTAATTGCTTTCCTTGTCTTTTTTTTTTTTTTAAGTTGAAAATCATTGGGCCTATTTTTAAATGTGGTAAAGGGCAATGTTGGGTAGAATGATGTTCTTAGAATCCTAACAGTCTTCCTCATGGGTTTATGAAGTTGTTCTGAGGAGTCTCCAGTTGCTTAAGAGGTGGGAAAGGGCAGGGATTGCCTTTAATTTAATCTGGAAGTACCAGAGTTAGTACCAGATTCTCGATTGTCTGAATCTCAAGCCTGACTCCAGATAGGAGAAGCCAGTGTTGCCCATCTAAGTAACTGGAGAGTGGATTAGGTTTTGAGGGGTCAAGGCTAGGGCTGTGATTTCCTATCAAAGCCTGTGGAGGATCCCAGGAACCCAAAGAACAAGCCAAAGTCTTGTAGCTAAAATATTGATGATGGAAGAGGTTTAAATATCATGTCTGTAGGGGCTAAAGGCAGGGACTAAAAACACAGTTCAAAGCCAGAACTCAACAGCTGGAAGATGGATTTGAGTATGATCAGGGCAATTGTCTGAAACTGCAGCTGGGTGAGACTTGGGTGGTAGGCTTTACTAAATGACCAGTCCTGGCTCACCAGGAGGCAAATCCACGGTGAGTCCCTTATCCAACAAAAATTTTTGTGCCTGCCTAACCTCAGGAATACGTGCCATTTGAAGTCTGACAAGGTATAAGAAGAAGAGAAGAAAATCATAAACTGGAATTATCTTTCTTCTTGGTCCTTGTATTTTAAATTTGGCAAAAATGGAAGAAAGGATTCAGGATTGGGAGCTTGTGTACACCTGTGGTGGATTCATGTCGATGTATGGCAAAGCCAATAGAGTATTGTAAAATAAAATAAAGTAAAAAAAAAAAAAAAAGAAAGAAAGAAAAAAAATCACTTGGCCATAACTAATTGGTTTCCTTTTTGTGAAGTGTTTCAGTCGTATATTTATGTTAGTCAGGATTATTTGTTCATTGTTTTCTCCCCAAACACCCATAATAATTGCTGAATACAGGAATTGTTTTACTGGCTCAGATCTATGGTCCACAGGGCTACAACTTTATGCTAACAGAGGCCTGTGGGACTTTCATAGGGTGACATCACTTCCTTCCTTCACCCATCTTTATATTTCTAATCCTTTAGAGATCTGAATTTCATTAGTTCATTTGTGGGAGGGTAAAATTTTCCTCCACCCTTCTAGGGTCTCCAGCTGGGACTGATATAAGAGATTAACAGGGGAAAAGCATACAAAATTTTATTTATATTCAATATTTACATAGCCTTTACAAGAACAAAGAAGATCCAAAGTGATAACTAGGCCTAAGTGCTCATATTCCAAGTCGAACAAAATGTGGCTATTGTGGAAAAGTAACCAAAATATAAAGGAAAATGAGAGTTATTCCTGATTCCCTAGAATGTATCTTCCTCCTTGTATAGGGAGGGCAATTTTCACAAGGGAATTTTATCTCCTGCTTTCAGGAAGAAAAAGAAAGATCAGAGAATCTTTCTTGCATGTACACTTCTTTTTCAAAACCTTTAACTCAGAATAATCAATATGCCAAAATGCCATATTTTGTAGTAGCATGTTCT
Source organism: Neotragus pygmaeus (assembly GCA_006410875.1). Classification (NCBI taxonomy): domain Eukaryota; kingdom Metazoa; phylum Chordata; class Mammalia; order Artiodactyla; family Bovidae; genus Neotragus; species Neotragus pygmaeus. Next base: position 380,515 of record SJYV01007283.1, read on the forward strand.
GAACTCCTTTGTATCCAAACTAAAAAAAAAAAGTTATTCCAATTTTCGTTGGGTTGGTGGAGGGGTGGTGGTGGTGGTAATAACTTCCACAGATTTACTGTTGGCAGGAAGCAAGGGATTTTCATCCTTTGTACTAAGACCAGCTAGGAAACCCATCAACAGGTGACATGGAATTTGATATATAGACCTCATCCCTGTTTGAGTGTTGGAGGGAGATGGAAGCCAATGAAATTAGGAGTCTTGTGAACTTTGAGGGAAGACAGGAAGCCCCTGGAGTCTCTGGTAGTATTAAAGTAGAGCTGGATTTCTTTGAAAGATAGAGTAATTCATCCTGGTTTTCCTGGAATCTTCCTGGTATCTGCCCTGAAAGTTCCACATGGTGGGAACCCTTCAGGACAAGGCCCATTTCAGATGTCATATGATTCTTAGATCCTTACTCTTCTGTGTTCCAAAGCCTGTTTGGAAGCTAACCTTTCCCATGTAAAGTTACTACTGAAAGTCCTGGTTTGAAATCTCTGAGAGAAGTTTGGTGATAGTGTCCCCCATGGGCCAAGCACCTCCCCTGGGGCTCTGTTGTCATTCAGTCACAAGCCTTGTCCGACTCTCTGCATCTCCATAAACTGCAGCATGCTAGGCTTCCCTGTCCTTTACTATCTCCTGGAGTTTGCTTAAGCTCATGTCCATTGGGTTGGTGATGCCATCTAACCATTGCATCCATCCTCTCTGGCTCCTTCTTCTCCTGCCCTCAACCTTTCCCAGCATCAGGGTCTTCTCCAATGAGTTGGTTCTTTGCAACAGGTTGGACAAAGTATTGGAGCTTCAGCTTCAGCATTAGTCCTTCCAGTGAATATTCAGGGTTGATTTCCCTTAGGATTGATTGATCTGATCTCCTTGCAGTCCAAGGAACTCTCGAGAGTCTTCTATAGCACCACAGTTCAAAGGCATCAATTCTTTGGTACTCAGCCTTCTTCATGGTCCAACTCTTACATCCATACATAGCTACTGAAAAAACCATAGCTTTGACTATGCAGACCTTTGTTGGCAAAGTGATGTCTCTGCTTTTTAATATGCTCTCTAAATTTGTCAAGGCTTTTCTTCCAAGGAGCAAGCATCTTTTAATATTGTGGCTACAGTCACCATCTGTAGTGATTTTGAAGCCCAAGAAAATGAAATCTGCCACTGTTTCCACTTTTCCCCCATCTCTTTACTATGAAGTGGAGGAACCTGATGCCATGATCTTAGTTTTTTGAATGTTAAGTTTTAAACCAGCTTTTTCACTCTCCTCTTTCACATGCATCAAGAAGCTCTTTAGTTTCTCTTAATTTGGGCTCTGTAGCTCCTGCCAAAAGACCTGCCTGGGCCACTGCTGTAAACCTGAGGCCTCTTTATGAACTAAACAGCTCATTTGAGTCACAAACTTGTGTGGATGAATCTGAAATAGGAATATTTGTTTTTCTCTCTGGTTTGAAGATTATATGACAATTTTTTCTTCTTAAAAGTGGGGATAATAATCATACCAACCCATAGAGTTGTTTACAGTATTAAATAATAAAAGAAGAGTGCTAAGAACAGGGGCAAACACATACTAAATAATAAATATTAGGAGAAGGCGATGGCACTCCACTCCAGTACTCTTGCCTGGAAAATCCCATGGATGGAGGAGCCTGGTAGGCTGCAGTCCATGGGGTTGCGAAGAATTGGACACGACTGAGTGACTTCNCCTGCAATGCAGGAGACCCTGGTTTGATTCCTGGGTCGGGAAGATTCCCTGGAGAAGGGATAGGCTACCTACTCCAGTATTCTTGGGCTTCTCTTGTGGCTCAGCTGGTAAAGAATCCACCTGCAGTGCGGGAGACCTGGGTTCGATTCCTGGGTGGGGAAAATTCCCTGGAGAAGGGAAAGGCTACCCTCTCCAGTATTCTGGCCTGGAGAATTCCATGGATGGTACAGTCCATGGCCTCGCAAAGAGTTGAAAACAGTTGAAAGAGGGTGTCGAAAGTCAGAGGATGCAGTGGCTAGTGACTCCATCCTTGAAGAGGCAGATGGCAAGTGACAGCGTTTAATCGGCAGGAGTTTGGAAATACCATCTCCCAGTTACCAGATCATCAAGTTTTGAGTGCTGAGAAGCTGTTGCAGGGAGGCAGATGGAGCATGATTTTGGACAGAATGTTGAAAACTGTGAAAGAACTGCACGGTGTTGTAACAGAGGAGTGAAACATGGCTGTAAACTTGTGCTTATGTTCCTTAGAAAATTACTTTCCTCTTTTCCTCTTCTCTCCCCACCCCACAAAAGGAGTAAGATGTAAAAGAAAATCAAAGCAGCAGCAGACATCCCTCCCTTTTATTGCTTTTTTAAAAATATAAATTTATTTATTTTAATTGGAGGCTAATTACTTTACAATATTGTATTGGTTTTNATTGTCATTTTTTGTAAGTAAAATAACTGCAGTTTCACATTGTTAATGCAAATACCAGCTATGACAGAAGTTGGCCCAAAATAGATGGAGCCAGATAGCTAAAACTTCAACACAAGGTGACATTATAAAGGTCAAGGACATTTATAGCTAAGCATGAAGGTGTTAGTCGCTCAGTCATGCCTGACTCTTTGTGACCCCATGGACTGCAGCCCACCAGGCTCCTCTGCCCATGGGCTTTTCCAGACAAGTACACTGGAGTGGTTTGCCATTTCCTTCTCGAGAGGACCTTCCCAACCCAGGAATCGAACCCTCGTCTCCTGCATGGCAGGCAGGTTCTATACCAGCTGAGCTACCAGGGAAGCCCTAAGCTAAGGATGAGTATTTCATATGCTAAAAGAGTAGAATTAAGCAAGACAATATATTCATTGTTCTTTATGGTAAGTAAATTTAACCTTCCCCAAAGAAAGTGTATTCAGCCTTCTCCACAGAGGTTAATTAAGATGACCTTTCTTTTGCAAGTGAAACATCCTATTGGGCTTCGAACAGTATCGAAATTTTTGCCATTCTTCCACCAAACTTAAAACGTTTGTTTCAAAATTTTGATTTCTACTTTTACATGATTTTAATGTTATACTTTGCTTTCATCCAAATGAAAAATGGGACTTCTGTAAACGAATTAAAAATAACACCAAAAACAATAAAACTCACATTAGACATGTATTGAATTCTTGCTAAGGCCAAGTATTGTTCTAAGCATTTTGGTACCTCTGGCTAATGTAATTTATGTAATAGAACAATAATTGAACATATAAAAGCAATAATACAGTAATCCATGGCACTTTTGATTTTTATTGTACTTTCAAAATGTTATTTATAATTTTGATATCTAATCTTTAGGAAATTGTATGCCCAAAGTTAAATTTAAATACCTATTGACTAGAGTGAAAGAAAAGCTTATATATCCCCCAAAGAAACTAAGAAATTAATTTAAAAAAGGCAAAATATAGTGTTTGATCAATATCCCTATTCTTTGAGTCATATAAAAACAGAAAAAAAATATCCTGAGGAAAAGTTTTACATAGGTATATAGTCAATGAAATGTTCACATACAATGCATTTACTTTGTGTGCTATCTTTTCTACAAACAGATTAAAGATTTCAGGACTTACAAAAAGCAAAGTGCTTTACAGTGATTCAGTAATTCACTGAGAGTCGTTACACTCTTCTTGTGTTAGAACACCTAAATTGTTTGGCATAACCTTTTGATTCATTTTCCTTTTTGTAGTTATTGATTTTCTTGGCAGCATTTACTGAATTGCACTCTCATTCTGACTATGGCATTTCAGACACCTGTAGTTTTACAGAGCGACGTTATATATGTATCCATGTTGATTCAAGGTTTTAATGGTCTCTTACCATTGGCGCTATATTATCGCTAGAACCTCATTTGTATTTTAAAATAAAGATAAAATCCATATCTATTTCCTTGAACTCCTTATAGAGTCTGTGGCATATATTTTTGCAATGTTTCATGCCTTAGGCTGCTTATCATTGGAAAGTATATTTTTATATTATATGATTCTTTTGACCCTCGGTGAACTTGAAAATGCCTTAGAGGAACAGCTGGATGTATTTCCTTAAATAAACACACATTGTTCTTTAAATTGCTAGTATCTGTCTTCTTAATAGTCTCCACAGGCAATGGGAATTTTGACTTTGAAGTCACCTCTGCTGGGTTCATGTAGGTGTCTGGCTACTTTATACCTTTTTGCTTCCATAATTGAACAGTGTCTTTCAACTCAAGTATATTTTTAAATAAACTGTATGACAACAGCATATAGTCATAACTTAACCTCTACCTGTACTTTGGGGTTACAATATTTTTGGTGTTTTAGTTTATATGATATCAAACATAACCTAAAGATAATATCAAAAATATACTACACCTGTAAAGATACAGACTGCCTGGAGTATTTAGTTCCACTTAATTTATGGTGTCAGTAATTAATGAGAGATTAGTTCAGAATTAAATAGAAATTCACAAACAAAAATGCAGAAAACAGTTATTTTTATTTGGAGAGAAAGGAAAAATCCATTTACTTTCTCACTTTGGCTTTGTTAAGGTAGCAAGGGGAAAATGGACACTGGGATTTTAAAAGTGATCTCAAAACGTTTCTCAGCACTGGATTTGTCCCCAGAGAACTTTTTATGTGAAAGCAGCCTTTTTCTAATGATCATTTCTAACAAAGATGGTACACTCAGATTTGATTTATGGGTACAGAGTCTTCCAAAGAGGCTGTAGCAGTGATGCTCCATGAAGGTTTCTAGGATTTGCTTGTTTATTCACAATTTAGATGTAAAACATCTTCAGATGATTCACCATGCCAGTTCTCCAGAACCCAAGCTTGATTTGGAGGGAGGAGGCTATTTGAATGGACATGAAAAATTTATTTGAAATTGAGAGAAAAACAAGTCATTTAAAATTCTTTAAAAAACGTTCTTGGTTACTTGAATATTTAAGGAAGAAGTTAATAAGCCAGCACAGGAACAAGATATAAGAAATTGAGTCATGAAGATCATAGATATGGCTGCTGCTGTGATTTTCTTGAATCTATGGAAATGGGGCTTTGGAAATTGGAAACTTGCTAAGTTAACTAGTAATCTATCAGGTTAAAGATGCTTATAAATTGTTTTTGTCCGATGGAAACAGTCACCTAATGCTCTACCTGTAAACAAGCCTTCTCCAAATAAAAATTCCTGAGTCCAAGTGAAATAAAGTCAGCTATTTTGAGGCCATCGGCTACATCAGCTGAGGAGCTGGGGGGCTGTGAGGGGTGGCCATCCGCCATACCTGCTGTCTCTGATGGTCAACAAGGAATTAGGTTGTGAGCAAAGCAGCATTGACCCCACACAGTTCAGTTCAGTTCAGTCGCTCAGTCGTGTCCGACTCTCTGCGACCCCATGAACTGCAGCACGCCAGGCCTCCCTGTTCATCACCATCTCTCGGAGTTCACTCAGACTCGCGTCCATTGAGTCCGTGATGCCATCCAGCCATCTCATCCTCGGTCGTCCCCTTCTCCTCCTGCCCCCAATCCCTCCCAGCATCACAGTCTTTGCCAATGAGTCAACTCTTCACATGAGGTGGCCAAAGTAGTGGAATTTCAGCTTTAGCATCATTCCTTCCAAAGAAATCCCAGGATTGATCTCATTCAGAATGGACTGGTTGGATCTCCTTGCAGTCCAAAGGACTCTCAAGAGTCTTCNATTATGGCTTGTTTTTAAGATAAAGAGTATTGTGTCTGAGAAAAGGAGCATTATCTGAAAGACTAGCTGATGAAGAACCTCAGAGTTGAATTTGTCAGTCTTCAAAACAGTGTTTTAAAAGTAAATAAACTATCAACAGCCCATTCATATGCATCTTGCCTGTCCATTTACCTGGGTGTGTAATTCATCTTGTACAGTGTAGTGTCATCTCTAATGATTTGTTGAAACAAAGAATTGTGTCTTTTGAAATCACAAATTAAATAAAAACCCTGAGAAGACTCAGGATGATTGTTGAATAATAGTTTCTAATCACAAACCACTTCAGTGGTTAACTTTAATCATTACGTCTACCATTTTACATTTAACTCTTGAAAATCAAGGTCGAAGATTAAAAAAACTATTTTTTTAAACAATCTTCTTTCTTTCTCCTTTTGAGAAAAAATTCAGAGGAAGCAAAGTATCAGATTTGAATAGCAAACAGTGTAAGACAGAAGAATCTATAAGTATAAATGTTCAGATATAGTTCCTTGCTAAACAAGAGCATATTGATNTTAAAAAAACTATTTTTTTAAACAATCTTCTTTCTTTCTCCTTTTGAGAAAAAATTCAGAGGAAGCAAAGTATCAGATTTGAATAGCAAACAGTGTAAGACAGAAGAATCTATAAGTATAAATGTTCAGATATAGTTCCTTGCTAAACAAGAACATATTGATTGACTTTTTTCTCACATAGAAAACAAAATTTCAATGGCTATTTTAAATAATTACAGTTGGCATATGCAGTTTCAGTGTAGAAATTATAGTAAGAACCCTAGTTTACAGGTTTAAACTTCCTGGGAAATACTGAAGAATTTAATAACTTAATATAAGCCTGGCGAATAAATTTAGAATGTGTTTCAACAATTTTTCAACTAATACCTGTTTTAATTTTTTGTGTATTCCAGGATCCAACCTAGGGTGTTAAGTTTTATTTAGCAACAGTTTTAAAAATCTTTACCTGATATTTTATGAACCTGCCATAGAGACTTTTGAAAAACATGAAGCATTTTTAAAATATAAATTTATTTATGTTGATTGGAGGCTAATTACTTTACAATATTGTATTGGTTTTGCCATACATCAACATGAATCCACCATGGGTGTACAAGTGTTCCCTATGCTGAACCCCATTCCCACCTCCATCCCCACACCATCCCTCTGGGTCATCCCAGTGCACCAGCCCTGAGCATCCTATATCATGCATCGAACCTGGACTGGCGATTCGTTTCACATATGATGTTATATATGTTTCAATACCATTCTCCCAAGTCATCCTTGCCCTCTCCCAGAGTCCAAAAGATTGTTCTATACATCTGTGTCTCTTTTGCTATCTTGCATACAGGGTTATCGTTACCATCTTTCTAAATTCCATATATATGCGTTAGTATACTGTATTGGTGTTTTTCTTTCTGGCTTACTTCACTCTGTATAATAGGCTCCAATTTCATTCACCTCATTAGAACTGATTCATATGTATTCTTTTTAATGGC
>SJYV01007283.1:387930-420043 GCA_006410875.1 Neotragus pygmaeus
GAAGCAGGGGCAATGGTGGCTGATGCAGGCCATGAAAAGGACTAGTCTGTGGATTCTCAAGCCAGCGGCCCCTTGCCAAGTGAGGGAATTCCTAGGGACTATTGGGCACTGCAGACTGTAGATCATTGGGTTCGCCGAGAAGGCCTGACCACTGTATGAAGGAGGTAAAAAAAAAGCCAAAACTGGACTTGGACTGAATCCGTGAGGCAGGCATTTCGAGAGGGTATTCATGGTCCAATATACAAGGAACAGGGGTTCCTAACGGCAGAGGGAAAGGTAGTCAAGAACTTACCTGAGATCCATAGACCCTTGGCAGGGATCCACCAACCTCGGGTGGTAGCCATAGTGCATGTTCCAGGAGCACCAAAAGGGGAAAGACCTCAGGGCTTAAGGCAACCGAGCTGCCAATGCAGCAGCTCACCAAGCTGCCACGGGAAGCTATGGGACCCACGTACCAGCTGTGGGATTGCCAACTCCAGCAATGGGGACACTGCCACTAGCCCCCGAGTATTCCCCCTCTGATCAGGACTGGATTTGAGAAAACAGCAACCATTCTATGAGTAAGGACGAATGGTACTGGGACCAGGAGGACAACCTATTGCTCCCCGCTGATCTGGGCCAACAACTCTGCATGCACCTACATCAGACCACCTATTCGGGGGAAAAGAAGACTCTATCACTCTTACAGACAGCTCGCCTGTGGTTTCCCCGACAAAAAGCAGCCATACAAGACATAGCCCATGCCTGCAAAGCATGCCAGATGATGAGACTAGGGAAGGGACAGCACACAAGTATAAGGTACCGAGGGGAGAGGCCAGGACAACACTGGGAAATAGATTTCACTGAGATAAAGCCAGGCAAGTATGGGTACCATTACTTTTTAGTCTTGGTGGATACCTTTTCTGGGTGGGTGGAGGTTACACCACTAAGAGGGAAACAGCAATGATGGTGGCTAAAAAGCTCCTAGAAGAGATAGTGCCTAAGTTTGGGCTGCTGGTAACTATGAGCTCTGATAAGGGACCTGCTTATCAGAGTCAAATTGTTCAGGGACTGGCCTTAGCCCTGGGGACCAAACGGAAACTGCATTGTGAATACAATCCCCAGAGCTCAGGACAGTTAGAAAGGATGAATCGGACCCTAAAAGAAACTTTAGCAAAATTGGCAATAGAGACTGGCGGGGACTGGTTGACCCTCCTTCCCTTCACACTCTTCCGGGTGCACAACACCCCCTATAAATTGAACTTGACACCGTTTGAGATTNTTAGAAAGGATGAATCGGACCCTAAAAGAAACTTTAGCAAAATTGGCAATAGAGACTGGCGGGGACTGGTTGACCCTCCTTCCCTTCACACTCTTCCGGGTGCACAACACCCCCTATAAATTGAACTTGACACCGTTTGAGATTGTCTACGGAAGTCCTTCCCCAATATGTCCTATTTTCCAGGAAAAGACTGATGGTATTAAGACAGCAATATTAGACCCTGCCCCAGGATATAGAGGAGGATTCCTCTATATGATCAAAAGACAGGGGGGATTGTTAGAGCCAAACCAGATTAAAACCTGAGTCATGACTCTGGGGAACCACACCCTGGGAAAGTCCCTGATGACGCCAAACACGAGCCAATCAGAATTGGGATTTTGATTCAAACCCGAGCCAATGAGATTTTGTGNCAGTTTTCCTCTCCCCTCCTTTGCTTCTGGTAACTCTAAGCTGTTTTATTTCTTTTACATTTTCGACTCTATTTCTGTTCTTTAAATAAGTTCATGTGTATCATTTCTTGAGTAAGATTTCAGTCACTGGGTGCAGGCTGATACTTAGAGTATGACTGCCAAACTATTCGTGGTTCTTGGAGACTTTCTGGTATAGTGGACAATTTTTACATCTTGCCATACTTTTACTTGTTCTAATTTAAATAAACTTTAACTGCCAAGTTTCCTTAAAACCCGTGTAAGTCTAGAGGTCATTTCAGTTGATAAGCAAGCATCATCACTCTGTGTTATCAACCAAAGGTTTTGTGGGTCACTCTTTTCAGTTATTCTGAGTAAATGTCTACATCAGTATTAAAAGTCTTCGTATTACTTGTCCATCTAAACTTTGCTGCGTAGGTGTTATAGTGAACAGACTCTTCAATCATTGCATTAAAGTATATGCTAAGAGAGCACTGCTTAATTTTATGACTTTAAAAAGACTTGCAAGGTATTCGTTTCCTGATCAGATATTACCTTACTTTGTGTATGAATTCATTCCAGGTCATCCCACTTTGCATATGCCGGTGTGGTGTGTGAAGCTGTTCTGTGTATGATTCTTCTGTTTTGCGAAGAATTCTTTCCATTAAGAGTTCCTTCTATTGCTTCTTATATTTAGAATACCCTAACCCCCGTCTTAGTTAATTCCTACTTATCCTTCAGGGGCCAGTTTAGACAATCACCCCCTGCTCATTAATTTCTCTAAGCCCGCATGACCAGTGGAGTTGACCTTTATATGTATTCCTGTGTACTGATGTACGCCTGTGTGTAAATTATAACGTATCCAATCATTTAACTATAGCCCCTGAGGACAGAGACTAGGCCCCTTTCTTTACTGCTACAGCATGGGCTGGCATTGGGAGACCCTCAATCAATAGTCGTTGAAGGATTAAAGGAATAGATTGCTTTACTTACGCACCTGCTTCACAGAATAGAAACTACAGTTATTTCCCCCCAAAAAATCACTGTGATAGTCTTTTGATGAAGCATCTTTTCTTTTTTATATTCAAAAATATCTGTGGATGATGTTTATGTACTAAATCTTTTGTGAGCCTCAGCTTTTAGAGTCGTTTTTCTCTATCAACAACTCTAATATACCTAACAGGAATTAAAGGAATCTAAAACCAGTTACATTATGTCTTGGGTAATTCAATATTGCTTACCCAAAATTAAAGGCACACTTTGAAAGTGATACGAAATAATAGCTTTTTCCCAACGACGTCTGTTGCACTAATCATTGGGATGCTGCTTCTGCTGCTAAGTCACTTCAGTCGCGTCTGACTCTGTGCGACCCCAGAGGCGGCAGCCCACCAGGCTCCCCCGTCCCTGGGATTCTCCAGGCAGGAACACTGGAGTGGGCTGCCATTTCCNTTTTCTGTATTTCCAATTTTCAATACGTTGACATACAATCACTCAAAATAATATTTAATTCTTGCTATGTTCTGAATGTTGCATTTCCCCACCCCTATCCCACAAATTCCTATGTTGAAATCCTATTGCCCAATGTGATGTATTAATAGGTGGCAGTTTTAGGAGATACTTAAGTCATGAGAATGGAGCCCGCAAGAAGGGGATTAGTTAGCTTATAGAAGAGGCTCCAGAGAGATTCCTACTCCCTTCTAACATGTGTTCATGCCTGTCCACAGAAAGAAGGCATCCTCTGTGAACCAGGAAGGGGGCCTTCACTAAACGATCATCTTGGCACCTTGATCTTGGACTTCCCAACCTCCAAAACTGTGAGAAGTGAATTTCTGTTGTTGTAAGCTAATCACCTGTGGTATTTTGTCATAGCAGCCTGAACAGTCTAAGAGAATCCCTTCTTTAAAAAACTAACAGTTTTACTCACTTAAAAGCATAAGGCACTAAGCTGATAAACGAAAAATCAGAGACGAGGATTTACTTGTGCTAAACGACACCCTGCTTATTTAACTTATATGCAGAGTACATCATGAGAAACACTAGGCTGGAAGAAACACAAGCTGGNTTAACCTCAGCAGTAACTCAGTGACTGATTTTTTTCAGACCTCAGCATCACAGAGACAGACTTGGAAAGAGTAACTTGAACCAAATCTAGGACCTACCGGCTGCATCTATGAAAGTTGAGACTTCATGTCACACATAATACATCTGTGTTACTCAGTGGTGATGTTACTTTTCAACTTTGGGATAGAATTGGAATGATCATATAAAGTCATTTCACCACCTACATTTTTCTTCTTTTCTTTCAACGTCCTTTCTGTTATTCTCACTACTCAGTAGTGATATCAACTAGAAATTCTTGAATTGTAACTAAAAGTGACCTAATTTCCAAAGCACTTAAAGTTATTGCAGGTAAAAGCTCTCTCAAGGGCTTTCAATATTTCAAATATGTGGATGTACAATCTGTGTCAATAATGAAGACTGCACATTAAATTGACCTGAATGGTTAGAGCACAAAATTTTTTCTCAGCATTGGAAAATTTCTGACATAAGTGCTTAGAATGGAAGAGCTGAAAAGAAGCTATTAGAGTAGTGCAGGGACCTTGAGAAAGATGCTGCATGTTTTTTTATTTTTTAAGTATAATCGAGATTTCTAAGAATTTTTACTGACAAGTCATTTTACTTTCTGGACTTGGTAATTGAAAAAAGGATAAAATTGTTAGAGGAGCAATAAGGAATTCAATAGAGAAAGTAAAATATTATGTGCTTGATAATTGTATTTCAAATGTCTTACCTGAGTTGGTTAGAACACCAAGTTAAAGGTTCCAGGGTCACAGATTTGAGCTCTCTATGGCTTAGACGGCTTAATCCCTTTACTGGATCAGGGACCACTGTGGTCACCCTGCCCAGCCATCCTTCAAAGAATGACCTCCTTGCAAGATAACACTAATGAAATAAGGAAGGCAGACCAGGCTCGGGCGAAAACACAGTCATCAGAACTACAATGTCTCTTTCATATACGTTTATATACATATAATTTTGTGCCACATTGCTAGTGACATCTTCATATACAAAATGGAGTACACCTCTGTTCGAATGAGTAATTATTTGTTTTTGTTTTGCTCATAAAGGCAGTAAAGTTAAAACTCAACCACCTTCATCTTCTTTTTGATCGAGTGTCAAGTGTGTACACTAGGAATTTCACAGAATACAAACATGTACAATTTCCAAAAAGGCTTGCTTCACAGAAGGATGTGAAGTTAATTTCAAATAATATTTTTCATTACAGTCTTTTCATTTTAGCAGGCATAAGTTAAATTTTAGATATTTTGAAGGATGCTAAACTAATAAAGTATTCTATTACCTGTTCCTTCAAGGCTTCAGAGGAGCGTGACTACATTCCTCTAAAAAAATTTACTTTGCTGATCATGAAAGAATCTAAGATTTGTTTCATTGAGGAAGAATTAGGATGGGTTCAGGTCCTGCTTTAAGTAAAATTAGTAGTGAAATTTCCACTTTTCTCTAGTTAGGATGACAGTCTTTTTAATAACCACACCCCTTAAACCTCCGTTAGCAGTGTAGATGACAGAATACTGATTTTCTTCCAGTTTGAACCTAAAGTCACCATGTTCACCACACGCAATCACAGTGCTCCATAGACGGGTCTGGTTGGACAGAATTGTCAGGACTTCCATTTGATTCATGCTCCATTTTTTATAAATGTTACTCAACAATGACATAAAAGCAAGCAAAAAGACTGCAAAGTTATTATGCTAATGTCTTCAATTTCATAGAAGAGAAATGGATTTATTCCATTACTCGTCAGCATTTATTGTGACCAATAAGTGGGGGATTAGGGNGTTGAACTGGGTTTTACAAGTCCTTCTAACCAAACAATCTTTAATCAGTTAACTCATTCATATATTTGTGAAACTTCTTCAAGTCTTTGCTCAGATATTTTCTCAGTGAAATCTTCTCTGACCATCCTAATCCACTCTCTCCTGGAACACTCCATATCTGCCTTCTGTAGTTGATTGTCTCTATAGCACTTCTATCCCTATAGATACTTCATAATTTACTTATGACTTTTGTTTATTGTCTTCCTCCACTAGAATGAAATCTCTGTGAAGATGGGACATTTTGCCTATTTTCTTCACTGCTGTATTTCTGGCACCAAAAATGATGCCTGGTATATAGTTTGTTCTCAGTGAATATCTGTTGATTGAATGAACTCCCAAATGTCAGAGGTGAAAGATTCAAAGGGATCATATCATCAATCAGATTCAAAACAAAAATTGTCAATGACCTAATCAGTGACCAAGCCACGGGAATGTGGGGACTGCAGGTAGATTGAAAGCTGTCACAAACAGGGAAGTACAACTGGAGCAAAGGAATGAAGCTACCCATGAGTCTAAGATTAGGACTATTAACCCAGGTGAATCCTGCAAATAAACCTGACATAGCATGGCCACGTTCTCATATGCAGGGCATAATCATGATCCTTTGTGCATCTCCTCACTGTGACAGGTGAAGGGGGTCCACCCCACAAGGGCAAAGCTAGAGAAGTGTATCTTCCAGCTTTTCCTTCTTTGTTCTTCTCTGATGATATCTGCCCCTTTTGGAACTTAGGGACCTACACTTCTTCTTCTCCTTTCTTTTGCAGGATCTCTAGGAAAGGGTGATACATATTGAGGCACAAAATATGTGCTTGGTGGCATATATGATCTCTCTCAAGGGTGCTTTAAACCACTGGAACAAGCTCTTAATTTAGGGACTTCACAAAATGGCAAGTAGAGGGGAGAGAGAATGTATTTCTGATATCCCTGAATTTTTGCCCTTCAACTGAAAATAGCCATGTCTGCATAAACAAGTGTAACTAATAAAGTATTTCTGAAGCAACTTCCAATGTAGGCCTGTTTACCAGTAGACCAATCACTCTTCCACACTCTCTCTTCCATTTTAAGACTTACCTGTGAGGTTGGAGACATGGCATTGAGAAAGCAAAAAGCCCCAATCTACTCCTTTTTGTTTGACTGTACCAGAGGAATTCCTTAAGAAGGCTATATAGAAAAAGTCTATCCCTTTCAATTAATTTGGAGGGAAGAGGGAGTCAAATATTTATTGAGATGGGTAGATTCTGTTCTTGCTGCCTAAGCCCCTTAATTTAGGAACAAATGTAGAGGGGTCAAATGATGAACATTCTAAAAGGATCAAAGAGTCTGAGGATTTTAGACTAGAGAGTTTTAGAGTATCTCCCTGGCTATACTAGGAGGAACCATTACCAGGGAACGTGAACTATTATTCTTTCTTCTGTAGGAAGGCAGTAGCAGTGGGTTGATGGTGGTGACAATAGGCAATTATAGATCTCTTTATTACCCATTGCCTGAACGAGATGTACTAAGGTACCCAGAGATTTTCATTTGTCCCCCTTGAGGAGATTTAGAGATGCTTATTACAGAGTAAAACAGCAAAATCTTGCATTTAGAACAAAAAATCTTCTGTAGACTCAGATTTTGAGATATATAAAATGTCCAGGATCACAGGCTACAGTGGTGGGTACTAGCTGGAACTTGCTTCCCAGGAAGTAGACTGAATGGACACTCCACAGCCCCAAAATATAGTTAACACTGTACAGTTCAGAGGGATCTTCATCATCTGTAACCATAAGATCATGTAATTCATTCCCAGACACTAACTTGGAAAGAAATAAGGCAGAAAGAAAAAATTTGAGAGTTTGAGAATTTTCTTGAAGGAGCTTGGTTCCTATGACATAGATTAGATTAATTATAGGAAAATAGAGTAGCCACATCTGTATGTGAAAAGTATTTTTTTTTGGTCATCTCAGTGTATTTGAGGGGTTTCCCCAATATTTTTGAAAATCTGCAGAGTAAATTTTTGTACCATTCAGTGATATATAATCTTCCATGCTAAAATTAAAAATCCTATTTTGGGGCAATGACCCAGGGAGAGAGGATTTGCAGATGCAGAGAGTGCATGGTCAGCATATGGTAGAAAAGAGGCATTAATAAAAGTTCTGCAAAGTTTTGAAAAATAGAGTCAACTTTTCAAAAAAGGAAGCCCAATGCTATCAGCAAGACTGGGATATATTTGGAGAAGTACTTTTAGGAAAAGAGATTTGATTTCAATAACTAATCAGAGAAAGAATATCCAGCTAGCATTTGATTAATTAAGTCCTCATAGGGATATTCAAGGAGTCAGCAAGTACGTTTATTGTCAGTCTTCTGTTGTTGTGTAGTTGCTAAGTCATATCTGACTCTTTGTGATCCCATGGACTGAGCACACCAGGTTCCTCTCTCCTCCATTACCTTCTGGAGTTTGCTCAGATTCATGTCCATTGACTCAGTGATGCTTTCTAACCATCTCATCCCCTGTTGCCTTTCTCCTTTTGCCCTCAATCTTTCCCAGCATCAGAGTCTTTTCCAATGAGTCAGTCCTTCACATCAAGTGGCCAAAGTCTCGTGAGGCCTAGCTAAATGAACACCTGTTCACCTTTTGAGTCAAACAGCTGAGGCTGAAGAATACTGACTTCCCAGGAGTAAAGAGGACCATGGTTGGAGACTAAGTCTTAGCACCCATGCTCTTCAATAGAAGGCATGGCATGCAAGACACCCAGAAGTTCCTCTATTTAAAAGAAGGGGACAAACTGTAGAACACTGCTGGACCTAGGGATGGCAGGGGACAGGATGTGCAGATCCCTGTGGAGATGACTTTGAGCCTGGGTACAAAGGTCTGGGGTCTAAGACTACAGTGCTGAATGTCAGCACAAAGGCTGGATAAGGCAATAGCACCTCAAACTAGAGAGCAGTTCCAATCAGCTGCTTTTCAGCAGTGTTCAAGTAGAATCCATAGAAATTTAAATGAATCTGAGGCTCCAGTTTCCCCCACTACCACAAAGTCATGTCAACTGTGTCCTTTCCCCATACATCTGGTTATGTTAGAGAAATATAGGCTGGGAAAGAGGAAATCTGAGAGACTAAGCAGGTGACCTAAAGAGACTGAACATCTTCTTTAAAAGATTGCTGAATTATTGTACTGAACTCAGTTTGTTGGGTTTAAATTCTAAATTGGACTGGCAGTGCTAGTGGTAAAGAACCCACCTGACATTGCAAGAGATGTAAGAGATGCATGTTCAATCTGGAGTAGGAAATGACAATCCACTCCAGTATTATTGCCGGGAGAATTTCATGGACAGAAGAACTGGGCAGGCTATAGTCTATGGGGTCACAAAGAATCAGACATGACTGAGTGACTAACGCTTCCATTTTTCACTTTCAAAATGTATACACTTCCCCTTTTTCACATGCAGTTGGTTTGTAAAGAAGATCAGATAGGTAATGGGATTTAAAAAAATTTTTTCNATAGAAATGCACTTGATAATATTCTTTTCTTATATTCAAATGAAAGAAAGAAAAAAGTGAAAGTGTTAGTGGCTCAGCTGTGTCTGACTCTTTGTGACCCCATGGACTATATATAGCTCGTCTCCGTCCATGGGATTCTCCAGGCTAGAATACTGGAGTGGGCTGTTATTCCCTTCTCCAGAGGATCTTCAGCTTTCAAGTAGTTCTTTTTGTTATTTCAATCATCTGTCTTCCTATGTACAGCCACCTTTTCTAAACACACCATTCTGCCACGTGACTTCTCCCTCCAAGCTCTTCCACTACCCCTTATAATAGCTAGTGAAATACTCACCACACTGCAAATTCTATTTCTTTGCACAGGTCTAGACTTATTTTTAATCTTTGTATCTTGCACTTTACCTGACTCTGTACCCTGCTCATGGTAGGAACTCAATGATTATTTGATGAGTAAATGAATGATTTCAATAATATAGTTAAGTCTTTGACTTTAATTTTATCTTCTTCTGCTGGCTCAGAGGGTAAAGCATCTGCCTGCAACGTGGGAGACCTGGGTTCGATCCCAGGGTCGGGAAGATCCCCTGGAGAAGGAAAGGGCAACCTACTCCAGTATTCTTGCCTGGAGAATCCCATGGATGGAGGAACCTGGTTGGCCATAGTCCACGGGGACACGACTGAGAGACTTCACTTTCACTTTTCAATTTTATTTTTTTTTAACTTACATGATTAAATTCAGTAACATAAACTAAGACATATATTTACCTTCTAATGAAATTGTCCCTGAGGCAGCCATAATATTCTTTGCAGCTTTTAAAATATTTATCTCTTTTCGGCTGTGTCAGGCCTTCGCTGCAGCACATAGCATCTTCGCTGCAGCACGTGATTCTCTCTGCTGCCTGGGCTCAGTAGCTTGCCGCCTGCAGGTTTAGTTTGCCCTTAGCATGTGGGATCTTAGTTCCTGACAAGGGATTGAAACTGTGTCCCCTTCATTGGAAGACAGATTCTTTACCACTGCACCACCAGAGAAGTCCCTCTTGGCAGGTTTTTACATGTGCAAGATTACTAAGCTTTAAACCTCAACTCCTCCTCATGGTTGGCAATCTAATAATTATTTTCCAAATTAATAATCTGAAAACGTCAGCGTCTGTATTTCAGTAATGATATAAAGACAAGTTTCACATCTGAATTAAAGATACTTCATCATAATTTGTTCCCTGGTGGCTCAGAGGTTAAAGTGTCTGCCTCCAGTGCGGGAGACCTGGATTCGATCCCTGAGTCAGGAAGATCTCCTGGAGAAGGAAATGGTAACCCACTCCAGTATTCTTGCCTGGAGAATCCCGTGGACGGAGAAGCCTGGTAGGCTACAGTCCATGGGGTCGCAAAGAGTTGGACACGACTGAGTGACTTCACTTTAGAGTGCAAGGCACCTTTATTATAGATATTCATTTAGCCATTTGTTTATCTGTGGTATAAGAACAAGACTCTTGACCTACTGCTCCAATTTCTGGCAAACTTGAAAAGCGTCATCTTTGACACTCATTTACAATCCATCTTTTCTGTCTTTTCTGGCCCAGAGCCACAGGCTTTGACTGGAGACTTCTAAGCAACGTGTTCTAGCCTCTGCCCTGTTACTTACCAAATCATTATATAACCAAGCCCTCCCCTCACCAAAAAAAAAATCCTCCTCTATATTTTGTCTGTGATTACCAAAATTCTCAACTATTCCTCTGGATCTTACTTCATCATCTCCCCCGCTACACTATGCACATTACACTTTTTGATATTTTATAGGCAAGTCCCTCATTTCCCTGAAATTTGTGCTTGGAACTTCACCAGATAACCATCAAATCAATAGTCCATAATCAAACTCTAAGCAGAAGTACTCTGTATTTTTCACAATGCCTAATTAATCTCCCCCAATGGAACACTTCAGTATTATTTTCATAATAAGAATATGTATTATGAGTTTTAAGAATATTCTATTTTGCAATCACATATTAATTATGTGATTTATTCTTCTTCTTTCATTCTTTTCCATGATGTGCAATCAACCTGCTATTTATCATGGTCTGAATTTAATAGCAGGTAAAAACATTATATATACTTTAATTGTATGTATTTAATGAATATTCTCTAAATTTCCCTCTGCTTAAGACCTTCCTAAACCAGTATTATTTTTTTTAATCATCTGGGCACCAGTGTTATTCAAATGCATTATGTCAAAATGTTATTTTCCTCTTTTGAGAAGTGGCTTAATTACAGTTTGTTTTTTTTTCTTTCTAGGTATAGCTTAATTGCCAGGGTCATTAAATTATATAGGAGGATATATTGTCATGGCAAAAAACCAACCAGGAAAGGATATAGGTTTCTTTCCCCACTGCTATAGAAATTTGATTTGTGATAATGATAGTTAATTATTTTGAACAATGAATCCAATCAATCTAGTCAGTTTAGCAAGGAAAAAGGATAGCATTAAATAAGAAGTTTGATAAGATTAGAATGGACTACTAAAATAGATTAATTAGTTTGATGCATGCTTTAATCAAAAGGTGTGGTAGTGTCCTTTAGTAGAAAACACATCTGTTCACGCTTTAAAAAAATGATGTTTCTTTAAAAAAACGTTCCATTCCCTTAATAATAATTTTTACATTCCCCATGTTCTAGCTGAGTGTGAACGTTATGTAGTATACGTCTAAGAGTCCTTCAATTTAGAAATATGAGTTACTGTGAGAGAGAGAATAAAACTGCCAGAACCCAGATACATGAATCTCATAGTGAATGATACAGATTTCTATATACTCTACTCATAAACACTGGAAATGATGAAAAGCTTAATCTAGTTGTAAACAACCTGCATAAATTCATTTTATGTTTTTTTTTTCTGGATGCATACAGGAGTAGCAAACAATTTAATAACATTGAGCAATCTAGTTGGAAATCACTGGTCTCCTTTAAATTTTAGATGATTATGAAAATAATTACTCTTTCCAAGCAAGTAGCTTTGTATGTTCATTGGATATAAAACAATAAATTATTACTACTTCACAAAATTTTAAGAGAACAAAACTATAAAATGAATTCAGATATTTAAAATGAACTTAAAAGCAAGTTGAATGTACAAAATCAAAAAAGCCTTAAATAACTATCGTTCTGAATAGCTTCATAACATAATAGACAAACCTGCTAAGAGGCAGCATAATTGATCCAGATTACATTTACATAACTTTTTTTCTGGGAACGTAGTCATATGTAATATCTTTCTTGCAGATAATTTTCAGAAAATTAGAGAAAGTCCGAAAGAGATGTTTTAGTTTAGTACAACCTAGCAGTGTACTTGGTTTTTGTAGGCTATAACTAAAGGATAATCATTAACATAATATGATTTAAACTCTATTTAGACTTTCAAAACAGAGAAAACGGCATATGCCATTTTTAACAGCAATATTTATAAAACATAAATTGGCTTAAATCCATGTTGGAAACAAAATATGCCATATCATATAAAATATTCATGAAATATATGTGGATATTTTAAGTGATAAAAATATTAAATTCATTCACATATTTAGCAAATGTTTATTTGATGATAAGCTATATTAAATATATATATTTAGTAAATATATATAAGGTATATTTATGTAAATATTTATAAGGTAGTAAAGAAGTTTACACAAAAACAACACAAATTGTTCTCAAAATTCACTTGTCATCTTGAGAAGATAAGATTATTCCTGCTGTAATATTTAAAATTTGAAGGGCAGGTAGACTATCGGTGATTGGAAGTAGGGAGGAGGTTATACAATGAAACAGAAATGGAGACTTGGAAGTTGGTGGTTTAGAGAATAAAGAGGGGTTACGTTTACCCCCAAGATGGAATTCCTCTTGAACAATTCTGCTGGAAAGGGAGTTATGAAATGTAAGTATGAATAGACGTTGGATTGGAAGATCTCCAACAGTTTACTTTGGAAGTGTAACATTCATTCTGTGATGATAATGACATCAATGATTAAATATCGCCTGACATGTATGAGGCATGATTCCAAGCATCTGAATGCATTATCTCAGTGATCCTCAGAACAAGCCCATAAGGGGTCAGTGTCTCCATTTTTGGAAGAGAAGTCAAACCCTAGAGACATGCCTCTAACCCTAGAGACGCTCCCTCTAAACGGGTGAGTGCTGAGCCAAAAATCAACCCAAAAAACACAACAGAGCAACCCTTTCTGACTCCAAAGATCTCAATAAATCCTCATCAAATTTCGATTTCACACATTCATCAATGAAAAGCTGCAAAAGGTTCTGAGCAGCATAATGAGACGTGGTAAAAAGTTTAGGAAGACTAATCTGACGGGGGGGGGGGGGGGGTGGGCTATCCCATGATTTGGAGGTGGCAAGTCCAGAAGCAATGACACAGTTCATCTTAGGAGAGGGATGAAGGAATAAAGTCCAATAGTCAGTAGTGGTAACGGGGATGGAAATCAAAAGGCTAATACACAAAGGGAAGGAAAAGTCAAGTTGAGGTGAATGAATATGTTAATGAGTAAGAAGAGATGGGAGGAGAAGAAAGAGAAAAATGCTAACTAGGTGGGTGGGTGGAGGAGGAAGGGGAGAAAATGGAGATACAAGAGGAGAAGGTACAAGAGAAACAGAGGTGGAGGAGAAGGAAGCGTGAAAAGGAGGAACAGGAGCATTTATTCCCTGAAAAATCCCATTTGACAAGAAATAGACTAAACAAGTAGGCTACATGGAACATTTATTCGCTTTTTATGACAACTTTGCAGAGTCAGATAGCATTATCTCTGATTTGTACCGGGAAATGAAGGCTGGGGAAACCTCCCTTGCCTGGGACCACAGAGCCTGTAACAGAGGAAACAGAATTGGGGGACAGAGCTCAGGGTCCCTTGACCTTCCAGTGACTCTGTGAAGTGAGCAGGATGGGTTTGTGAACCTTCTTTCGAGGATAACGCTCAGAGAAGCACTTTACCTGAAAGCATAGGGTGGGATTTTCTGCTTTAAAAACCTCCCTCTCTTTCGGAATAAAGAGAAGCAACATGCATAATGATTATGCAAGCAATTTATCTGGTAATCATCCTTGAGTCTCTTTTTCCTTTATCCTCCATCTTTACTCCATCCCTGAACCTCACCGACTGTATTGCTTAAATCATCCTGTAGTCCATCCGCTTCTCTCCATCTTCATACCTACCGAGCAGGCATTAAACGTCTTGTATCAGGGCCACTGCAATAACCTTCTAAAGTGGTGCCTCCCACATCTGTTAGTTCCATGCTGCACTCTAGCCAGGGTGATGTAAAAACGCAAATCTAATCTTCACATTTAGCTCCCCAAAATAAAACTAAAATACTGACACAAAACATCTTTAATGGCTTCCTATTGCCGTTAGTACAAGACCGAAGTCCTTCAGCCACCGACAAGGTCACAGCCAGGCTGCCAGGACCACCCCCGTACCCTCAGCCTGTACCCATGCCGCTCTGTCATCTCAGCCACTCTGCCATCATTTCCCATCCCTCAGCGACCTGGGACTCGTGATGTGTTCTTGCATAAACCATTCTTAAATCCTCACGCCCACATTTTCTTTATGTAACGCGCATTCTGTGTCCTTGAAACCTCAGGTCAAATGAATCTTTCTTTATCTCCCCTGTTGAGAATGTCTCCCTTTTATGGGGCTCTCAAGCTCTCTATAGAGCTTCGCAGATGGTGAAAGGGTAAAGAATCCACCGGCCAGTGCAGGAGACTCGAGATGCGGGTTCGATCCCTGGGTCAGGAAGACCCCCTGGAGGAGGAAATGGCAATCCACTCCAGTATCGCCTGGGAAAGTCCATGGACAGAGGGGCCTGGAGGGCTGCAGTCCATTAAGTCACAAAGAGTTGGACATGATCAAGCAACTGAGCACGCACACACACCCTGCTTTTCTGTGTAACCCTCACCTCTGTTGGGACATATGGACTCACAAATGTTTTCTTTCTTTACTACCTGTTCCTTCCATTTGTCTAGAAGCACCCGAAAAAGAAATCACATCTTGTGTTCATTGTTTTATACCTAGAACCTACACCAAGACAAAGTAGGTGTTTAGTAAATATTTGTTCAACTGAACCATGAATGATTAATAGCCCCATCTGTGTTTATATACTAGCTCCTCCATTTACTAAATGCAAGGCCTTGGATAATTTTCTTAAATTCCAGAAACTTTTCTTTCCCTACTGGATGAAAAGGGATAGTCACAATCCAGTGAGTAAGGTTATTCATGCAAAACTCTTAACATATATATATAGTACTAAAAAAACGCTATTATTATACTGTAAAAATATCAGACATCAGAGATCTCAAAGGACAACATTAATATTAATTGGAGGGAAAATGTCTTTTCATATAAATTAAATAAAAATACTTTTTAATTTTTTAGCAGTGTCTAAAAAAGATGTACTTATAGCTTACTTGACAAGACTATGTTTTAATTTTTTTTTTATTGAAGTATAGATTTGCAATGTGTCCATTTCGTCTGTACAGCAAAGTGACTCAGATATGTATATATACGCTTGTTCATGTTCTTTTCTATTATGATTTGTCATGAGATATTAAATATAGTTCCCTGTGCTATATAGTAAGACCTTGTTGTTTATCCACTAGTTTGCCTCTGCTAATCCCAAGCTACCAGTCCATCCCTACTCCATCCCTCCCTTGCCACAAGTCTGTTCCCTATGTCTGTGAGTCTGTTTGACAAGACTATTTTTATAATCATAATTCTAAATACTTAATTTAAAAATCAATATGCTTTTTATCCTGATCATTTTGAGGCTTAGAGTCAGATGTTAATTTGGGGAAAGTCATTTCACTGGTCATTCCCCAACAAAAAATCAAAACTGTGACCCACCATACTCTCATGGTACCTTTTTGATATGCTAATGTTTACTGCTATCAGGTACATGGAGATTATGAAGAGTGTTTAAATGCACAAATAGGACACAGGTTTAGAGTGAAAAGAGCTTCCCTGGAGGCTCAGTTTTAAGAATCCACCTGCCAATGCCGGAGACGCATTGTCAACTGGCATCCATATGTCGTTAGCTTCAGATCCCTAAGATATACTTTCTTATTCACGTGTACAAAACACAAAAGTCCCCATATCACCAAATTAAAAAATTAAACTAACCTAAAACTTTAGGATTTC
Organism: Neotragus pygmaeus; assembly: GCA_006410875.1. Lineage (NCBI taxonomy): Eukaryota > Metazoa > Chordata > Mammalia > Artiodactyla > Bovidae > Neotragus > Neotragus pygmaeus. The sequence goes on from SJYV01007283.1 coordinate 404,150, forward strand.
TTTTCATTCCGACACTGCATGGTTTTACCCTCGATCACTGTGAATTTAGGAGCACAACGCTTCATGTGAGTACACAGAATGAAGAAGTACATCATGTTCGTGCTAGTACCGGAAACAGGAAGATGAAGTTAGTCCCGACGATGGAGGGAACAGCGAAACAATATAGCGGCGTTTATGAGAGAACTGAATTTTAGTCTAAGCTTTATAGAAAACGAGCTTATGCTTACCAGAGCAAAGTGGTGGGGGAGGGATAATTGAGGAGAAGGGGATTAGCATGTACCCTTCTATATATAAAGCAAGCAATCAACAAGCACCTACTGCCTAGCATAGGGAGCCATACTCAACAGTTTGTGATAACCTACAAAGGAAAAGACTCTGAAAATAATATAAATACATGTGTACAACCAGATCTCTGTGCTGGACCCCCGGAACTAACATGACTTTGTGAATCAACTACGCTTCAGTGAATAAAGAAGCACTTTGCTTGGAATCAAGTGGGCCAAAGTTAGAATGCTTCCCTGCCTCACTAGCCTGTTTGCTCATCTGTGTAAGTAGGATTTACATCATATGGTTGTTTAGGAAATAGGAAAGTTTCCTCAAAAGCCTTAGCCCTGTGCACGGGCCACAACGAGCCCTGGATGAATGATAGTCAGCGCTGAAACACGGGTCCTGTCACCATCAGTCAAGCCCAGAGATGGGAGAGGTTTGCAGCACAAATGTGCCAGCTCCCTCTGGATGGACCCTCTCAGGTGGTGCTAGCGGTAAAGAACCCCCTGCCCATGCAGGAGAAGTAAGAGACGTGGGTTCAATCCCTTGGTAGGGAAGATCCCCTGGAGGAGGGCATGGCAACCCACTCCAGTGTTCTNTGATGCTTTTGAACTGTTATGTTGGAGAAGACTCTCAAGAGTCCCATGGACTGCAAGGAGATCCAACCAATCCACCCTAAAGGAAATCAGTCATGAATATTCATTGGAAGGACTGATGTTGAACCTGAAACTGCAATACTTTAGCCACCTGATGCAAAGAACTGACTCATTGGAAAAGACCCTGATGATGGGAAAGATTGAAGGCAGAGGAGAAGGGATCGACAGAGGATGAGATGGTTGAATGCCATCACCTACTTTTGATGGACAGGAGTTTGAGTAAGCTCAGGGAGTTGGCAATGGACAGGGAAGCCTGGCGTGCTTCAGTCCATGAGTTGCAAAAAATGAGACACGACTGAGTGAACTGAACTGAACTGAAAATTTGGACTTGAAAAAACTTTTACAATATAATTCATCCAATTTCTCTTTAGAACAGGGACATGGTGGCCCAAAGTTATTCGTTCAGTTGATTTCAGGACATGGTGGCCCAAAGTTATTCGTTCAGTTGATTTCAGGATTAAAAGTGATTTCCCGACCGTGTACACTGTATTATTTGTTTTATCTCACAGCTTATATTGGCCAACTGATGGTGGCCACCTTGCAAAAAGTTGGGCACATTAGTTTTCAGGGATTTAATTCATTTCTGAGCTGGTGGATGAAAAATGGATAAGAAATTGAAAAATACACTACCTCTCAAGTAAAGTTTTCTGAATCAGAAGACTGAGTATAAGTACCCTATTACAATGACAGGCAGAAGTTAAAAGGTTAGTTAAGCAGTGTGAACTTTAATTGGGGAGCCTTAAGGTAAGGATTCAGGGAATGCACACATTAGTATCACTTCTTAATCTAATGCTTCAGTGCTCTGATTTACTAAAAACTGCCCAGTTTTTGATAACTTATTTTATCATCAGGAATAATTTTTTTAAAAATTTAATTGACCTTCCATGTGAAAGCTAATCAAGGTTTGTTTGTTTAGTTGTTTTTTTCTTTTTTTTTTTTTAGTAGCATTTGCAAATTGACTGGATCAGATCAAATGCAAATTGACGGGATCAGAGCTAATGGTTCCTTTCCTGAATAAGAAAAAAAGAAATGTGTGACTGAAAGAATGTTCAAGATATTACTTAAACTCGTTTAGTCTCTCATTTTAAAAGAGCATTGAGAATTACCGCAAGCAACTAAAAAACCGTGTTACCTTTTGATATGCAAAATACTTTAGCAAACTTATTTCACCTAATTATCTTTTCCATTTGCTGTATAGTTGCGAGCACANTAAAACTCGTTTAGTCTCTCATTTTAAAAGAGCATTGAGAATTACCGCAAGCAACTAAAAAACCGTGTTACCTTTTGATATGCAAAATACTTTAGCAAACTTATTTCACCTAATTATCTTTTCCATTTGCTGTATAGTTGCGAGCACATTGAATCAATACACCTTTTAATAATGTGAAACATATTTTATGAAATGTAGAAATGGGAAAGCATTCCTCAGACGTTTCCACAACACAAAAGGACCCGAGGTAAAGTAGGGGGCTGCCTGAATGAGATGCGCTCTCACTGTAATAGTTCTGCCCGTGGCCTCAGAGCCTAACTGCGGCCCACGAAATAACAGAAGATCAATTCGTATTCTCACTTGACATTCAGCTAGAGAAAAACAGTGACCAGAAGGGTGTCCCAGTGGAAGGAAAGTGGGATTTCGGGAGGTAAGGTTTAGGTCCGTCTAGTCTAAGCTATGGTTTTTCCAGTAGTCATGTACGGATGTGAGGTTTGCACTAGAAAGAAAGCTGAGGGCCGAAGAATTGATGCTTTTGAACTGTGGTGTTGGAGAACACTCTTGAGAGTCCCTTGGACTGNGCACACACACCCTGCTTTTCTGTGTAACCCTCACCTCTGTTGGGACATATGGACTCACAAATGTTTTCTTTCTTTACTACCTGTTCCTTCCATTTGTCTAGAAGCACCCGAAAAAGAAATCACATCTTGTGTTCATTGTTTTATACCTAGAACCTACACCAAGACAAAGTAGGTGTTTAGTAAATATTTGTTCAACTGAACCATGAATGATTAATAGCCCCATCTGTGTTTATATACTAGCTCCTCCATTTACTAAATGCAAGGCCTTGGATAATTTTCTTAAATTCCAGAAACTTTTCTTTCCCTACTGGATGAAAAGGGATAGTCACAATCCAGTGAGTAAGGTTATTCATGCAAAACTCTTAACATATATATATAGTACTAAAAAAACGCTATTATTATACTGTAAAAATATCAGACATCAGAGATCTCAAAGGACAACATTAATATTAATTGGAGGGAAAATGTCTTTTCATATAAATTAAATAAAAATACTTTTTAATTTTTTAGCAGTGTCTAAAAAAGATGTACTTATAGCTTACTTGACAAGACTATGTTTTAATTTTTTTTTTATTGAAGTATAGATTTGCAATGTGTCCATTTCGTCTGTACAGCAAAGTGACTCAGATATGTATATATACGCTTGTTCATGTTCTTTTCTATTATGATTTGTCATGAGATATTAAATATAGTTCTCTGTGCTATATAGTAAGACCTTGTTGTTTATCCACTAGTTTGCCTCTGCTAATCCCAAGCTACCAGTCCATCCCTACTCCATCCCTCCCTTGCCACAAGTCTGTTCCCTATNTCATGAGATATTAAATATAGTTCCCTGTGCTATATAGTAAGACCTTGTTGTTTATCCACTAGTTTGCCTCTGCTAATCCCAAGCTACCAGTCCATCCCTACTCCATCCCTCCCTTGCCACAAGTCTGTTCCCTATGTCTGTGAGTCTGTTTGACAAGACTATTTTTATAATCATAATTCTAAATACTTAATTTAAAAATCAATATGCTTTTTATCCTGATCATTTTGAGGCTTAGAGTCAGATGTTAATTTGGGGAAAGTCATTTCACTGGTCATTCCCCAACAAAAAATCAAAACTGTGACCCACCATACTCTCATGGTACCTTTTTGATATGCTAATGTTTACTGCTATCAGGTACATGGAGATTATGAAGAGTGTTTAAATGCACAAATAGGACACAGGTTTAGAGTGAAAAGAGCTTCCCTGGAGGCTCAGTTTTAAGAATCCACCTGCCAATGCCGGAGACGCATTGTCAACTGGCATCCATATGTCGTTAGCTTCAGATCCCTAAGATATACTTTCTTATTCACGTGTACAAAACACAAAAGTCCCCATATCACCAAATTAAAAAATTAAACTAACCTAAAACTTTAGGATTTCTTTTCATTCCGACACTGCATGGTTTTACCCTCGATCACTGTGAATTTAGGAGCACAACGCTTCATGTGAGTACACAGAATGAAGAAGTACATCATGTTCGTGCTAGTACCGGAAACAGGAAGATGAAGTTAGTCCCGACGATGGAGGGAACAGCGAAACAATATAGCGGCGTTTATGAGAGAACTGAATTTTAGTCTAAGCTTTATAGAAAACGAGCTTATGCTTACCAGAGCAAAGTGGTGGGGGAGGGATAATTGAGGAGAAGGGGATTAGCATGTACCCTTCTATATATAAAGCAAGCAATCAACAAGCACCTACTGCCTAGCATAGGGAGCCATACTCAACAGTTTGTGATAACCTACAAAGGAAAAGACTCTGAAAATAATATAAATACATGTGTACAACCAGATCTCTGTGCTGGACCCCCGGAACTAACATGACTTTGTGAATCAACTACGCTTCAGTGAATAAAGAAGCACTTTGCTTGGAATCAAGTGGGCCAAAGTTAGAATGCTTCCCTGCCTCACTAGCCTGTTTGCTCATCTGTGTAAGTAGGATTTACATCATATGGTTGTTTAGGAAATAGGAAAGTTTCCTCAAAAGCCTTAGCCCTGTGCACGGGCCACAACGAGCCCTGGATGAATGATAGTCAGCGCTGAAACACGGGTCCTGTCACCATCAGTCAAGCCCAGAGATGGGAGAGGTTTGCAGCACAAATGTGCCAGCTCCCTCTGGATGGACCCTCTCAGGTGGTGCTAGCGGTAAAGAACCCCCTGCCCATGCAGGAGAAGTAAGAGACGTGGGTTCAATCCCTTGGTAGGGAAGATCCCCTGGAGGAGGGCATGGCAACCCACTCCAGTGTTCTTGCCTACAGAATCCCATGGACAGAGGAGCCTGCTGGGCTACAGTCCATGGGGTCGCAATGAGTCACACACGACCGAAGTGACTTAGAAAACACANGGGAAGATCCCCTGGAGGAGGGCATGGCAACCCACTCCAGTGTTCTTGCCTACAGAATCCCATGGACAGAGGAGCCTGCTGGGCTACAGTCCATGGGGTCGCAATGAGTCACACACGACCGAAGTGACTTAGAAAACACACATACACACAATCACACCTCTGGATTAAATGTTCAAATGAGGCTAATGAAGCTATTCAAAAGGCAGAACAACGTTTGCTGTTGCTGCAGAATAAATGTGAGTGTTGACCTACTTACAAAGTATTCTTTCTGTTTGAAAATGCACACAGTCATTATACTTGGGGATACTGTTGAAAATGAGTCTTGCTTTATGTGTATGAACTGCATGATTTATGCCCACAGATTGCAATATACAAATTCTACACAGTCTATTTGAATCAGCAAGTGGGCAGTCAGATTTATTTCTGCTTATCCTTGAATATCTTGCTGTTAATTCATTTTCTATTTCTGTTGCGCCTATCATCACTCAATTTAAATCTCTGAAAAACTAATTTACTAAATGAAATTGTTTTTAGAGCAAAATATTTTTTTTCATTTTAAAATATTGTAATTGACTAAAACAATGAATTTTTGTATCGTTGTTCAGTCTCTCAGTTGTGTCCAACTCTTTGCAACCCCACGGACTGCAGCACGCCAGGCTTCCCTGTCCTCCACCATCTCCCAGAGCTTGCTCAAACTCATGTCCATTGAGTCAGTGATGACATCCAAACATCTTGTCCTCTCTCATCCCCTTCTCCTCTTGCCTTCAATCTTTCCCAGCATCAGGGTCTTTTCCAAAGAGTTGGTTCTTTGCATCAGGTATTGGAGCTTCAGCTTCAGCATCAGCCTTCCAATGAATATTCAGGATTGATTTTCTTTAGGATTGACTGGTTTGATCTCCTTGCTGTCCAAGGGACTCTCAAGGGTCTTCTCCAACACCACAGTTCAAAAGCATCAATTCTTCAGCTCTCAGCTTTCTTTATAGTCCAACTCTCACATCCATACATGACTACTGGAAAAACCATAGCATTGACTAGATGGACCTTTGTTGACAAAGTAATGTCTCTGATTTTTAATAAGCTGTCTAGGTTGATCATGACTTTCCTTCCAAGGAGTAAGTGTCTTTTAATTTCATGGCTGCAGTCACCACCTGCAGTGATTTTGGAGCCCCCCAAAATAAAGTCTGCCACTGTTTCCACTGTTTCCTCATCTATTTGCCATCAAGTAATGGGAATGTTGAGCCTTAAGTCAACTTTTTCACTCTCCTCTTTCACTTTCATCAAGAGGCTCTTTAGTTCTTCTTCACTTTTTGCCATAAGGGTCATCTGCATATCTGCTGCTGCTGCTGCTGCTAAGTCACTTCAGTCATGTCCGACTCTGTGCAACCCCATAAACAGAAGACCACCAGGCTCCCCCGTCCCTGGGATTCTCCAGGCAAGAACACTGAATATCTGAGGTTATTGATATTTCTCTTCATGTGTAAGCATAATTCCAGGATAATTAGATGTTTTCAGATCAAGTAATGCAAATCAATCATGTTTTTTTATTAAAAATATACTGGTTACTTACTGTATGTCAGACATTGAGCTAGGTATTGACATGTGATCAAATTATATATGTTCCTTCCCTTGATGAAATTGCAGCCAGATATTCAGGTGAACAAATCAATAATTTTACTAAGTACTATGATAAAGGGAAGCAGAGATTCCCATGGGAGCCAGAGGAACACCATTCAAATCAGATGGTGTAATTTAGGGAAGGTGGGGGAAGTGCAACTTCAGTTGAGTTTGAAAAGTAGGAATTCAAAAGAAGTTAACATTGTGGGTGGAGAAAATGGAGGAACAGCATCAAGAAGTCCTTAAGAGATGTGGTTAAGACGAGACTAGAGCCAGGCTATGACTTACTCATGTGACAGACTAAAGGTTTAAATGCTCTCCTAAAATCTGTGAGGAGTCATTGCAGGACTGTTAGCCACATGTGAGGTTATATCTTATAGAGACTCTCAAAACCTGGATTTGCCTCACTGTCAGGAAAACTCATACAGATATTTTTAATACTCTTTGATATTTTGTATATTTTAACCTTCTCCCTAAATAGAAAAATCCTCTGGGAAAATATAAACAAAAATCACCTTTGCAGCTACATCTTGAACATGGCATATACGTGTATATAATTACTAATGTGAGCATCATAGATAACAAAATATTACTCTGTAGTAACTAAACATACTTTAGTATACTCTGAACCACATCTCTGAATGTCTTGATATTTGGGGGCATATGGTTTTTGAAATGACTGTAATGTTATAATAAATGTGGTGAAGCTTAACAGAATTGTTTAAACAGTAACTTTCTGAACCTATTTATAAGGGTTTAAACTTTGCAATTGTTTGGAGATTTAAGATTGATTATTTTTTTAACTGATGAAGCTTAATTTAAAAATTAAACATTTATTCATAAACTGACCATTTGGTATGAAGCTGATTAAGAGATAAATGGCTCAGTAAATAAGAACCATTTTTAATATATAAATACTTATTGTTTTTTGAAGGTGACATTGGAATTACCAGCAAAAACATAAATAATGTGGATTTTTAAGTTAATTAATGTATTTACCCATTTTTTACTCTGCTTTTTACTTGGTTTTTACTCTGAATGTTTAAATTTGTATATTGCTACTTCCATAGTTCTCATTGAAAATTAAGCTCACTAGTATGGCTAAATTTAGATGGAAAATATTCAGGCTGAGGCTATGGTTTTCTTTTTTAGTTTCATAAACAATTATCAAGTGCCTCTGTTGATTCATAGACAATTATCAAGTGCTTCACGTTGTATTATCACTGGAAAGAGAACTCTCTCAGTTATCAGTTAACCAGTTGAATTAAACACTTTAGTATCAAAGAAACTAGAAAACCTTGAGATCAGATAGAAACATGGAAACAGAACAATGTAAATGGACTGTTGGTTCACAGTCTCAGGCACCTCCTGGTCTAACCTGAAACCTCCATCTCCTTACAAGGAGGGCAAGGAGAGACCTAAGAAGAACAGAAACCACTCCAGTTTGGAAGGTGGCAGGTATTTTTGNGTTGCCCCACAGGCATGGCTTGGTTTCGCTGAGTTAGACAAGGCTGTGGTCCTAGTCTGATTAGATTGATTAGTTTTCTGTGAGAATGGTGGTGGCTTATTAGTTCCATATTACTTATCAGGATCTCCTCCTATAAAACAGCTCATGAAAATGGCTACTATGGTGCCTGGCCAGGGTGGGCAGTTTCAATCAGTGTGCTTCCCCTAACAGAACCACAAGGATGCAAGTTTGCAGCTGTTGCAGGAAGGGGTACCCTTTCCAGGGCCTGAAACTGGGCTCTTGTCTAACACTTGGAAATGAATTGTTCGAGGAGATGCATGTGCTGACAAAGCAAGAGATTTTATTGGGAAAGGGCACCTGGATGGAGAGCAGTAGGGTAAGGGAACCCAGGCGAACAGCTCTGCCACATGGCTTGCAGTCTCGAGTTTTATGGTGATGGGATTAGTTTCCAGGTTTTCTTTGGCCAATCATTCTGACTCAGAGTCCTTCCTGGTGGTGTATGCCTTGTTCAGCCAAGATGGATGCCAGATAGGATGCTGGGAGGTGGTTGGACACGTGGTGTCTCCTTTTGACCTTTCCTGAACTCTTCTGGTTGGTGGAGGCTTATTAGTTCCCTGTTTCTTAGCAGGACCTCCTGTCATAAAACAATTCATGCAAATGGTTACTATGGTGCCTGGCCAGGGTGGGCAGTTTCAGTCAGTGTGCTTCCCCTGACACAGCTGTGGTGCCGTGTTCACAGCTGGTGACAGAGACTGTCTGCAGACAGAGGTTGAGGAGCACCTGGGGTTGGAAAAGTCCAGGTGACAAGCAATCTGTTCTCCTCCTCTAAGATATTCAGCACTGCCCTTGCTGTCCTGCTAAGAGCCTGGGAGGCAAGCTCTCTTTGATTCTCTGAGCTACCCTAGAGTCCTGCCAACACATTTCCTATTTGCTTAAGCTAGTTTCACTGGCCAGTTTACAAAGTTTTAAGGTAGGGAATGGGACACAGCATTATAACAATGTCCTGAAATCACACCATAGAAACAGTAGTCTATTTTGTTTGAGTGACGTCACCATTGTCCTCTAGTGTCTAAGAATTAACCTCAGGTCCTGCCAAATTTTAGACAGGGGCTCACCCTGAGGATATAGATCATTTGAACACTTGGAGTGATCTTGTGATGAGAAGTCACTTTTCATTGCCCTAACAATAACAAGCTAAAGAGGGATAAATGGGTGAAAAGGGTCTGAGGTCTGTCTCTACAGAAATAGTCCGAGTCTGGCTTTTGGCTAAGAGGGAGACTTCATTTTCTTGGTTCTCCTTCAAGTGGCTCCAGCTCATTGGTCCATCTCTATTGTCCACCACAGAGACAATCTGACAAAAAAAAAAAAAAAAAAAAAACTTCACGGATCTTGGCTTCTGCTTTTTTGCCTCTGTCTTCAGTCTAAGTGCCCCTCCTCTCCTCAGAGTTTTCCACCTACTGAAATTTTGCATATACTTAAAGACTTATTGAAGATACTAAAGGAAAACCCTTAGCTAAAGTTAACCCTTGCCTCTTTAACTATTAATACAATAGAGATTTTATAGCTCCCTTAGCATTTATACATTGCTTCTTCCAAAACTTATTGGCAAACTCATCTGATTTGCATGCATTAGGTCAAGAGTTGGCCTATATAATTTCTAAATTTTCTTGCAGCAATTCTCTACTTTGTAACATCTGTAATTTTATAACTAATATCAACAGTTCATAAACTTAGGGTGCACATCTTTTTTATTTTTAGGATGGCTATTTTACTACCTCTTATCCTGGGTTATTTTCCTAGATTTATTAAGATATAATTGATATATAATATTGTATAAGTTTAAGGTGCAGAATATGTTGATTTGATACACTTACATATTGAAAAAAACCACAGTAGTGTTAACTGACACCTCCATCACCTCACATAATTACTGTGTTTTTTTTTGGGGGGGGTGACAAAATTTAAGATTTACTCTTTTACCAAACTTCAAGTATATAGCAGAGTGTTATTAGCTATAAGCACCATGTTATATATTAGATTCCTATTGTCAAGAGTTTAGTATGTCTTTCTTCCTTGAAATTTCCCCAATTCTTGAACTGTCCAATAATTCTAGGGAGGCACTGTCCAATAGACCTTTCTGCCATGATGTTTCTCACATGTGATTATTGAACACTTGTAATGTAGCTTGTGCAAATGAAGACCTGAACTTTTCATTCCATTTAATTTTAATTTAGATTAAAATTTAAATAGCCACATGCAGCTAGTGACTACCATATTGTTTAATATAGCTCTGAAAGCTTCCACAGTCCCAAAACATTTACTCTGACCTCTGCACCAAGTTGAGTATCACTGGGTTCAGTAACCATGATAGCTGATGTTCCTCCCACCAAATATTGTTGCCTACAGAAGTTCAGTGCTGCACTGCTTGCTCACAGTCGCTGGTCCACTTCTTTGAAGAGGAGGTGACAGAACCCTGTTCTTCCTACTGCAACTCTTTGGGAACATGATCTCACTCCCTTGGGCTAACCTTGGCCAAACTGCCCATGCCTGGACTCCAAGGCTTGGAGTTTTCTTACTCATGTCTCCATGCGCAACTACCAACCAGAACCACTGCAGTAATCGAGTCAGGATCAGAGCCAATTCTGTTGTTGATCACCCCAAGGATCCAGAGTCACCCTTTCCCTGTCTAGTTATCCATCACAGGAGTCAGAAGATTTTTTTCTCTTGAACCCTCAAAAGCACAAGGAATTTGGCTTTGGATTTCTCTAAGACTAGACCTTTAGGTAAAGACTGAACTGAAAGTAATATATTTAGTAGGTGATCCTAGGAAATATCAGTAAGGGAGTTTAGAAGTAAAATAAGGAGATGGTGAAAGAAGCTGGTGAAAGGTAATGCAGCAAAGAGTTACCATCTTGGGAAACTCTAAGAGGCAGTGTAGAATGTGCTTCAGAATGAGCCCAGCTGAAAGGCAAGTGGTATCCATACACCAAATTCCTGCCAGTCATTGGTTGAAGTCTTCTCCTGAAGACTTTAACTCTTCTGCACTCTTGCCTGCTCTAAGGGTAGTAAGTATGCTCTCAATGACAGAGGAAGTCTCTCAGGCAGTTACAAGAAGTCTCTGGAATACAGAGGTGGGGGTAGGAGTAATGATGCCTGCTCTGGTATCCTGTCCAATGGGTCAGTCATACTTCCTTTTATGATTTGGCAGCTTTAACTGGTTCTGGGGTGCTCCACACTTCCCATCTTGGGACAGAAGCCTCAGAAGTTTTTCACAAAAGATCTACGACAATTGTAAAATCTAGGGCAGGGTATGTGTCTCTGGTAAGCTACTCCATTTTATCTTGGTTAGTCTGTTTAGTAATATACTGACCAACATGCTGAGAACACCAAATAAAACTTTAATGTGGTTTGAAAACCATAAGAGAAGTTAAATTGATACCACTTTCACAGGTTCTAACAGTGTCACCAGCTTTGTATAAAAGAAAGGGGTTTAGAATTTGAAAATATCTTAGAATTTCAGATTTTAAATGCACATATTTTCATGAACTCTTGCTTTCTTCAGCTTTAGCAGGCACATGGGGATTATCACACTAGTAAAAGGTGAATAAGATACAATATATTAAGTCCCATATACACAAAGTGAAAATGGCAAAAGAATTGAAGAATGAAATCTGTTCATAAGTATAGTCAAGTGGAATTTAGTGATGTGAGAGTGAGTGAATGAAAGTCATTCAGATGCATCTGACTCTTTGTAACCCATGCACTGTAGCCTGTCAGGCTCCTCTGTCCATAGAATTCTCCAGGCCAGAATACTGGAGCGGGTAGCCATTCCCTTCTCCAGGGGATCTTCCCAACCTAGGGATTGAATCAGGTATCCTGCATTGCAGGCAGATTCTTTATAGTCTGAGCCACCAGGGAGCCATTCTACAAGTGAACTCAATGTTCCTTCATGGTAAAAGCATTTGGCTTGGTTTAGACTGGATCATTTTAGAAAGTTCATTGATAGCAACATTTCCTCTCAATATATCTGGAGGCCTGAAGTAGGTGGATTTTTTTTTTTTTTGACTTTTCATTTAATCACAAACTTAATGTGGTCTATATGGAAAGATTTACAGTTTCTCCAGATAGGAAGAGTATCAATAATAAAGGAGATACTGGGCAGTGTGCTGCTTCTCATCAAATATTCAGTGTGTGATACGAAGATTTATCTTGTAAATATCACTGAGTATAACCTTGTAAATTCAGAGATACATTATCTACAGTTCAGCTTTGCATATAGAACTAATGAAGGAAGAATGACTTTTTTAAATGAAAAGATCAAAAAGGATAATTAGTATTTCATAATCTTAATTAACTTTTCCATTGCACATTGGTTTTTAATGTTATTTGGGTTGTAAGGTGTGATCATTGCTTTCATAGCCAAATCAGATAATCTGGTCACAAACTTGAATGTCAAAAGGTAATGTGAAAATCTTGTTTGGCTTAAGAAATTAGTCATTAAGTTCTTCAATTAGCTCTGTGCTTATTCTGGGGAAATTGCACTACACAAGTGAATAAGATTGTAAGCTTTTAGAATAGGAAGCAAGTTATTAAGCATGTTAGGTTGGAGCCCACTGGTAAGAGATGTATGAATTGCTACATTAGGAGAGAAAGAGGGACCCTGGGCCAAGGTGTGTGGAATAAACCATGCTTCCCAGGGTATTAGCATGGATAATATGATTTAACAGACCACCTAGCACAGTTAATTGGTAGGTGCTTCTGTCCTGGTAGGCACCTGACCCTTGAAGCCAGCCAGGATTGGACTGGATTCTTGACCCCAGCAAACTCACCTGCCTATCCAGTAGAGGTACACCAACCAGAGCTAAAGGGAAGTGTCCAGGACCATCCAAACTTTGATCATGACTCACTTTTCCCTTGGCCTCATCTTCCCATCCTGAAGCATTTGGATCCAAGACTCTGACTTCTGAGCACCCCCATCTCATCTTTCAATTTCAGTTCTTTTACCTCCCTTGCTCCAGTGACTTTGCTTCAGCTGGAAACTCCCTGTTCCATTCTCTGTTCTGGTAACTTAATCCCCAGCTTGGTCAGCTCCTGACCAACTTGGGCTGAGGTAGGATTAGGGTAAAAAGGGTAAGAAGGAATTCAGATAATTTACTCCTGGGAGGTGAATAGAACTTCAGGTTCTACATTTGCTGCAAAGCATACTAGGATCAAAAATGTAAAATGAGAACCAACATGGGAATCATGGAATAAGAGATTCACGTCTAAGAATAAGAGATTCACGTCTACCTTACAGGCAGGAATTGCAGTTTGTATAAATTAGAGTATAATACATTGTGCTATAATTACATACAGTCCCAAATCAGTGTTTTAACAAAATGAAAGTTGATATCTTATACAAGGTATCCAGTGTGGTATAGTGTGATGATCTGTCCCACTCAGTTACTCAGGGACCCAAGCTAATCAAGTTTCTGCTGTTTTAGTCTCTGCATCATTTGTGTCATATAGACTTTATGCCCCACAGCAGGAGAAATAAGACTGGAGAATCTGACATGGGCTTTTCACTTCCGCGGTGCAACAGTGATATACGTCACTTCCGGACACGTTTTATTGGTTAGAACTAGTCAGAAGGCCCTGTAGCTTTAACGGGGTCAGGAAATATATGAGAGAAAATAATATTTGGTGAGAAATCTGTTTCTATCACAATATACATGAGTAAAAACCTCACCAGGAGGAGTGGGGCAGAGGTGCTGTGGCTGAAGTTTGAGGAGGGAAATGCAAGGGAACCCACCCAAAAGAGAGGTAGAGGAGGGTAACAAAAGAGCCTGGTCTGTCGAAGGAGCTCCATGGAGCCCTCAACTAGCTGGGTTCTCACTCTGACCACTAGGATGGCCTGCGGCAGGCACTGATGTGCACAAACAATCTCACGGTCACTTTAAAAGGTCTTTGTTTCACATTATTATGAAGGGATTTTACCAAGTAACTCCTGAATGTATAGAATGTGCGTGCCTTTTAAAGACATGCAGATACTTGTATAACATTAAGAACTAGGCAGGCATCGTCTCAGGAAGAAATGTGCTGTCTTTTGGGTGTCACTTGGAAGGAAAGTTACCTAAACCTCGGAGTCATACATTTCATGTGTAGAGCAGAGCTCGTTTTTGATAAGTTGTTGCTATCATTTATTACAATAAGCAGTATACATGTTTGACCTCACCTAATCATCTCCATAAGGCTGCTGCTGCTGCTGCTAAGTCACTTCAGTCGTGTCCAACTCTATGCGACCCCACAGACGGCAGCCCACCAGGCTCCACCGTCCCTGGGATTCTCCAGGCAAGAACACTGGAGTGGGTTGCCATTTCCTTCTCCAGTGCAGGAAAGTGAAAAGTGAAAGTGAAGTCCCTCAGTCATGTCCGACTCTGTGCGACCCCATGGACTGCAGCCTACCAGGCTCCTCTGTCCATGGGATTTTCCAGGCAAGAGTACTGGAGTGGGGTGCCATTGCCTTCTCTCTCCGTAAGCCTAGAAGAGTATTATTAGCAACCCTACTTTACAGACAAGACTACTGACTTTCAGATAGGTTTAGTTATATAGCTAGTAAGTGACAGTGTTGGAATTCAAATCTAGGTCTCATCTGAATCCAGTGTCTCATATCTCATTGCTAGAATTAAGTAGATTAAACATACCTATCATTAACTAGGAGCTCAACAATGTTGGTTTTCTTCTTCTTCTTTGCTTCTTCCCTCTTATCCTGGGATTCCAGCCAAATAACTCATCACTTACTGGGGATTCCTCTGGGGATCTCTCTCGTGAGAAGAGCCAGGAAACCACTTACACGATGGTTTCTGCAACTGAGCAGGTGATGAGAGGGAGAGCAGGTGGAGAGGCATGCTGTGGCCAGCCCCCCTTCTCCCCCTCTTTCACAGTTGGTTTGGGAGAGGTAAGACCAGAAGGAGTTCTGTGACCATTTACCCTCTCACAAACAAGAATAAGGGTGGCAGCCATCACCCCTCCTTGTCCCCTTTCTCAGTATTTCTGTCTCTTGTGCTATTTTGATTATTTGTTTATAGCTGGAGATTATGATTCACTTGGTGACACAAAACATTTCTCTGTCAAGCACAGAAAGCTCTACCAATTGCCAGCTCTTAAATATGAGGTCATTTTAACTTTTAAATCTTAAAAATATGTAGCTCTATCAGCCAGATTCCATGTTCCTCTTATCCTGAGATCCAGATACCCTAGAGAAGTGGGGTTAAAGGTGAAGGGTTGTAGGTGGGAGGATGTGATTCTACATCTTGAAAACAAGATTATCCCAGTTTTTTGTTTTTGTTTTCTTTTTTTAATTTAGAGGAGAACAGGGGATACCTGTTTATGGCACCCAGCATGGAGCCTGGGGCTATTTCTTTTATCTCATTCTATAAATAAACTGGATGGCTGCCAGGGAAAATGTAATCTGGGACATGATTCTTAGTTTCAACTAGAGTGAACTGCTCTAAAAATTCTGGCTGCCACTTGGTACAAGTTTCAGGGTCTTTAAAGTGTATTTTGAGTGCTCATGCATGGGAAATGATGCGTTCCCTTCTTCTTCTCAGTTCAGTTCAGTTCAGTTCAGTCGCTCAGTCGTGTCTGACTCTTTCCGACCCCATGAATTGCAGCACGCCAGGCCTCCCTATTCATCACCATCTCCCGGAGTTCACTCAGACTCACGTCCATCAAGTCCGTGATGCCATCCA
>SJYV01007283.1:422382-453632 GCA_006410875.1 Neotragus pygmaeus
TTTCTCATGATGTACTCTACATAGAAGTTAAATAAGCAGGGTGACAATATACAGCCTTGACGTACTCCTTTTCCTATTTGGAACCAGTCTGTTGTTCCATGTCCAGTTCTAACTGTTGCTTCCTGACCTGCATACAGATTTCTCAAGAGGCAGGTTAGGTGGTCTGGTATTCCCATCTCTTTCAGAATTTTCCACAGTTTATTGTGATCCACACAGTCAAAGCCTTTACATAGTCAATAAAGCAGAAATAGATGTTTGTCTGGAAATCTCTTGCTTTTTCCATGATCCAGTGGATGTTGGCAATTTGATCTCTGGTTCCTCTGACTAGTTTCCACTTAAAATCATCAGACTCAGAATGATTTAGATTTTCTCTGTAATCAAATGCTAATAGTTTTAATACATACTTGCTTATTGCTCACCATGCATTGGGTGAGAGGCTATTCTCTTGCTAATTTTGAGGATAATGATTTTTCACTACCACTAGTCCAGGAAGGCCAGATTTGTTCTTAGTTGAAAATTTAAATGCTGCTCTCCTTATGTAACTTGGTCTTCCCTTGTGGCTCAGCTGGTAAAGAATCCACCTGCAATGCTGGATACCTGGAAGATTCCCTTCCCTGGAGAAGGGAACAGCTAGCTACCCACTCCAGTATTCTGGCCTGGAGAATTCCATGGACTGTTTAGTCCATGGTGTCGCAAAGAGTCGGACATGACTGAGCCACTTTCACTTTTACTTTACTTACCTCAGTAAGTTACATGTAGCCCTAAGATATAAATGCCTTAGAGTAAGAAATCAACCAATTTGTTAGAATTTTGGCCATCTTTCCCTCCCTCTGAACACTGGTGCCTCTACTGTCAAACCATTCACTTGGCAGTTGCCTTTGTCACATTCTGTTCATATTATTAGTTAGATGTTCATGTGTAAGAGTCTAAGATCTCAACTCGATGGGAAGTTCTGCAAGGCAGAAAGCTGAGCTTTCTATTCCTTCATGTCCTTGTATCTTCCAGCTTTGAACTTTGCATATAATGATGCATAATGTACCATTCATTAGTATGAATTATGTATTATTGTTATGAATTATTCTTATGATCCTCATTATGACTCATTATTCATACTTGATGAAAATTCAGTCAAAGTTAAAAGTACACATGATGCTCTCTTTCTCATGCATTCGTGTAGAGCTTATCTTGACTCAAGGCCCAGAGGTCTTGTGTAGGTATCTTTCTTTATAGAGGTTTATACTCAGGATACAATGTATTTAATTCAATAAATATTTACTGAGCTTCTATCATGTGAAGGGTTATAAGTTATAAGAAAGAAATAAGATAATATCAAAGTACTCAATGTGCGTATGTCTACCCCATGAATGATGGATAGATTTCACCTTAAATGTCTAGTTCATTAACTGATGAAGGCTGCTTGGATTGCTGATAAGGATTATAGTCTGCTTTAGATTCAGGAGGAAATAATACCATGATTAATTAGCAATATCTACCATTTTATTTAGGAGTAGAGAGTGGGCTTCCCTGGTGGCTCAGATGGTAAAGAAACTGCCTGCAATGCAAGAGACCTGAGTTTGATCCCTGGGTTGGGATGATCCTCTGGAGAAGGGAATGACTAGCCACTCCAATATTCTGGCCTGGAGAATTCCCTGGACAGAGGAGCCTGGCAGGCTATGGTCCAAGGGGTCACAAAGAGTCAGACAGGACTGAGCGAATTTCTCTTTCAGAAATGGTGGCACAGATGCCGCACATTCATAATCCCCAATTTTCAGAATCAATTGAAGTCCAGATAGTAAAAGAAGCTTGTATTTAGTAGAATCCAGTCAGTCAATAACTTATATTTAAATACCAAACAAATATATAAATTACCTGAAATAATTATGTATTAATCTGGTTGGGCTTTCCATCACAAAATACCATAGACTGGGTGGCTCACACAACAGAAATTTATTTCTCACAGTCCTGGAGGCTAGAAGATATTTTTTAAAAAAGAGGTCATGGGTGTATCAAAGGCAGTCATTCAAAAGAATGAGCTCTCACAGGAACTGAACTGGCCCAAAACTTCATCTTGGACTTCTAAGCCTCCAAGACTATGAGAAAATAAATTTATTAGGTGGTGCCAGTGGTAAAGAACCTGCCTGCCAATGCAGGAGACATAAGAGATGCAGGTTTGATCCTTGGGTCAGGAAGCTCCCCTGGAGGAGGGCATGGCAACCCACTCCAGTATTCTTGCCTGGAGAATTCCATGGACAGAGGATCCCGGTGGCCTACAGTCCACAGGGTCACAAGGAGTCGGATATGGCTGAAGCGACTTGGCACACATGCACGCGCATATAGTTGATTAAAAATGTTTATTAGTTTCAGGTATACAGCAAAGTGATTCAGTTTACAGATACATGTATATATTCTTTTTCAAATTTTTTTTCACAATTAGGTTGTTAAATAACATTGAGCAGAGTTCTCTGGGCTATCCAGTAGGTCCTTGTTGGTTACCCATTTAAAATATAGCAGTGTGTACATTCCAATTCTAAACTGCTGAAATAAGTTTGTTTTCTAAGTCTGTGAAGTCTCTTTCTACATGATCTCTTTTCTGTGTTCTCTAGGAAAGAGTGATAAGGCCCTGTGGGATCAGGGCCCTGGCTTTATAACCTCATTTAGCCTTAATTACTTCCTTAGAGGCCTCATTTCCAAATACAGCCACATGGAACGGGGTGCCTAGGGCTTCACCATATGAATTTTGGGAGAATACATTCAGTCCTTAGCACTATAGGGTAGATTTATATCTCCTGTTTGGAGGATGGTATATCATAGGAGTTATCTATCTAGCCAGGGTTATCATTTTTTAAAAAGCAAGACATCAAAATTGATTTCTTAATTAATGTTTTTCATGTTAGCCACATTTATGAGCTTTAAACACATCTGATCTTATGGGTTGTTCATAATAACTTAAGTCATTTACATAATGCAATTTAAAAATTATATCAAAGAAGCCAGTAGTTCAAAGTAACAGGTGGTAGACAGGTTTACAAATGTACACTTAACAAAAACTCATATACTTTTCTAAATCTTAGTGACATCCTAAAATAGTAACTAACCATTAAAAAAAATACTATCCATCAGATGATGCCAACTGTAAACATTTTGCCTTGGAATATGGCACCCTTCCTGTAATTACGAAGACTCAGTTTTTGTATTGGTGTGTGCTGCTGTCGTTCTTCAGTGGCTGTCTGCGACCCCATGGACTACAGCATACCAGGCCTCCCTGTTCCTCACCATCTCCTGAAGTTTGCCCAAGTTCACGTTCATTGCATTGGTGATGCCATCCAGATATCTCATCCTCTGATGCCCTCTTCTCCATCTGCCCTCAATCTTTCCCAGCATCAGGGATTTTTCCAGGGAGTCGTCTGTTCACATCAGATGACCAAAATACTGGAGCTTCAGCTTCAGCATCAGTCCTTCCAGTGAATATTCAGGGTTGATACCCCCTAAGATTGACTGGTTTGATCTCCTTGCTCTCCAAGGGACTTTCAGGAGTCTTCTCCAGCACCATAATTTGAAGTCATCAATTCTCTGGCATTTTGCCTTCTTTATGGTCCAGCTCTCACATCCATACCTGACCACTGGGAAAACCATAGCCTTGACTATACGGAACTTTGCCTGCAGAGTAATGTCTCTGCTTTTCAACACACTGTCTAGGTTTGTCATCACTTTCCTGCCAAGAAGCAATTGTCTTCTGGTTTCATGGCTGCAGCCACCGCCTGCAGTGATTTTGGAGCCCAAGAAGAGGAAATCAGTCACTACTTCCACCTTTTCCCCTTCTATTTGCTATACAGTAATGGGGCTGGATGCCATGATCTTAGATTTTTTAATGTTTAATCTTAAGCCAGCTCTTTCACTCTCCTCCTTCACCTTCATCAAGAGGTTCTTTAGTTCCTCCTAGCTTTTTGCCATTAGAATGGTATCATCTGCATATCTGAGGTTGTTGATGTTTCTCCTGCCTATCTTGATTCCAGCTTGTAACTCATCCAGCCCGGCATTTCTCATGACGTGCTCAGCAGATAGATTAAACAAACAGGGTGACAGCAGACAGCAGACAGCACTCCTTTCTCAATCTTGAGTCAATCATTTTTTCAATACAGGGTTCTGTTACTTCTTGACCCGCATACAGGTTTCTCAGGAGACAGGTAAGATGGTCTGGTATTCTCATCTCTCTAAGAGCTTTCCACAGTTTGTCATGATCCCCACAGTCAAAGGCTTTAACGTAGCTAATGAAACAGAGGTAGATGTTTTTCTGATTCTCTTGCTTTCTTTATGATCCAGTGAATGTTGGAAATTTGATCTCTAGTTCCTCTTCCTTTTCTAAACCCAGCTGGGACATCTGGAAGTTCTTGGTTCACATAATGCTGAAGGCTAGCATGCAAGATTTAAGCATGACCTTACTAGCACGGGAGATGAGTGCAATTGTCTGATTGCACATTCTTTGGTACTACCCTTCTTGGGAATTGGGATGAGAGTTGACCTTTTTCAGTCCTGTGGCCACTGCTGGGTCATCCAGATTTGCTGACATAATAAATGCAAAACCTTGATGGCATCTTCCTTTAAGGATATGAATAGTTCTGCTGGAATTTCATTGCATCCACTAGCTTTATTAACAGCAGTGCTTCTTAAGCCCCACTTGACTTCACAATCCATAAAGTCTGGCTCTGGGGGACGAATTACACCATTGTAGTAATTCAGTTCATTAAGATCTTTTTAAACAGTTCTGCATATGCTTTCCATCTCTTCTTGATCTCCTCAGTGTCTACTAGGTCTCTGCCATTTTTATCTTTTATTGAGCCCATCTTTGGGCAAAATGCTCCCTTGATGTTTCCAGTTTTCCTGAAGGGATCTCTAGTCTTTCCCCTTTTGTTGTCTTCTTCTATTATTAAGCATTGTCATTGAAGAAGACCTTCTTGTCTCTTCTAGCTATTTTTTGGAACCCTTCATTTAACTGGGTGTAACTTTCCCTCTGTCCCTTGCTTTTTACTTCTTTTTGTTCTTCCACTATTTGTAAAGCCTCCTCAGATAACCACTTTGCCTTCTTGCTTTTCTTTGGGATGATTTTGTTTGCCACCTCCTGTACAATATTACAGACCTCTGTCCATAGTTCTTCAGGCATGCTGTTTACTAGATCTAGTCCCTTGAATCTATTTGTTACCTTTACTGTGAATTCATACAGGATTTAAGTCATACCTGGCTGGCCTATTTTTTTCTCTGGTTTTCTTTAGTTTTTGTGCTTAATAGACTAAAAATACCAGGTTTGTTTTTATGAATATACTCATTACAGTGGAATTAAAAAATATGATTTAACATTTGGTCTCTGTGAAATTTAAATCTTGATCCAGGTTAGTTTTGTTTTCACGTGTGTGTGTTTTAATTACCCCCCAAGAAGACTTATTTATTAAAGTGATAAGATACTACAGCTAGTGATTACACATAGAAGAAAGAAAATATATCAGTGTTTGAATTTTGACTCCATCCAGCCTGCGCTTATCTCTCCACCCTTCCATGATTTTATATTTCAGAGTAAAAGCATTAAATAACATTTATTCTTTATTATTAAAGAAAAGCTGACCTGGGTTTTAATAGAACTCTTAGCTTCAAATGGGTCATAATGCTTTGTCATTTATCTTTTGTCTTGACATGATTTAACTGTAAGAACACTCATGTTGATGATAAAATGGATTCCCTTGATTTTAATCACAAACAAAAGCTTCATAAAATGTTTCAATGAATTCTTGGTTAAGGCCTAGAAAATCCAGGAGATTTTTTTTATCCATATTCTTATCTCAAAATGACTCTCTTTAATTATTAACATGGGAATAATGTAGTGGCTCAAGGTGACACATCTAAGTATGACTGAATAATGTTTGAAATGTGACAAAGATTTGAAAATTCTGTACACAGGGAAGTGTTTCATTTTAAGAAATTAGCATGTAAATGATCATCTTTTTTCATGTATTTGAGACAGTATAACAGGAGAAATTATAATCTGATACATACACTGATGTTTGTTATTATAGTATTTTTCCAACTAAAACAATATCCTCTATAGGTCAGAACAAAGAATATAAAAATCTTACATAATTTCACCACTCAGTACTCATTGAATTAATATATTATTAACTCAGAGATATCTAACATTATTTTAATGTACAGTCTTCCTGTTTTTAAAACTGGAATTATGTGACATTTTTTAGAATGCTACATTTACTTATTAATATATTATAAACACATTCTTATATCACTGCTTATTAAATATAATTCTATTATGTTGTTATATCAAAATTTATTTAAATAGTCCTTTGTTTCTGAATCAAAAGAGCAAGAGAGTTCCAGAAAAACATCTATTTCTGCTTTACGGACTATGCCAAAGCCTTTGACTGTGTGGATCACAATAAACTGTGGAAAATTCTGAAAGAGATGGGAATACCAGGCCACCTGACCTGCCTCTTGAGAAACCTGTATGTAGGTCAGGAAGCAACAGTTAGAACTGGACATAGAACAAAAGACTGGTTCCAGATAGGAAAAGGAGTATGTCAAGGCTGTATATTGTCACCTCACCTTGCTTATTTAACTTATATGCAGAGTACATTGTGAGAAATGCTGGGCTGGATGAAGCATAAGCTGGAATCAAGATTGCTGGGAGAAATATCAATAACCTCAGATATGCAGATGACACCACCTTTATGGCAGAAAGTGAAGAAGAACTAAAAATCCTCTTGATGAAAGTNTTATATGCAGAGTACATTGTGAGAAATGCTGGGCTGGATGAAGCATAAGCTGGAATCAAGATTGCTGGGAGAAATATCAATAACCTCAGATATGCAGATGACACCACCTTTATGGCAGAAAGTGAAGAAGAACTAAAAATCCTCTTGATGAAAGTGAAAGAGGAGAGTGAAAAAGTTGGCTTAAAGCTCAACATTCAGAAAACGAAGATCATGGCATCTGGTCCCATCACTTCCTGGGAAATAGATGGGGAAACAGTGTCAGACTTTATTTTGGGGGGCTCCAAAATTACTGCAGATGGTGACTGCAGCCATGAAATTAAAAGACGCTTACTCTTTGGAAGGAGAGTTATGACCAACATAGACAGCATATTAAAAAGCAGAGACATTGCTTTGTCCACAAAGGTCCATCCAGTCAAAGCTATGTTTTTTCCAGTAGTCATGTGTGGATGTGAGAGTTGGACTATAAAGAAAGCTGAGTGCCGAATGAACTGTGGTGTTGGAGAAGACTCTTAAGACTCCCTTGGAGGGACTCTTAAAGAGAGTCCAACCAGTCCATCCTAAAGGAGATCAGTCCTGAGTGTTCATTGGAAGGACTGACGTTAAAGCTGAAATTCCAATACTTTAGCCACCTCATGTGAAGAATTGACTCATTGGAAAAGACCTTGATGCTGGGAAAGATTGAAGGCAGGAGGAGAAGGGGACAACAGAGGATGAGATGGTTGGATGGCATCCACCGACTCCATGGACATGGGTTTGGGTGGACTCCAGGAGTTGGTGATGAACAGGGAAGCCGAGCATATTGTGGTCCTTGGGGTCTCAAAGAGTTGGACACGACTAAGCGACTGAACTGAACTGAACTGGTTTCTGAATATTTACATTATTTGCAGTTTTGTTGTTTCGAGTAATATCGCCTCAAAGTAATTTTATATAGATATGATTGTACCTAAATTATTTTTATTATGATAGAGCCCTAAAAGTGGAAGTTTTGGGTTAAAGACTATAAATTTTTTTTTTGGATTTTAGTAAATATTGTTTCTCAGAAAGATGTATCATTTTACATATTTTTTTGCTCTACCGGGTCTGCATTGCTGCGTGGGCTTTTCTCTAGCTGCAGTAAGCAGGGGGTGCTCTCTGTTGTGGTGTGTGGGTTTCTCATTGTGATGGCTTTTCTTGTGGCAGAGCAGTA
Organism: Neotragus pygmaeus; assembly: GCA_006410875.1. NCBI lineage: Eukaryota > Metazoa > Chordata > Mammalia > Artiodactyla > Bovidae > Neotragus > Neotragus pygmaeus. Next base: position 430,342 of record SJYV01007283.1, read on the forward strand.
GTCGCAGCTCCTGGGCTCTAGAGCACAGGCTCGATAGTTGTGGAGCATGGGCTTAGTTGCTCCACAGCATGTGGGATCTTCCCAGGTCAGAGATCAAATCCATGTTTCCTGCTTTGGCAGGTGGATTCTTTACTGCTGAGCCACCAGGGAAGCCCCCATTTTACATTCTTAACAGTAATTTGAAAGTGCTGTTTTCTCTACACCCTGGCTAATAAAGTGTGTTACAACTTTTTATGCTTGTCAATTCAAAAGAAGAAAGTATGATAGTATGATATATTATTTTTATCTACTTATAGGCCTAATTCTGAGCTTAGATCAGAATATAGAAGTACAGAAGGAAGCCATTGTCAGTCTGTCTCATTGCTCTAAATACTAATTTTAGATTGATACGTTTTCATTAATCAATTCAACAAACATTCTCAGAGTTCCTCTTCAGAAAAGAAACAGAATTTGGAATGTAAATTTTTATATTCGGCAAGTTAATAATATTCCTCAGCTGATGGCATGTTATGACCATGATCCATGCCTGGAAGCCCTCTTATTTATTTCCTCTTCTTTCATCCTGATCCCGACTTCATTTCTCTTCTCTTCCATAAGCAGCCATTCTAGTGTGTTTAACACACACATATATTTGATATACACATTTCCTTGAAGAACACATAGTGTCTTGTGGTTTTGAGTATATGGATTTTTAATTTACATAAGTTATATTCATAAATATTATATAGCTTACATTTTCCACTATTAGCACATTAAAAAAATTCTACCTTTGTGAGCATGTTTGTATTTCTGTTTCTAGTTTGCTGCAAAAAATTCTATGGTGAAGATGGGAAGTCCAAAGAAGAATAAATGTTTGTGATTAATTCATCATTCTGGGAAGATCATATAAACATTTACATGTTATTTCTTGAATAAAGGAGATCATAGTTAGTTATGTGGCTACATATGTCTAAGGTAGGTTTATTAGTTTCTGAGAAAACTGCAAGAACTTTCAGGAAAGCTTACATTGATAGCACCCCTTTGGAACATCAACATCCCTGGTTAAGACTGTTGTATCCTCCTGCACATCTGTCCAGGGAGCATGTGCATCACGCCATTGACTTTGGGTGCGGGCAGTTGGTGTCATGTGTTGTGCTGTGCCTATCACACTCTCCCATGGGTACCACAGCCAAGAATACAACCCTGCCCCTTGTCTTGTATCTTCAACATCACTCACAATGTCTGGCACATAGGAGACACTCAAACACTGTTTGTTGAATGGATGAGTGAAAAGGAATCGATCTATGCTGAATCTTAGAGAGGCAAGGATCCCTACTGCTCAGCCTATGAGGGATTTCCAGGGAAACGGCTTATAGTTCACGGTGTAGAATCCACCTGTGTCTTTCCCTCCTTTCCTTCCTGAGCACTTAGAGTACTACTACACTTCCTAGCCCTTTGGCAACTGGGTGAAACTGTTTTACTAATTGAAGCCAATGAAATATACATGAAAGTGGCATATGCCATTTCTATGTCCAAGCACATAATGGCCAGTGTGCCACCTCTGAGCTCTCTCTTCCCTTCTCTGGCAACCTAGGAGGTCGCATGTTCCAGACTGTGCAGCTTACAGGACAACAATACTAAACAGCCTTGGACCCTGGTGCTATATAGAGACAGACCACCTTCCTCCTCCTCTGCCAACCCTCATTGGGAGGACTTTGGAAGTGGTGAAGGAGGGGGTTACATTTTAAATAATGAGGCCAAGGAAGCTCTGATGGAGATGTTCAGTTGAGACCCCAAATCTTCAAGGCAGTGAGGGGATGAGAGGCAGTTGAGACAGGACTATTGTGAGCAGAAGGACAAGCACATGCAAAGGTCCTAACATGAGGTTGGCTTTGGTGTGTTAAAGGAAGCAGACAAAGTCAATGTGGCTGAAGCAGAGTGAACAAGGGGAAAGGTCACAGACATAGCAACTGGAGGGAGAAGAGAACAGACGTGCAAGGCCTTCTAGGTCCTTTTAAGGACTTCAGCTCTCATGGTAGGGGACACTGTAAAGTCTTGCATATTGCAGTGACATGATCTGACTTACATTAACCTCAGTTGAGAACAGAGCCAGGGTGACAAAGGAAGAGGCAACTAACTAGGAGTCTACAGCAATAATCCAGGCAAAGGATGATAGTGGCTTGGGATAGGGTGACAACAACAGAAGAGGCGTGAAGCAGTCAAATCCTGAATGTAGTTTGAAGGTAGACCAACAGAATTACACATGATTATATTGAGGGTCAGAGAAGGCAATGGCACTCCACTCCAGTACTCTTGCCTGGAAAATCCCATGGATGGAGGAGCCTGGTGGGCTGCAGTCCATGGGGTCACACAGAGTGGGACACGATTGAGCGACTTCACTTTCACTTTTCACTTTCATGTACTGGAGAAGGAAATGGCAACCCTCTNGATGAAATTAACATCCGAACAGGTAGATTCAGTCAAGCAGATGGCCCTTGCCAACACAAGTGGCCCTCATCCAATCCACTGGACACCTGACTAGAACAAAAGGTGGGATAAGGGAAAATTTCCTCTCTGCCTGCTTTCGAGCTGGGACGTCTGTCTTCTCCTGCCTTTGGACTTGACTCAGACTGAAACCTATGCCGATGGCTTTCCTGGTTCTCAGACCTTGAATTTAGATTGGAATCTCTCCTGAGTCTCCAGCTTGCACTAACTCACAGAAAGTTTCCGTGTGGACTAACAAAGGTTCTGGCACTGGGTGTGGAGAAGTGGGAAGGGGGCTGATAAGTATAATTGAATAACCATGTCCCCCTCCACCGCTGTGTAGCCTAGAGTTTGACTGTGGTTTAAAGCTCCTAGTCACAGCATGAGTTTATATTCTAGATGATTCTTATAGCTCCAGAGGGATGGAAGCAATTAAAGGTTTTAGTTCCTCTGCTACATTAGCAGTAAACCCTGAGAACACCTTTGCTGATTGGAAAGAGATACAGCAAACTGGGGATAAGTGCTATCCATCATACGAAATAGTCAAGCTGCATTTTGGTGTGGCAGTGTGTACTTTTCAAAACATGTTCCTTTCTCTGCTTTAATACAGGGAAGGATGATGAATGCTTGTTTTATTCTCATTTTAAATGTGTGGTAACAGAGCTGCAAAGGGATGTCCCTGTGGCAAGCAGCTTTTAGGGGTCAGGCTTTTTCTCTAGTTGAATTGCTGTCTGGACTCCTGGATTCTTTCCAGGCTTCCTCACAGGCCTGACAGAATGCTTACAATCTTGGCATGCTCTTTTGAAGCATTTCACTCCTTTTCTCTCCTTGGTTTCAAAAATTTTTGTATAATTTTTGAGGGTTCAGAGAGATTATGAATTCTAATATACAGCACAATATAAGATTATTAAACTTGTATCTCAGGAAAGAAATTACACTTTGAAAATCTTATTGTAGAATTGGAGCTTTGTCTCATAGCAAAGGTGATGAGATTTGGATTCTAAAATATTCAAAGTTAATGTTCAGATAATCAGTGGAGATTTAAACATTCACAGTATGTGCAACTGTCATTCTTAGATACTACAGTAATTAAACTAACAGCTAGTGTTTATTGAACACCTTACATCTATGCTAAGAGTCACACTAAATTTTAAAAAATATATGTATGTAAAAACATTTATTTCTTAGGAAAAGTAGAATATGATAAGTAGAAGCATGGTTCCATCAAAGAACAAATAGGAGATCCTGGCTGGTGCAGATTTTAAGTTTTTGAGAAAATAACCATGCTTATTTGGATTATAATTATATATTTTAATTGAGTTTTCTACTCTCACTGTCCATAGTCTCTTCTAATTGCTGTACACAAATACATGCTTACATGTGTGCACAAATGTGCGCACATGCATGCACACACACACACACATACATCTCAGGTCTGTTTGCTTAACAATTTCTTTAAAAAAGCCCTCAGGACATAGGCACTCAGGGCACTGGGGTGTCACACAGGTCACCACAAAAGAGACAGAGTGGATGTGAGGTCATGTTTGCAGAATCTGACATATTGGCCTCAGAATAAGAATTAGTGTTGGTGCCCATCCCCAGCAGGCAGAGAAAGAGTGGCGATGACATTACCATGCTGTTAAGAGTTTCTTGTGCCCCAGGGAGAAGATGGAAGTCAGTGAACCAGAGACCCATGTTTTGCTTTTGCTTTGTTTTCTGATGCTGTCTAAACTGGTTGCATGATTTCTTGTACTTTTATGTAACCTTCCCTCTGGGTCATTTAATGCAGATTAAAGCAACACAGCCACACCTCCAACTCCAGAAAGACCCCTATGAAGAATGACACAGTTTATTTAGGAGCGTTAATAACAGATTCCTCCACCATATTCTAAAGTTTTGTGATCTTCATAGTCACACAGCCTTCTAGGAAGCTAAAGTTATAGGCCAAGAATCCAGCCCTTCTCACACTCTGAAGATCTTATAGATTGCCTGGAGAGCTTGTCTAAAGGCAGACTCCCATTCAGCACTTCCAGAGTGGGGGCAGGAATTCTAATATTCTAGCAAAGTCTTTGGTGAAGACCATGCCTGCTGGTCCTCGGACCACACCATGAAGAGTAAAGGCCCAGGGTGATGTTAATTTCTCAGGTACTCAATTCCTTTTTTTTTTCCTTTTGATGTTACTACTGTGTGGCTGTGGACTCTGCTCCCTGTCACTGCCATTTCCAGTCTCATTCTCCATCTATTGCTAAAACAGTATTTAGTATTGATCTCCAGTCACTCAAATCTGCATAGGGTTCACGTGGCCATCTTTAGGTGGTCTACCTTTTGGTTCTTTTGCAAACCCCCAAAAGATGTATGCCACTTTGAGGTTCCAAGGAACTTGGGATACATTTTCCAGAAAGTGGAATTCTTTAGCTACCCTGAATATTCTCCCCAATTCCCACCATGCTGGTGGTCTCTGTCTCTCCTTCTTTTTGGGGAGCATTAACTCATGGTATATAGAAGGTAACATTAGCTCTGAATTTTATTTATGCCTTCTTGTGGCTAGACAAGGGTACATATGCAAATAGGAGTCACAAGATACACTCAGATATCCCAAAGATCCAAAAATGGGTGTGTGAATTAGGTTGTTGCCATGTCTCACTGCAAAGAGAACAAATACAAATTGTGTGAGGAGGCAGGCACGGGGTCCTGCATGCTGTTCTATTGACTGAGCACATCAGGGTTAGCAAGAAGCAGCCTCTTAGAATACACATTTCCAGGACCTCACCCCAGACCAACTATATCAGCCTTCTATATTGGGGGATTTGTACTGTTATAAAGCATAGAGTGATTAAGGGCTTGCTGTGCTGATAAGCAAATATTAAACATCTGCAATTTATCTAGTTACTAAAAAAGAGTTTCCAAATAGATACCATGAATCAGGCACAACACAAACCCACTTCCTCCCTATGTGCCTTTCCCAGCTGAAAATGGAAAGTAAACAAAATAGAAACAATTTCAAATGAAAAGTGTTATAAAGGAAACTAATAAGGTGATGAACCCACAACGAAGGAGTAGGTGCTTCTGATGATCTGATTAGTGATGGTATCTCTGGGGCAGTGACATTAAGGCTGCAACATGAAGGGGCAGGAATTAGCAGCAGCACAGTGGTGCTAAGGCAGACAACATTCTTTGCAAATATCCCTGTGGGAAAGAGCCTGCTTTAGCAACTTCTGTAGATGCTACCAGCAAACCAAAAGACCAAAAAAAAAAAAAAAAAAAAAGCTACAGCTCCCTTCCTTGCAAAATATTCTGCAATTAGGTTTTCTTTCCCAGTGGCAAAGGCACAAGAACCCCTTTTATGTCACCTTCAGAGGCTGTTCTCATTCTATGTTTGCTCTACTACTATTTCCAAAAACCTGGGACTCCGTGCACCACTGAAGACCCCATGCCAGTCTTTGAAGGCTGTATGGAAGGTGGGGGCCCAGAGTCACCTGCAGAATCTTCAAACTCCTCCTTTTTCTTTGGATGAAGACTATCATCCGGATGATACTCTGTGTTAACTGTGAGAGTCTGGCCTGAGCCTTGGACTACTCATATATAAAAGGGAATCAAATGCCTGGTCATGGTTTTTTCAGTAAGAACATGTACCTCGCCCATGAGAGTTCTCCAGTTCAGTGTGCCCACAGCATTTTAGAAGCTTCTGTTCTGAAGGACAGTGTGTACTTCAATTTTTGCTCTGTCATTTATCATTTTAAATTATATGGGGGCATGATAAGCAACATCCCAGGTGGTACAAATGCTTCCAGGAGACTGTCCTGCCTAAGAGCAGACTTCTTAATCAAACTTACACACCCTCAGAGCAGCTGATCTCCACATTAGGAGGAAAGCTATCTTATTGAGCAGACATGTGAAAAAGTATTTTCACCTGTGAGACTCTTCACTATGTCTATTTCAGGCAGCTGAGCAAAGAGACAAAAAATTCCCGTGGGGAGTGGGTCTGCCCTGGGACGGGGGGGTGGGGGGCTAGTTCTGCTGGAGTTTGCATCGCAGGTCAGACCTGGTAGGCAGTTCCTGCATCTAGCACTTTCTTCCTTTTCTCTACTCCTGGGGTTACTGCTTCTCAAACAAACTTCAGGAGACTAGGGCAGGCAGGTGTTACAATAGATCAAATGACTGTCTAGATGTTTGTGATCTGCTCACTCCGTCAGACAGAGATCTCCCTTGGAGACAGCCTGCCTTTCATGCTTTTCCGGAGCACACACAATCTGGGCACCCTGGAGACACCACTTCAGGTGCATCTGAACAACCTTGGCTGATGCCTATAGCAACCACCTAACTGGCCTTGTGTGGTGAGGGTTCATCAATGAATATGCATATCCCTGCCTCAAAAGAGACACAGAGGTATATAGAACAGTCTCTTGGACTCTGTGGGAGAGGGTGAGGGTGGGATGATTTGGGAGAATGGCATTGAAACATGTATATTACCATATGTGAAATGAATCGCCAGTCCAGGTTCGATGCATGATACAGGATGCTCAGGGCTGGTGCACTGGGATGACCAAGACAGATGGTATGGGGAGGGAGGAGAGAGTGGAGTTCAGGATGGGGAATGCATGTACACCAGTGATGGACTCATGTCAATGTATGGCAAAACCAATACAATATTGTAAAGTAATTAGCCTCCAATTAAAATAAATTCATACAAAAAAAAGAATAAATCAATAGGTATTCAACTAGCTATAAAAGAAGACAGGCTGTGATGACTACAGTATTACATATAAAAAGTATTAGTTCTTACTCTCATATTAGTTCCTACTGTGGCCACATATTTAACACCTTTAAATAATAGAAATTTATTTTCTTACAGAAGTCCAGGCATCTGAAATGAGTCTTAAGCGGCTGAAATCAAAGTGTCAGAAGGGCTGTGTTTCCTCCAGAGGCTCTCGGGAGAGTCTGTTCCTTGACTCCTCCAGTTTCTAGTGGAAGCCAGAATTCCTTTATTTGCAGTCTCATCATTCCAATTCCAGTCACTGTGGTTACATAGTCCTCTCCTTTCCTGTTGGGGAATTCTGCCTCTGGGTCCCTTCTATAAGGATACATGTGGTTGCATGCAGGACCTGCTAGGATAAGCTACTGTCCTATCTCAAGATTCTTAATGCAATCATATCTGCAAAGTCTGTTACTACTATGTAAGGTAACATTCATAGGTTCCAGGTATTAGCACAGGATATCTCTGAGGGTGTTATTATTCAGTCCACCACAGGTGCCACTCTCTTTTCTCCACTCCTCTGCCCTCCTCAACCAAATATAATACATCTGTGCTGTCCAATTTGGAAGCCACTAGTCACATGTGGATATTGAGCACTTGAAATGTGGCTTGTCTGAATTGAGATGTGCTGTAAGCATAAAGCACATGTTAGATCTTGAAAGCTTACTACAAAAATGCAAAGCATCTCATTCATAATTTTTATGTTGATTACACATTGAACTAACATTTTGGATACATTAGGGTAAATGAAATCTATTATTAAAATTAGTATCACCTGTTTATTTTTACTTTAAAAATAAACTACTAGAAACGTTGCAGGTTTCCCCAGTGGTTTAATGGTAAAGAACCTGCCTGCCAATGCAGGAGACAAGGGTTCGAGCCCTGGGTCAGGAAGATTTCCTGGAAAAGGAAATGGCAACTCACTCCAGTATTCTTGCCTCAAGAATCCCATGGACAAAGGAGCCTGGTGGGCTACAGTCCATGGGGTCACAAAGAGGCACACATGCCTTAGGGACTAAACAACTAGGAACTTTAAAATTTCATTTGTGATTTGAATTTGTGGTTTGTACTGTACTTCTATTCCATCTACACCATCTAACAGTAATTTTCAAATGGATACACAACAGAATCATGTGAAGAGTTAAAAGAAAACCCAGTGTGTATGTTGTACCCCAGACTTATCAAATCAAAAATCTCTAGGGAGAAGTCCTGGTTATTCCAATATGCAATCAAGGCTGAGAATCTGTGGAGTAAAGAACACAGGAGGGTTAACAGTGGCAAGGGAATGTCTGTTTCCTTTACAAACAACAGAAAATAGGGGTTCCTGAAGTACCCTCTGCTTTCACTTTCTTCCCTGAGATGCATGTCTCATCCCACCCGCGGTGCAGCTTGTGAGACTGTGCATGTGAGGGGGGCAGACCTGCTCTTCCCATGAGCCCGGAGACACTGGGGATCCCAACACTGATGATCAGGCCAACTGAACCTCCCTCCCTTGGGTGCTTCTGGCAGTGACATTAACACTTGCCTGGAAGTTTCTGCCTTGGTACTTGGCAGAACAAAGTACAATAAAACCCAGCAAGCTCCTAAATGTCCTGTTTGTGGGGCTGGGTCAAGGCAAAGCACTTCCACATTGGCTTAAGGCAGAAGCATGTTTTGGAGTCAATCATCAGTAATACCCACCACCCCCAGAGGTTTCTCACCAGAGCTGGGAATCTCAGCTGTTTCCCAGCTCCACACAAGGGCCATGTTCTCTGGATCTGGATGCAGAATTAGACACCAAAGCTCAAGTCTGATGCATTTCCAGTGAGCTTTGAAATGTTGCCTGGGAAACGGGCCCTTGGGGGAGCAAGATAGGATGTTTCAGTGGCTGCTTGTGTTACTTGACACAACACACACACTATGAGATAAGTGTGCCTCAGCCTTGTTGATGCAGTACCATTACTTACTCTGGCATCATCAGCGAATAAACCTGTCACCTGAGAGCATTTTGCAGCATTTGAGCACCATAATATCCTACCTTTAAACAATTTTGAAAAACCTGAAAAGTTTTCTAAACTGCAAAGCACTCCTTTGACTTCTATAATAGCAAATGCCAAACAGTAATTAATATTTTCAAAAGGAAGAGGCATTCCAAACCAGGGGGATAAAAAATTCTGAACAAAAGCTTCTAGGAAGCTTGTTCTCTCCTTGCTTCCCTTCTTTATTAAGTGCTGACTTTAAGTAGGAAGCAGGCCTTGTTGATAGAGTTTAGGGCTGATAGAGGGAAAAGACATCAGAGTAAATGGGAGACAAAACATATAGGGTCTATGACTGAAGAAAAGTCCTCTCTTTCCCTTTTGTACCTTTTTTAAATTGTGTGTATGTCTACAGATGTATGTATCTGACAATATACAAATATACATACAGAACAAGGTAAAAGATAAATTTGGAAATTTGGAGAAGGAAATTTGAAAGTAAAAAAAAACAAACGACAGAAGTCAGAGTTAGTCAACAGATGATATTCCTTAAGTCTTGTTGAAGTAGCTGAATGTGGGCCACAAATTTGGATCTGACTTCCCAGCAGCCAGTGCAAAGAAGAATGCTTACCAGTTGCATAATTCAGTCTCCATAAGATTGAAACTAATGAGTTGCCAAGAAGTCTCATGGATGAGGATGCAGTGTCGTGACAATGCGTTGTGGAATATACTCAGTAATGTCCTCAATAGCAAGCATCTCCCGTGGTCCTGAGGGGCTCTGTAGGGGATGATGGGGGTCTGTAGGGTTTGGAGACAATACAAAAGATAGATTATTAAACTTCGGCTGGAGCTAAACTTTCTACTAGGATTGAGCTGGGTTAGTCTGAGTCTCTACCTATACTATTCTGTGGTTGATACTGTTTCAAGTGCTGAGCTATGGTAGGCACTGGAGGTGAGATGGGATACTCATTCCTACTTCCACTGAAGAGTGTGGGCTGATGCCAGGGACCTGGAGAAGCTGGTGCCCATGGAAAAAAATCCGTGTGAGTTGTTCAGGGGAAAAGGCAGGAGAGGCACTGACAGAAGAGCATCAGGGGGGCACAGACGTATGGAGAGCGCCCATAGGGAGTGATGGGCAGTTTGAAATACAAGGCAAGGTAGGCAAAGGCCAGACTGTGCCAGCCCTGTGCTCTGCTAAGGAATGTGGCTTTGCCCTATGGAGCGATACTGAGATGCCACTGAAGGGATTTCAGCAAGGGAGTTGTATCTCCTATCTATCGCACTCATGATGCACAGTAAAGATACCCCAAACTCAGTGGCTTACTAACAATCACACATTCTTGCCCACAGATCTGAGTCTACAAGGTGAGGGTGGCCTGGCTCCGGGGGACTCTGTGTGGGGCCCAGACTGAAGCAGCAGCAGCCACCCAAGGTCAGCTCTCTCCACACAAACTCTGAAAGTACAGGCGGGGGAGTTCTCACCAGAGAAGCGATACCCTCTCAGGTGCACCCACTCTCCATTAGCAAAGCAAGTCCTGTGGCCAAGCACAAAATCGTTAAGAGAGAGGATAAACTCTGCTGCCTTGGTGGGAGTCACTGCGAAGTCAACGGGCAGAGATGGTATGAATTATACCTGGAGGTTGAGATGAGCAGAGATTCACCCTACCTGAGGGGTGAAGCAGCTTGACTTGACTGTTTCAGATAGTTTATTTGGGCAGCTGTGTGAACTCAAGAGAAGTGATGCTGGAGTCAGAAGAACCAGTGTGGACGCTCAGGTGAGACCTAATGAGACTCTGGGCTGGGCAATAGTGAGCTATGATGGAACAGTTGATTCAAAAGGACAGATGAGTTAAAACCATCAGGACCTAATGTCGTAGAGTCACATAGTGGCTGGTTTTAGACACCTCCATTTGCTGTATACAGAATCCCTTGCTAAGGTTTGCATATGAAACTGTTAATTGGCTGTATCATATCAGTTTCCTTATGTCTTATTAACACAACTTTGATTTTACTTGTAACATTATTGTGCTTATCTTATAAAAACTACCTAGCTTCCCATGAAGCTGGGAGGTGGTCAGATGATAAGCCCTGACTATTAGGATATAAATGAGATTCACTGGGTCATGTTACCAAGAGAACTTTTGCCATTGGCTTCTACCTCCTTCCTGCCTCAAAAGTAGATGGATGGCCAGAGCTCCAGGTATAAACAGAACCCCACGGTTCAAACTCTTGTTCAAGGGTCAACAGCACTAGAGTAGTCTGGGTGTTGGGGATGTTAGCTGATGTGATGAGCCATCTGTGTTTGCTAATTGGCACTCATTGAAGTTAGGCTTCTACCTCCAAGAGAGCTAGGGCACTATCTTCCTTGATGATCACATTTCAAAGGGATGACTCTCAGGTCCTTGAGAAAGAATTTCTGGGTGGTAATACTGGTGATAAGCTGGGAGGTGATCTACAGTTCAAGAGAGCAGAGAAAGATTTTACAATGGAAAGTCTTCTAAAGTAAGTGTTCTCTGGAAAGGGAAGTCATGGACCTTCAGGATGGGCAGGAAGAAACCTGTCTGAAGTGTAGTTACGTGGAGGGGAACTTTAAGGGCGTCAAGGTCAAAGGGAGACACCATCATTCAGGCTCTCCAGGAAGTCCTTGAGTGATCATCTCTTAACAAGTAGCAGCTTTATCAGGGGACACACACTGAGCAGTTGGTGGGGGGTGGTCCTCTGATTTAGATCCCCATCCTACTGGACAGAGAGATTGCCTCTGCACGCTGGTTTTCTGAAGTCCCTTGGGGGCAAATCTCTGGTTTTCTGACCCTGTCTCCATCCTATGCCCCATGACATGCCCCACCCTTGGTCCTGAATATACACTTCAGTGTATATTCACTGAAGTGACATGCCCAGGACCAAATGCATCCACTTGTTCAGGCAAAAACAAGCGTTTTCCTCTCAGATGATCCCATGTGAATCATATGTGAGAGCAGAACTGAGGATAGGGGAGGAGACTCTTGTAGCCCAAACACAGTACACAGGGACACAGGGTACCCCTTCCAGAAATTACCACCATAAAAGGCCGAGCAGTAATACAGGGCAGCCTTGACTGGCATTACAGCTTGCCTAAGGGGCCGTACTCAGAGAGGAGGTGATGGCTGACCTTGAAATCCAGGCTTCCCTGAGCAATTCATTCAGTTCAGTCGCTCAGTTGTGTCCGAACCTTTGTGACCCGGTAGACCACAGCACGCCAGGCCTAAATGTCTATCACCAACTCCCAGAGTTTACCCAAACTCATCTCCATTAAGTTGGTGATACTATCCAACCATCTCGTCCTCTGTCATCCCCTTCTCCTCCCACCTTCAATCTTTCCCAGCTTCAGGGTCTTTTCCAGTGAGTCAACTCTTCACATCAGGTGGCANGCACAGCTGCTTGTAGTGGACGCGTGCCGAGACAAACTACACTAGATGCATGAAATAACGTGATTTTACATGCAAATACACGTTCCCATCTTTGAAACTTCACAACTTGAAGGTTCAAATGTAGGACACTTACTGTACTGCACTTTCTGATCCTCTAGACGGAAACTGATGTTCAGCCCTCACATACAGTAGCGTCTGGTTGACGTGATCACTGAAGCACTCAACTAACCAGCAGCATCCTTGCTCCCACCCTGACCCCTACCCCAATTATTACTTAACTGAAAATGAGGTTGGAGTGTTTTTTGGAAAAGCAGCCCTCTGCATCTAGCCCTAACAGGAAAGGATCTGTTTGTGGAGCTCCTAGGACCTCTGATCATGAAGCTGCGAGGCCTCCCCATCTTTTGGCCCAGAACTAGATAGCATAGTGGCTGCCACCATAACAAACCTGGAACTCTCTCCCTGCTTAGTGTCGTAAGAGACACATCCAGACTTGCTACCATCATCCCACATGGCTGTCCTGTTAGAAGAGAAGAATTCCAAACAGGATTCCCCAAGCAGCCAGGGAGTTCCGGAAGGCACAGGAAATGCTTCTGTTTCATAGGAACATGAAACATGAGCCACATGGCAGAGTGAAGGGGGCCTGTGCTTCATCCCTGAGTGTGACGCCGGGTGGGTTATTCGTCATGCCTCAGCTTCCTTATTCATAAGCTGAGTGTTCCAGTAATAGCCGCTCACACCAGCTAACTTTTAAGGCAATTCCAGGCACGATGCTATATTATCTCATTTAGTTTTCACACTAACTCTGTGAGGTCGGTGTTATTGGTATTCCCATTTATAGATGAAGAATTTAAGACAGAAAAGAAAGTAAGGTGCACTAGGCAACACAGCTAAGGGGTTAGACTGTAAGAGCCTAGACTCAAACCTAGGCAACCTGACTTCCCCAGAATAACATATAGCCAGTGCTAAGGAAAGCACTCCACTTTACTCAGTATTCAACAAAGTTCTCAGTCCTTCACCCAGCACAAAATGGTCTACTAAAAAGTTTTCACAGGTATCACTGCTGTTGGTCCTCTGATGCCACTGTGGAGACAGAGGTCATCATCCCCAGGAAACTAGAAAGCTCAGAGCATGTAGGTACTACAGCTGGATGCAAGGAGAGAAACCAGCATGTGAGGTTCCTACTGTGTTCTAGGCTAAGCTGTTTGTACTCACGATCTCAGATGACCTTTATAATGCCCTGTAAGTTAGTAACGCCTGTACCCTTTTTATAGATTGGGAAAGTAAGTCTTGGAGAGGTTAAGCCAATTGTCCAAAGTCACATAATGAGGAAGTAACAAGGCCTGAATTTCGCTGCCTCGTGGCTTGTAGCTGAGAAACAGGCCTAGAATGATGGTTTTTCTTCTTTCTAGTCCAGAAAACACCCCATTGCAATACAATGGATTTTGAGCACACAGGAAATGGATGGCAGCTCACTGACGTGTGGTAGGTACTCAGCAAATATAGAACTGAGTTTAATTTACTCAATAAATGTTTATTGAATTCATTCACCAAGCATTTATTGAGCTCTAACCAACCAAGGCCCCACTCTCAGGGAGTTCACTACCTTGTGGATTTACAGTTGAATGACAAGTCTCTCTGATCTGATTTGCTCTCATGACCTTCTCTGATCAGGAACTGGAGGATCTTTGTTCTATGCCATCCCCAGAAATATCTAGACCTTAACACATGTGACTGTGTAAGGTGGATTGCCATCTTCACTCTTCACTTTGCCTCCCCTTGGCTGTTGAGACCCTGTGTTCACTGGTCAGTGGGCTAGGGTTCCATCTATACCCCAATGGAGGCCCCTGGAGAAACGTGTGCTCTACCGTGGTGGGAAAAGGGTTCAGGACTCAAAAGAATCAATCCTCTGTCAGGAATGAGATGAAGGTGAAATAGATAATGTGTGTTAAATCCTTGGAAACTGGTAATGACTGTGTAGAGTGGGGAGACCACCCCCCACAACCCTCCCAACTAACCCTATGAGAACCGTCTTTCTTACTGTGCTTCCTATGTGACCAACAGTGCTCTAAGCATTTTACACCAACAATTCTAGGAGATCAGTATGATTATTATCCATTTTACAGATGAGAAAACTGAGGCAAGGAAGTACACTCTAACCACCAGAAGCTGAGGAGTACCTTGAATACTGCACTTGAAGATTTTGAATTCATCCTTATCTCATCCTGCCCTTTGCAGAAACAGGCTCTGTTCAGATCTTCAGTGAAGTATCTTCAAATAAACTGTCAGTAAAGCATTAGAGTCTGATGTATAAGATATTGGATATATCTATTAGGAACCCCAAAAGTAGACGTTACTATTATCTGTATTTTCTAGAAGAGGTTGCATAATTGTCAAAGGCCACATGGAGTGTCATGTCTGAGTGGAGATCCAAACCCATTTCTGCTGAGGTGTTCCCACCACCTTTGCCTCCTTCCCTGGTGCCACCCAGCAGTAAATCCAGTGTCTTGGACACCAGAAACCCCAGGCATGGAAGGTAGGTGCTTGATGCCCCATCCTCTATGAAAGAGAAGCTCAGACAGAGTCAAGAGGACTGTTCTATCAGGATGGCTTCTAATGGTTTGGGTCAGAGAGTAAGAGCTGTGAAGTTATAGCTGTGCAACTGTCTGGGACAAAGCAGAAAGTGGTTTAGAAATGTTGATCATTACAGATGGTCAGGAATGTATATTGCAATTATTGGTCTTTTTATAAGCAAATGGAGTAGCTTGTCTTTTTTTTTATTTGTCTGAGTACCCTGTCAGGTTGCATTAGGGTCAGGGGTGATGTGTGTATCTCCAACCCTCAGCATAGGCTCTTGCATATGTAAGAGCTTAGGGATGTACGGTTGTGTGATAGGCTGGGTGCATAATTGGCTGTATGGATGATTAAATGCCTGGACCTAAGGGAGGAGGAGAAGGACAGGAAGGATGAGGAGAGAATAGAAGATAATCATGGATGAATGGCCCACTGGTTGAGTGATACCCTCCTCTCCAACAGAGGAAGGTTAACAGACACTCTATGCACTTTCACACTTCAAAGGCTGATGACATGAGAGTAAAAACAGCGGCGAAGAAGGTAGGATAATCTGGGGGCCCTGACTGGGGCTTCCCTGCTGGCTCAGCCATAAAGAACTCGCCTGCCCATGCAAGAGTTCCCAATCCCTGATTTGGGGAGATCCCCTGGAGAAGGAAACGGCAACCCACTCCCGAATGCTTGCCTGGGAAATCCCATGGACAGAGGAGCGTGGTGGGCTACAGTCCGTGGGGTCGCAAAGAGTCAGACAAGACATAGCAGCTAAGCAACGACCCCAGACTGCTGGAGTGGACCGGACAATGGCCGGAAAGAGGATATACAGAGGCTGGGTAGGCCGTGAGCGATGGGGAAATCCACACAGCGGGCAACGGGGAAACTTCCGGGAGCCAGAATCGGATCCTCCACGCTTGGCTGGGAGGAGCCCCAGGTCCAGCCGAGCTCAGCAGAGGCACTTCTGCTCTCTCCCATGCTCTTAGGACTCCTTGCTGGAATAATCATTTTCTCGGAAGTCCCCAGAGAATCCTTTTATCCTGCCACAAGAGTGCTAAGCCTCTTTGTGGCCAGGGCCGACAGTCCTTATTTGCCCTTCGGGCTGTGAGAGAGGGACCTGGGGATACAGCTACAGCAGTGCCCGCCCTCTCTCACTATCCTCACCTGTCACTGTCACCCTCAAAACCAGCCTGGAAAATGGGGATTATTTGCTCCAACTAACGTTTGAGAACAGGAAGCCCAGGGAAGTTAAGTGACTTGCCCGAGGTCACCGAGCAGTGTAGACCTCCCAACTTCACCACCCCACACTGCCTGCCTGCGCAGTCTTCTCCCAGACCAGCTGCCAGGGTCCCAGGGCAGGAGCTAAACTCCCCATTCCTGCCCGGGCTGGGGCTGGTCTGCTGCTCAGAGCTTCCGAGCCAGGGCTCGCCACGTGACATGGGGGAAAGGAAGCTAATATTCCCGTCTGTGACACTGGCCTATATTTATCCCTGCGCCCAGGCAGTTAGGAAACTGTGGTGCATTCTTGGGAATTTATGAGCGAAATAAACATTTAAATGTTTCTATAAGGCTTATTTAAAGAGAACAAAATGTGACCTGTTGGCTTATTAAAGGGCGAGCTTGCTGGGAGATGGCCCAGCTCCCGCAGTGCTCGGCTGACTCCAGGGAAGGGGAACGGATCCCTGGGGAGGCTGGGCCCTGGAAGGTGAGAAGGGTGCCCCTGCTATCTTTCCTCCAGCTGGGTATTCAGCCTGAAGGGCTTCCTGGAGGAAGGGGCTTACTGGGTAGGGTACAATTTGGAAGAATAAGAGGCACGTCAGAGGCCTGCTGGGGCTGCTGTGTCACTTCAGTCGCGTCCGACTCTGTGCAACCACATAGACGGCAGCCCCCCAGGCTCCCTGGGATTCTCCAGGCAAGAATACTGCAGTGGGGTGCCATTGCCTTCTCCAATGCATGAAAGTGAAAAGTGAAAATGAAGTCACTCAGTTGCCTGCAGGGCACCAGAAATCAGGGAAGATGAGACCCAAGACCTGGAGACAACTTGTACAGCCAGCGTGTGTGACAGGAAGGCCAACAGGCCTGGTATCTGTTTCTTCCCCAGGGCTGTGCAACCCTGGACAGTCTGATTTTTATTGTTGGTTAAGTGGGAATTGAAATGTGAAAAAAGGGGAAAGAAAAGAAACATATTAATCCCCTATTTCACACTCAGGGCTTTTGCTTTCTCTTCTCATCTCCCCTGCATGATTCTGTGAGATCAGGAGACATTCTCACCCCACGTTGTTCATGGGTGTCCTGAGGTTCATCCTCAGAGCTGCTGGAAGGATTATGAGAAAACACACAGGAAGTGCCTGGGGCAGGGCCCTGCAGGTAGTCAGTCAGTTCAGTTCAGTCGCTCAGTCATGTCCAACTCTGCGACCCCATGAATCGCAGCACGCCAGGCTTCCCTGTCCATCACCAACTCCCAGAGTTCACTCAGACTATGTCACTTCCTTCTATCCATGTTTGTTTCTTTGCTTCTCCTGTAGGTAAGAGTCATCTCTACCTTGTNTGCGACCCCATGAATCGCAGCACGCCAGGCTTCCCTGTCCATCACCAACTCCCAGAGTTCACTCAGACTATGTCACTTCCTTCTATCCATGTTTGTTTCTTTGCTTCTCCTGTAGGTAAGAGTCATCTCTACCTTGTCTGAGACGCAGGTGGTGAGACAGGGAGTGGAGCCAGGTGAAGGAGGCCTTGGATGTAGGCTTCCCTGGGAGTCCTTAATTACTTGGACTTCTGTGGCCGGGTGTCCCATGGAAGATATTCTGTGGCTCCATGACCAAAAGTGCAAGGTCCTCCTAACAACTCCAAAAGGTTGTGTAGATGCAAAACTAAGAACAATCTTCTCCAAACCAAATTCCAAAGTCATTAAATTAGCCCCAACAGTACGAATAACAGACTATAACATCTGACGCTTACTGAGCATTTACTAGCTGCCGGGTGCTCTCTACAAGCTTACCGTCTAGAGCTGCCACACTGAGCAAATGAAACAGTTATGTTCATGCAGTATTTGGGACATGTGTGTTAGTCACTCAGTCATGTCTGACTCTTTGCTACCCCATGGAATGTAGCCCGCAAATCTCCTTTGTCTATGGAATTCTCCAGGTGAGCATACTGGAGTGGATTGCCACTCCCTTCTCCAGGGGATCTTCCTGACCCAGAGATTAAACCCTGGTCTCCTGCACTGAAGGCAGAGTCTTTACCTTCAGCGCTCCTTTACACTGAATGCTTTAGTGTAAGAATTTGGGACCTACTTACACTAAAAAAATTCAGTTCAGTTCAGTTCAGTCGCTCAGTCGTGTCCGACTCTTTACGACCCCATGAATTGCAGCATGCCAGGCCTCCCTGTTCATTACCATCTCTCGGAGTTCACTCAGTCTCACAACCATCGAGTCCGTTAATTGTTGTTTATTTGAAGCTCAAATGTAACAGGGTATCCTGTATTTTATCTGGCAATCCTATTTCTACATTGGTCTGTGGAATTGTTATAACTACACTGTGAGATAGCTATTTTATAGATGAGGCACAGAGAGGAGAGGTCACTTGCCCAACGTCACACAACAATTGTGGAAAGCTGTATCGTGGTTAGTGTGGCTCCAGAGCCTGAGTCCTGAAGTCCTGGAGCCAGGAACTTGCCTGGTGGATTCTGTTTGAATGCGCCGTCCAACAAGCTTTCTTGAGGCCCTGCCTTCTGTTTTGGCAGCTCAGAGCAGGAGCAAGGATGAGTATTTACACGGCATTAAAACCTGGCAGAATTCACCCGGAGGGCCCCTGGAATCTTCCCACACTCTCTCCTGATTGCTGACTCCTCCATCAAAGTTGAAACCCAGCCAGCACAAGACTAAATGTTCCCCACAAAAACAGTTTTGCAGAAAATTAGATATTGCCTGGAGCTTTCTGTGAGCTGATTAAGGGGAGAACAATTTGATTTTATTAGTGTATATTTTGTACCCTTTGGAAGGAGAGCATGAGGACATTCCAGGGCATTCCATCAGGGGATTAGAGGATTTCTCCCTGATTGCTTTGTGCCTCCTGGCTTTTAGGCAACTTCAAATTGTGTGTGTGTGTGTGTCTGTATTTACATGCTTCGCACTCGCCACCAGGGGCTCGTTTCTGCCTTTCTGTGTGGGAATCTTTGCCCTTGACCTTCCTCTGGGTGAGGGTACCAGCAACCCCATGGATGACAGTCACCTCTGGATAGTGACTCATATTCATCACTTTCACCAGGAGTCAGGGAAATTTCCACTGGAAAACAGTTCCTCCGATGCCTTGCAGACCAGTTACCTCACAGCGTCAACCTTAAGGGCACCTGACTGGACTGGACCTGCAGGACCGGCAGGACCCTACCTTGGATGGGTAGCGGTCGGGAGGAGGCTACTTCTACTTCACTCCGCTCCCACTGTGCTAGCCAGGAGTGGGGGAGGGGGGAGTATTTCAGAGGTCCTGCTGGTTCACCTTTGTCTGCGTAGGCCCTAGCGCGTAGTAGGCCTTCAATAAATGTTTTCTGGATGAATAGACAGAACAAAGTGTAATAATGTGCAAAAGTTTACAGACTGGCCGCTCTCTTAGACTCTAAGACTTTTGAAAACTTTTGTGTCAATCGTTAAAAAAAAGGGGGGGTAAAACAATCTACACCATGAATGGAGCTGGAAGACTAAGCTGGGATGAGGGGAGGAACAGAGNTTCATCCCTCAAGTGCTTAAATGTCCCCTCCTCTGGAGAGTCTTCTCCAGATCCCCTCATACAAGAGTTTGCTTCGCTTTCCTTTGAACTTTCAAAGAGTGCAGTTTATCCCTTATCACATTATATGTATTATCAGTATGAATTACTTCTCTGTATCCCTTGCTTTTCTGTTAGCTCAGGAGGGTCTTTGTATCTCAAACTGCTTCTGGCACGTGATGCATAACTAAAATGTGTTTGTTAGTGAGAGAAAAAACTGATTCGACAGTGGTATGACTGTTTATTGATATATCAGTCTTGTGCTAAGTACTTACTCAACATTATTTCTAATCTTCACATCAGCCTTGTGAGTTATCATGGGGCATAAAGAGGTTAGGTTGCTTGCCAGAGGACACACAGCTGGTAGATGATGAGCAGAAATTTGAGGGTGTGATTCTTCCAAAGGAAAAGGAAAAAGGCAATGCTGCTTCCTACTCCTACCCAGCCAGAGTCCCTGTCCGAAGTTTCCTTCCATGTACTCAGGGATTCTGAGGGCTTCCCCCTGTCTCATCACTATAGCTCCCTCCTGCTGAAAGATCGTGGAACACAGGGATCTGGCATTCCCTGGCTGGACGAGACATTTCCCCAGTTCACCTGGCCTCATGTTTGAGGCCAAGGGAGGGAATAGATGCAGATGAAAATGGAAGAGCTGGTTTCACTAAAAGTTGTGGGAATCAAGAAGTCCAGATGGCTCTGTATAGTACTCACTTGACAAGAAAGAATAATGTGAAAAGGAGAGAGGGCCTCCTCCCCATCTTGCTAAGAGCCAACTCCTGCATACCAAAGACTTAAGAACACAGCTCAGGCTGGCTCTAAGAGGGCAGCCCCCAGGCCATGGCTTCATCGAGGCCAGTAGAGATAAGAGCACTAATGCTCAGGGGCTCCAGAAGTACACGATCTCCACAGAAAGTGGCTGTGGGGACCCACTTCTCTGAAGCTCCAGGAAGCTGCACTGATATTGTAGGTGGTGTGACATGCACAGGAGCATGGGCAGACAGGCCTTTGGAAGGGAGAGTAGGGCATTCACAGAGGGCTAGAACAGCACACACCAGTATGGGAGAGCAGGGCAAGGAGAAGGAAAATGATGAAGGGTCATAAAAAGGACCCCCAGAGAGTCTCCCAGATATAACTGGGAACAATTCTGAGATGGATACACTGGGACAACAGGTGGCAGAAAAATCAAAGACACTGCTGTTCCTGTTCATTGGTCCTATTTCTATCTCCAGTCCACTTAGGTATGGGAAAACACAGGTTAATGTGCATCTTTATGAATTTTGTTGTATATCCTATACAGAATGCTTTTATTTCATTCATTCACTTACTCACTCAACAAATATTTATTATACAGATTTGTAACATACACATTTGTATGTTACATTCGTATACGTAGGGTTTTACCACTCACATAGCCATTAGCAGCATAACAGTATACCATTTTCACTACAGCTGCTCCAATCTACAGTGTAATAACTTTCATTTTGATGGTTAGGAGTTTTGTTCTATTTTGCTTAGTAGTTGCAAACTATCTCAAAAATTTGAGGATTGGCCTGTAATTTTTGTTATTATTTCAGAAATGTTTGTTTATTTAGATAAACATTTTCACAAAGTTATGAAAGTTAAAAGCCATGTTCCATTACCCATGGAACAAATCGCTTTATTGAAATGTCACCATTAGCCTCATGGAGGACTGTCTCTGGGTGTCAGAAACGTGGGTATCACCACGTTTTCTGCTGGCCTGCATCCTTCCCAAAGCAGGCTGCTTGCAGCCNAAGCCATGTTCCATTACCCATGGAACAAATCGCTTTATTGAAATGTCACCATTAGCCTCATGGAGGACTGTCTCTGGGTGTCAGAAACGTGGGTATCACCACGTTTTCTGCTGGCCTGCATCCTTCCCAAAGCAGGCTGCTTGCAGCCTGAGGACTCCACTGTTCTTTTCCTATTAATACATTGTTAGTGAGAAGGCAATGGCACCCCACCCCAGTACTCTTGCCTGGAAAATCCATGGATGGAGGAGCCTGTTGGCTGCAGTCCATGGGGTCGCTAAGAGTCAGACACGACTGAAGCGACTTAGCATCAGCAGCAGCAGCAGCAGCAGTGAGGAATAACCAGGGTTGGCTTTGTGGTTTCCTAATCTTAGCGCATAGACCAAGTTAAGCTAGGTGAATGAAGGAGAAACTTTTTTTTCTTTTTCTTTTTTCTGGATAATCCAAATAAACTGCCTTTGGCCCATTTCAAGAAGGCTCTGGTATCATGATGCTGGAATAAAGACTCCAGCTCCTGGAAGCTTAACTCCATCTGTGTTCTTGTTCTAAATCACCAGGACCCTGCCACCACAGGAATATCTTGCAGTCCACCCACCATCATCCTGACTGGGGATGCCAGTTCACCAGAAGGAGAAACTGACAAACACCCGATCAACAGGTACATCCTCTGTGCCTAATCTATGCAGTAAAGGGCACTGTTTCCTAGCATGTGGAGTTAGACAGCTCTATTTTTTTACAAATAAATCTTTTCTTCTTTCTTGATGATTTTATTGCTGAAATAAAATCAAACGGTTTTTCAACATGAGAGAGAGAGCATGGCATTTTCCCATTATCTCCCCTTCCCTCATATTATTTTCTCTCCTGGATTCGGATCTTCGCACTTGGCTAACGTGAGTCTGAGTGAACCCCAGGAGTTGGTGATAAACAGGGAGGCCTGGCATGCTGCGATTCATGGGGTCGCAAAGAGTCGGACACAACTGAGCTACTGAACTGAACTGAACCTTTAAGAAAAGCACAAATCATAGCAGGGGAGTTTCCTATGATATCTGCCCATATATTTGCAAACNGCCTGGCATGCTGCGATTCATGGGGTCGCAAAGAGTCGGACACAACTGAGCTACTGAACTGAACTGAACCTTTAAGAAAAGCACAAATCATAGCAGGGGAGTTTCCTGTGATATCTGCCCATATATTTGCAAACAGACCTGAAAGATGTGGATTCTTGACTAGTGTGGCAGATGGCCTCCTGGTAGGAATACTGGCTCCCAGGCACAGAGATGTCACTGCCTCAGTCTTATACAGCACTAGCTCATGCATTCGTCCAGCTGGAATGAGATGGCCTAAGTATGACTTCCAAAAAGTTATGAAGATAACCCTAATACAGATATGTAATGAGTATGTGTCAAAGATTTATGTGTCAAAGATTCATTTAACTCATTAATGGGGTGGGGAAACCAACAGGAATACAAAGCTGGTTCAAAAGAGGATACAAGAAATGGACATACTTAATATAATCAGTGAGGAGGACAAGAAAGCTGGAATAAGATTGCTTAAGTCAGATTTGTGGAGGTGATGGAATTCCAGTTGAGCTGTTTCAAATCCTGAAAGATGATGCTGTGAAAGTGCTGCA
>SJYV01007284.1:0-12915 GCA_006410875.1 Neotragus pygmaeus
AGTGACGCTCCCAAGCCACTTCCAAGGCTTTACAGATAGATGTAAGAGGTAGAGAAGCACCTCCCTCATCGAAATTCAGACTCTTCCAGTGGTTACAGACTTCCTTTCAGTTCCTCCACCGGTAATCCATTTATTTGCAGTTTGATTTAAAACCCTTGCCAGGGCAGAGTCTGTCTCCAACACCAGGCCCTAGCAGTCCTACATAATCCAGCAGAATTGCGGTTTTAGCTGAGAAAAGCTGGCTCAACACTCAACATTCAAAAAACTAAGATGGCATCCCATCTCATCGCTTCATGCAAATAGAGGGAGAAGTGAAAATGGCGACAGATATTTTCTTGGGCTCCAAATGCAGCTAGGACATTAAAAGACGCTTCCTCCTTGGAAGGAAAGCTATACCAAGCCTAGGACAGAGTATTAAGCAAAGACGTGCTGCGCTGCTGACAAAGGTCCATCTATAAAAGCTATAGTTTCTCCAGCAGTCATGTATGGATGTGAGAGCTGGACCATAAAGGCCGCTGAGTGCCAAAAAAATTGATGTTTCCACATAGTGGTGCTGAAGACTCTTGAGAGTCCCTTGGACTGCAAGGAGATCACACCAGTCAATCCTAAAGGAAATCTACCCTGAATATTCATTGGAAGGACTGATGCTGAAGCTGAAACTCCAATAGTTTGGCCACCTGATGAGAAGAGCCAACTCACTGGAAAAGACCCTGATGCTGGAAAAGATAGAGGGCAGGAGGAGAAGGGGACGACATACTGCAATCCATGGGGTCACAAAGTGTCAGACACGACTGAAAAACCACCCCTAAGCTGCTCTTCTCCTTCCCTGGGAGCCCAAGTTTACCACTGCAAAGCATGTAGTCAGATCACCCATTTGATGGCCTAGCTTAAGTAACCAGATCACCCACCACACCCAGTTGTCCAAGCTAAAAACCAAGCATCACTGGGCTCCTTTCTTCACCCTTAACTCCCACTGCCTGCACATCTCAAGTTTATCTACTCCCTGTTCCCACACACTGTAAGCTAAATTCAAAGCTTATTGTAACCTTAAGGCAGAGGACAATGAGTTAGCCATTTGTTAGTAGTAGCCACAGAATGGACAATGGGCCAATCTGGTGAATGTACTGATAGTCCCCCATCTGGTGGACTCTTGGCGTTTCTAAAACAGCCCTCCCCAAAGACCCATCTTGTCAACCCCCAGGTAAAATAAAAAATGTATTACAGGGGAAATATTATCTAGAGAACAAAAATGCCACCAGAGCGTATGGAGTTTGCTCCAGCGGGAAGTAAAACACGGTATATTTGTAATAGATGTACATCGACCTGCAGAGGTGCCTGCTATATACTGCCTATTACACTTTAGTGGAAGTTTTAGAAGCTTTAGTAAGACACATACAAGAATTTCAAATGAAGTGCAAAAGTAGTCGTTGATATTAACCCCAAAACATAAGTGTTTCAACATTCAGTTATGTAACAAATTGGCCACCACAAGCATCAGTTTCTACAAAACTCTCCTGGTCAATAACGTGTTAAGGCCTTTTCTCCCAGATGACATTCTCATGCCTTAGGAAAATAAGGAACCTCATTTGCCCCATGTCTCTATAGCACCTCCAGCTCCCTGGCACCCAACATGCCTTTCCTCTAAGTTACACACGTCTAACAACTCTCTGAGCAAGACTAGGCTGCTTTCCCCCACGATGAACTCAAAGTCTTACAAAGGGACAGAAAACCTGGGGTGCACCAGCCCCCAGAGTACTTTCCCATTGTGTCTAACTTTTCAGTGCCTGTCATTAGTACAATGAGTCTTTCAACAAGCATGAAACCATGAGTTGCCATAGGCCAAGATTTTGTTTTGAAATATTCAGATAGGTTTGCTTGATTCCACTCCCTCTCCCCCCATTCAAGGGTTACACTCAAGTATCAGTATTTTGGCACTGGACAGTGGAATGGGCAACCCAAGGGAGGGGAGATAAGTTTTGTGAACCAGTCCTGAACTATTATTGTGACACAAACTGACACCCACCCAATGCCTGACTCCACACTCACTCTGCCTTGGAGTAAGCACTTACAAATTCCAAGTTCTAGACGTTCCCACGGACACCACTGTAAACATTTCTCTCAATCCTAGCACTCTTAGAATTAAGTGACCTCTTCCCACTGGTTTCTAGTGGTTCTGTAACGGAGGATCACTTCAAACACCCACAGCATACCAGGCAGACAACAGGTAAGTGGTCAACGTGCAGAAATCATGCTGCCTGACCTACCCGGTCTCCATCCTACAGGAGAAAGTCTCTCAAGGGCCCACGTTCTCTCCCCTGCATGTCAGTCTCCACGGTGGCCAACACAGCATCCCCTAGTCTTGGGAATCTCAAAGAGACATAGATGCACCAACCTGAGAAACTTCAGCCTAAAGATACATAGGGCTTCAGTGGGATAGACATGGGCAGAAGAGACTGAAAGCCTTGAAGTTATATCTAGTTGCCAGCACCTCCCAAATGTGTGTTACTGGTGCTGCCTGATGCCATTAACTCTGGAGAGAAATAAGCTCAGACTCTGAACACCAGCCTCACCCTCTGCAACCTCCCTTTGGATCTATTGACAAACTCTGCGGGGTTCATGTTGTCTGTGTACAGAGGCCCTTATTATCCAGTCCCAAAGCCATCATCAGGGACTGGAGCTCACCTGACTAGGAGCAAGGAACCTGGGGCTCCTCTAGGTCCACAGTCAAGCCAGGGGCATCCAGAGAGCCACCTGTGGCCACTGTCATGGTCTTTGTAGACCGGGACCTGGGGACTGGAGTCGACGAGAAGAGGGACGCAGGGGACCCAAGTCTAGAGTGAAACAAGGGTGTTTTATTTGTAGAAACGGACATTTATATATCTTTATACAAGGCAGCTTCAGGCAGTTAAAAATGAGCAAAAAAAAGTCAAGCAAATAATTTTTAAAGGGCCAGAAAGCATTCTGTATCCTGAGTAAGAGGGGCGTAACTGAGATTACCTTTAAGTAAAAGGTCACTGAAAGGAATCCAAGCAGGTGCCCTTTCATATGATCTCAGTCCTGAGAACTGCACACAGCTCTGCTCGCTGTTTTCCAGTAACTGATAAGGAAGAGAGAGTCCTTGAGAAACGGCACACAAAAGAAGAGAATGACATATTGAATCCCTTAAAGTTGAACATCCTCTGACAGGCCACCACCACTCTCCATCTGCCCTGGGACACAGAAGTACTTCATATGGCCACAACAGCCAGGCCGAGGAATTGGGCCACAAATCTCTGGGCAAGACGCTGAGTAACCCCCTAATATGACAAATGTCCTGGTGGTTATTTTAAGAGCTGCCATGTTAAGCTGCAGTTGAGCATTTTTGAATGGGAATCAGACTTGGGGATGGGCTGGAGAGCGACATTTATAATCATTGGTACTTTGGTAGGACACCTGCCTGGTTGGGGGTTTCCCCCAAAGTACTCCAGAACAGGCGGTAAACACTATGGTGTAAATGCTGTCAGTGAATGTCAAACATCTTGCCTCCTTCCCCTCCAAGGGGCTCAGGGGCTAAGGGGTTGGGACTCTGGGCTTGGGAAAGGATGCTGATGACAGGTGAGAAGGGCAGATCCAGTCTTTTGCATTATGCAGGGTTGAACTGCGCTCCTCATACTNAATGTCAAACATCTTGCCTCCTTCCCCTCCAAGGGGCTCAGAGGCTAAGGGGTTGGGACTCTGGGCTTGGGAAAGGATGCTGATGACAGGTGAGAAGGGCAGATCCAGTCTTTTGCATTATGCAGGGTTGAATTGCGCTCCTCATACCGCAATCATACATCCAGGTCCTAATTCCAGCACCTCAGGATAAGACTATTTGAAAATAGCACCATTGCAGGGGTCGTCAAGACAACTTCATACCAGAATTGGGTAGGCCTTGATCTAGTGACTCCAGTATCCTTAGGAGGGAGAAGAAGGTATGGACAGGGTTTTTGCCATGTGAACATAAAGACAGAGGTTGGGCGATGCTTCCACAAGGCAGCAATTAATTGTCAGCAGGCCCCAGAAGGGAGACAGGCACACAAGATTCCTCCTCACGCCCTTCAGAAGGAACCAACCCTGTCAATGCCTTGATCTCAGACATCCAGCCTCAAGACTGGACAATGTTTAAGCCACTTATCTTGAGACATCTTGCAAGGCCCAAGTCTCTGAAATCAGGCCGGCTCCTCACCTGGACCTTAGAAGGATCAGATAATACAGGCTGTTGTCTATGAAGTGATGACAGAAAAATACAAGGATAGGTCAGTAACGAGTGAAGAGGATATATCCTTCCTCAGCTATGTTTGTTAGATCTCAGTAACCTATGCAGTGATCAAGTTCTTAGAGGTACATCCATGGGGCATAACCTCAAAGGGGAAGTCTTCTGTACGCAAAGTTCCACAGTTTGCAGGGAATGGCAAACCCCTCGAGTACTAATTGAGCTTCCCTAGTGACACAGCAGTAAAGACCCGCCTGCAATGCAGGAAAAGTTTCAGGAGACTTGAGGTTCGATCCCTGGTTTGGGAAGATCCCCTGGAGGAGTGTACGGGAACCCTCTCCAGTATTCTTCGCTGGAGAATCCCATGGACAGAGGAGCCTGGCAGGTTACAAGTCCATACAGTTGCAAACAGTTTGGAAACTGAAGCCAACTGAACACACACACATCACTATTTAAGAGCTATTATTCACCCAGCTGCAAAGCCCAGCGCTCTGACACAGCCTGTGAAACGTTTGTTTTCATCTGAGCAGCTTGGGGAGGGACCCAGTGACAAGCACACACTCAGAGGTTAAGGACTAACTTCTTGTTCTTGCCTTGGAAGAACTTATATTCCAGAGATTAATATTCATACAAGGTTTATACAGGTAGGTCAGGGTTTTGAATTATTGAGCCTCTTTGACAAAGGCCTGGGGGACAAAAGGCAGAGATCTTGCTGTCATGGCCCCGCCCTCAACAGTTCTCCTTACTAGGAGAGCAGCCCAAGGGTACAGCCCCAGGTTTGCCGGACAGGAGGAGATAACTGACACAGAGCTAAGTTTGCCTCACGTGACTTTACCATCCCCCCCCACCCATCCATAGTTAAGATTTATTGGAGCCTTAATGCACAGAATATAATGACTTCAAGCAACTCTTATCAGTAGCTGGAGAATGGGTAACTGACCATTCTAGTGAATGTAGGGTTAACCCTATCCCTGCAAAAATCCACCTCATGGGAAATCCAGTAAAAAGAACCGGTAGCTAGAGGAATAACCCACAGGACTAAAAATACCCAGAAAGTCTTCTCTTTCAAGGGAAAGCAGTGACCCCCATAGTGTATTTGTAATAGATGGTCTGTTCCTCTGCACAGAGGTGCCTGTGATCCTGCCTACCACACTAATGAAGTATTAGAATGTTTTAGTAGGATGTACAAAGTTTCAAATACATAAAGGGCAAAAAAAAGTTGCTGATATTTACGCAAACACTGGTGTCTCAACAGTCACTGACATAAATCGCTGGTCACAGGTTTCTACAAAAATCCCCCATCAGCGTTATTGGATTATAGATGGATGGGAAACTGAACAAGATCCATTAAATGCCCACTTGCTTGTCCAAGTTGTAACATGCCTTTATTAAGCTTCCGGTAATTGTTCTTGCAAATTGAATCCCCTCCAGGGGTCACTGGAGCCTAGACTTATCTCACAGGAGTCCTTTGACACCCCGCCCCCCGCCATAGATAACACCTGACATGGGTCAGTGAAGAGTTGCCCAAGTTGTTTTTCAGGAACTTGCCCAGATCACTTGAGACCACTGACTATTCAACTGGACCTGCTCTGTGACCTTGTGGCATCACAAGAACACTCAATCACGTGAATTTTGCTATTCGCTGAACATGCGTCCCATGAACCATGTCAACTCAGATACACAGATTTTTCCTTTCTACCTCCAATTACCTTTCTCCTGCGCTTTCTACCATCATCTACTCGTCACCCACAAGTATCCCAAGCCCCTCACCCTTCGGGGAGGGAGCCAGATTTGAAGTTTGTTCACTCCTCACTTGGGGGCCTCCTGAATAAGCCTTGTCTCTTCTGTAAAGCTCAGCATCTGGCTTGCTGCGTTCATCAGGAGAATGAAACTCATTGCACAACAGAGGCAGACTTGACCCAGCCTGAACTCAATTTTCTGGCGATTTGGAAGCGAGGACCCGCTTGTGGAGCAGATTAACAGGTGATGGCAGTAAAGCTGGCTTAAGGTAGGCGACAGGTGCTTCTTGAGTGTGGCTTAATCTGAGCTTGTTTACAGGCTGCAAAGGACCCAGGAAAGTAAGACTCCTAGAGAGGGCAGGGCTTAGTTCTGGGGCAGGGGGCAGTTACTCTGCTACATGGGACATTCCTACCTCTTCTTCCAAGAGGTGGAATAGTCCAACCCTGAGCTCCTGGAGAGGTTAGTGCCCATGCTGCCCCCCTCCCTCACCCCGTTCTTCATTCCTGCACCTGGAATGGAGCCCTCTTGCAGGGGCCCAGGGCAAAACAGGAAGCAGATCCTTTCCTTGGGAGCCTGGACGTGAGAACACTAGGGTTGAAAGTGGGCAAGCAGGAGTTTGGAACACCCATCCAGTTTCTCCTGTCTCTCCCCAAAGCTGAAAACAGCCTCCCACCTTCTGTACAGATCCAATTTAGGGAAGAAACAAGGGCTGCAGGCTTCACCAGGTGGCTCAGTGGTAAGGAATCTGCCTGCTGATGCAAGAGATGTGGGTTCAATCCCTGGGTCGGGAAGACCACCTGGAAAAGGAAGTGGTAACCTACTCTAGTATTCTTGCCTGGGAAACCTCACGGACAGAGTGGCCTGGGGGCTATGGTCCATGGGGTCACAAAGACTGACATGACTCAGCACACACGCACGTAGAATTTAAGAGTTCAGTTGAGTGCACGTGCTACTGTATCTCTGCCTTGTCAGACACTGGAGTTCGGCTAGCGAGAGGGAGGAAGTGGCCACAGCCTTTCAGGTTTTTTTTAATCAGGGCTCTTCTAGACCCAACTTCCACTTGCAACGCTCGTGTGCAACAAGGGCTGAGGTCAAGCATGCCCAGAGTGAAGTGGAACCTTGTAGGGCCGTTGGGGCCACTTTGAGGAAAGCAGGAGTGACTCCCATCTTGAAGCCGGTCATCTCTAAGGACGGGATGCGAACTGGGCCCGAACTCTGCCCAGCAAGGAGGAAAGTGTTGCTAACAAAAGCCAGGCCTCCTGGAGACTTCCTTCCCTATAGATGGCAAATGGAGACTGTAGTTGAGGTCAGGCTGCCCCTGTGAGATTTAACCATGGAGACATCCCCGTGATGTCATCATTGTTCCCCCATAACCTTAATTGTTTGTTCTCCTAGCACCTGCTTGTTGTAAAACTCAAGTCATATAAGACAAAGAGGTTGCTAATGAAGGGAAGAAGTTAAAAATTATTAGCAACCCTTTGTTTTGATTTAAGAGGCGAGCCATGACTCATGGAAAAAACCTGTTCCCTATCAAGATAACCTATAGTCCAGCTGCCTGGTCCTCACAAGAGACCCCCCGGGTAATTGTTTCCTCCTGTTAAAGATTACCTAGAGCATTATTTCTTCGAGAATTGGCTAACCGCCGCAAGGTGGTCAGTCAGCCTTCTTCGACTTGATGAATTCCAGACCTATCTCTGTAAAGGTCAAGCTATGTCCACCAATCAGTTTGTTCAGAGTGTCTTCGCCCCTCCTATACCTGCTTGTAGCTTTAGTGTATAAAAACTGCTCTGTAATTGAAGTCAGGGTTCGCTCCTTTCGAGGAAGGTCGAACCCCGGCGCGCCGGTTCAATAAACCCTCTTGCTTTTTGCATCGAATTCAAGTCTCGGTGATCTGTGAAGCGACGTTTCCCGAGAATAGGCCTTTCTGGGGCCTAACATTAACATGTAACCAGTCACACAGCAAGGAGTATTAGTCTCGAACATCAGGGTCCTTGTTGGGAACCGATTCCCCTTGGACCTGCTGGCATCATGAACTGTACTCGTGTCTTGAGTGTCCTCAGAGGTGTGTTTCACGACTGGATTCCACAACAGGGCCACACGTTCTGAGCCCTGTTTTTTTCACTACAAAGCAACTGGCAGAACTGAAGGGGAGAGGTAATGCCTCCTCATACACATACCTGGAGCCAAATGAACGGTTTCTCTCTAAGTTACCCAACTCAGGTAACTGCAACCAGTTTCCCCCAAAGCCAGCCTAGGGGGTATCCTGAAGAAAGTTTGAAGGAGTTACCCCAAAGGGTGTGTTTTTAAGAGATGCTATTTTTACACACTTTGGAATTCGATGTGGATTCAGGTGATGCTCTCGTGACTCTCTCCAGATTGCAGATCGGCAGCTTCCGTTAGCTTATCTGGTGGGCCCTTCAGTTAAGTATCGCAAAAACAGGGCCCCTGTTGTGATGTTTACAATGTCGGCAGGGCAGGCAAATTGGATTAACCCAGCAGGCACAGCATCGTATGTTAAGTGCTGTTTACATACAGTTTGGGCTTCCCAGGTCGTTCAGTGGTTAAGAGTCAGCCTGCTAATGCAGGAGACAGAGGTTCAATACCGGAGTCAGGAAGATCCCCCTAGAGGGGGAAACGGCAACCCACTCTAGGCAAGAGTATTAGAGAATCCCATGGACAGAGGAGCCGGGCTGGCAAGAGTGAGGGGCCATGGTCTGGCGGGTTACCCAGTCTGAGCAAGGCTCTTCAGAGCTGACTGCCGCTTGTTAAGGAAGGGGTTGTCTCGCCCGTTATCTGCAGTTGGAAGTCTTCCCAGGCAGAGGTGTGGGTGGTTCCTAAGAAAGTACTTCCGACCACTATTCCCATATCATAGGGCTTTGCTCCCGAGTGGTTAAAAAAAATTTTAGTTGAATGAACTCTGGCCTTAAAATTGTGCGGTATCAGGAAAGGCCTGGAAACAGGTGCAGAAACCCCAAGGCAGGCTCTGAGCCAGTGGCCAGAGCTGGAAGAACCGGGGTGAGAGCAGTTTGAGAGCCAGGCTGGGCACCCTAGGGCCTGGAGAGGCTGCTGCTCTCTACAGAGAGAAAAAAGACCTGAGTGAGAGGTGGCAGGTTATTAACCAGAGCTTCGGGCATCCAAGAGTCCAGGTGAAGAATGTGGCAGTTGTGGGTGGGTAGATGAGTCTTCTGGCCAGTATAGCCGGAGATGGGGCCGCTGATCGCTGTAGAAAGGGACAGCCCAGAGGAGCCATCTCGTGCAATGGGAGAAGGCAAGTTTGCCTGGTCTCAACTGGCATTAGGCATAGTCCTAGTAGGTGTCTCCGGGACACTCCTGAGGTGCCAGGGAGGCAGTTTCAGAAATGAGGGGCTCAGAAGTGGCCAGGCGACACCACAGTCACAGACTGGGGTACAGTTGTTTCAGGGTCCCCACCGGAGACCGAGAGTACATTGACACTTGTATTAAAAGGTGTGAGTGAGGAGTGGGAGGGCCCAAGGTGGGTTAGTAACAACTAGTCACAGCTGATACCAACTCAAGAATGGCTGAGCCCTTACAGCTGAGATGAACCAAGCTGGGATCACCCCAGGGGAACAGCACCCATGTCCCTCTTCCTTCCAACCCCTGCAACTCCCTGCCAAGTCATGTTTTCTGTGACCTGATTTTTATAGCAAAGGCCAACATCCATAACCCCCATCCAAACTCAAGTCCCCGGACCAACCTAACTTCCTCTTAAGCTATAGTGTCTAGCTTGCTGTCAGGGGTTTGAACTTAAGCTTAAAGTTTGCTGCATAGTCTCATTTATCAAGTCCAAGAAGGTTTTACCCCCATACATTAAGGGTTATCTACTTTCAAGGGCTTAAGGTCAATGCTTTAGAGTCAGTCCTTACACAGATGCCTGAGGGGTGAAAAGTTAGCACACCTGATCTTTTTTGAGATTTTTTTTTAAATTTGACTTTACAATACTCTATTGGCTTTGCCATACATCGACATGAATCCACCACAGGTAGCACACCTGATCTTAATCCCAGTCCCAATTCTCCGATGATTACAGCCCCCACCTGTAGACCACTCCTTTTTCCCTTTGTTCTGGCAACATCTCTAGGGTGGTTCAGTTCACAAGACTACCTTCACAGATACTTTCTCAGTTGAGGACTGCACATGGGTCTAGGGTCAGTCATTTGAGTTATCAATCCTGTGCCAGGGACAAACTCCAGATAACAGGGATATCAAGAAGGTATTTGTAGGGGTTAGGTTTCGTTTCAGTCAGGTGGTCAGGGTAGGGGGTTTTCCCTGAATAAAGAACACATGCATGTAAGTACTTTTGAGTAATTCCAGGTAGCCAACAGGTTACAGAAGCCCTGGAGGCAAGAGCAAGGCTGGAGCATTCGTGGAACACCCAGGAAGCTGAGGTGCTGCAGAAAATAAACAAGCGGGAGCAGACCTAGCCCATTCTCATGGAAACCTGAGACCTAGCACATACGGCTCAGTAGACCATTTTCATGACTTATAGCTTGAAGTTTTGAGACCGAGCACCTACAGGTTTGAGAGGATCAGATTTCATTTTGTTTTAAAACAGGCTGCAGCCTCAGCAGAGATGAAGGTGGGGCAGGGTAGGAACAGAATGCCTAGAGATCAGAGAGGACACACCTGTGTTCACGCAGGTACGCCTTCAGGGCTCTACAGGACTATTCAGTTTAGACACAAGGAATGAACGTGGATACAATTCAAAAATAAAGCCAACCCAGGTACAATGTCCCGTGCAACTCCGGAAGATTTCCCAAGAGCCAGAGGCAAGGATAGCATGGACCCTTGGAGGCCTGGTCTGGCAGAGGAAAACACACAGACCACCTCGCTCTGGAAGCTTCCACCGCGAGCAATTCCTTATAATCCGTACATCGATTCCTATGTCTGACACCAGGATCTTTGTTTTTTCTATCTTTGTATGTTGAGAATTTTTAAAGCTTCAAATGGATAAAGGCATAAATTTTTCCCAGTAGGTTCCAGAGAAGTCAAAGATCACCCTGAGGTTTTTGAGTTTACTTTTACCCTCCTCTACCGCCGTCCCTGCAAACCCCGACAGTACCCAACTTGCTTTTCCCCTGGTAATGAGCCACTGCTTCACCCTTACAAGTGGAAGTTCCCCCTTTCTTCTGCTTTCATTAGGAAATAAGCACTATTTTTTTTTTTTTTTTGAACCTACATCCCTCCCCCTTCTGCTCTTGGGTTTCTAGTTTTCTAAAAAGTTTTTAAGAGAGCTCGGGCTCTGCAAAGCACATCCTTAAAACTCTTCCTGCAGCTGCTTTTTGCGAGGAAGGGCGACTACCAGTTAAACATGCTTTAAAGGAGAAAGCAAGAAAAAAAGACTATCTGTGTTTGCAAAACCCAAGCAGGATGCCCACTGGGCTGAAAGGCTGGCAGCTCGGTAAACGCCCGCTACGCAAACGCAAGCCTTATCCTGGGGCTCGGTGATTTCAACGACCGCAAAACTTTAGCAAAAAATCCCAACTTCCTCAGCCCACCACCCCCCGAGCCACCCAACCTCCCCGGCCGGCTCCCAAGCGCACTCTNCAATTACTCCAGGGTGAACAGTAATTCCTTTAGATGTCAAACTAGACTGGCCAAGTAAAAGACCGAAGGTTTTGGGGGGCAGGTGTCCAAAAAGTCCAGTAGGTACTCTAGAAGGGACTGCTTGAGGGTGAAGGGAAAAATCATTTAGGGCTGGTATATCGACGGCAACACTGCTGGATGTTGAGGGTTTGAGGGAAAAGATAGAAGTTGCCCCTGGTTTTTGTTGTAGGGGACCTGGGGGTGGGGGGTCCCCTGTTTGAAGTTTCCCGGAATAGGTTTTCCTTCAATATCAAATTTAGATGTACAGTCTTTGGCCCAATGCATTCCTCTATGGCAGCGAGAGCAGATTCTTCAAAGTTTTTTATTAGTCTTCTTAGAGCAGTCCCTTTCTAAATGGTTTTTGTCTCCACATGTAAAGTATCCATTTCCCTTTCTAGAAGGTAGCAGCCATTGTCTTAGGTAGCATTTGCATCTTTTGAGTTTCTGATTCTAGATTGCAACAAGCGTTCAAATAATAATAGTCCCAGTCTCACGAGTTGGAATGATAGCTCTTTGACATTCCAGATTTACATTCTCATAAGCAAGTAATTTCTCTAGCTGTTTTTTTTNTCTCTCTCTCTCTCTCTCTCTCTCTCTCACACAAACACACACACCTACCTGTGGATTTATGCTCTGACAACTACCTTTCCTTCTTTCTGTGCCTTTAAGTATAATTTTCAGTTCTGCACATGTGAAACATTAAAAATCGCCAAAGAAATTTTTTTTAAGTGTTTGAAGCATTAAAGAGGCACTGGAAGCAGTGAGAAGTAGATACAGAACTCCTGAAATGAAATTAACTAAGTGAGAATTGTTGCACAGTGGTAAAGACTATGTCTGCTAATGCAGAAGATGCAAGAGACACAAGTCCAATTCCTAGGGTAAAGAAGATGCCCTTGAGTAGGAAATTGCAACCAACTCCAGTATTCATTCCTGAAAATACCATGGACAGAGGAGCCTAGCAGGCCATGGGGTCCCAAAGAGTTGGACACAACTGGGTACACACACACAGGTGAGATCCACATTTAACTTTTCCCTAGGGGAATTCCCTGAGGGGATTCTCCAGTCTGTGTGGGTATACCAAGGTTCAAGGTGAAAGATATCTTGATTGCAGAGTTGGATGTCACAGTGTGAAACTGTCAGAGAGATTAAAAATTGAGAAGAAAATCGTAGAAAGTAGTTAGATACAGAAGGAAGTCCCCAAATCTGCAGATAGACTCAAATTATTCAGTTTATGTGTAAATCCACAGAACAAAACTTCAAGGAAACTAGCAGGAAGCAACTGATAGAAGGTTTAAAATGTGAGCAAAGGTTTTGTCACTTTCCACATTGGAGAATAAGAA
>SJYV01007286.1:0-13614 GCA_006410875.1 Neotragus pygmaeus
AGTTCATAATTTAAGCTAGATATTGTGCTAGACTGTGAAAATTAACATAAAATAAGACATATTTTTTGATCTTGAGGAGTTCATAGCCTCTGGGAGAAAACACAGGTATTTTTCTTTTTTAAAATGCTATTTATTTTTGGCTATGCTGGGTCTTTGTTGCCTCCATGGGCTTTTTTTCCCGAGTTCTGGCAGGCAGGGGCTACTCTTTAGCTGTGGTGTGAAGGCTTCTCATTGCAATGACTTTTTTTTTTTGCAGAACACAGGCTCTAGGGTGCATGGGCTTCAGTAGTTGTGGCATGTGGTTTCAGTAGTTGTGGCTCCCAGGCTCTAGAGCACAGGCTCAATAGTGTGGCACATGGACTTAGCTGCTCTGCGCTTGTGGAATCTTCCTGGATCGTGGATCTAACCTGTGTTTCTTGCATTGGCAGGCAGATTCTTTACCACTGAACCACCAGGGAAATCCATGTATTTTTCAACAAGAAATATATATACATATATATGTAAATAAATACATATGCATAACATTTATATATTTTGTATTTTATCATATATGTTTTTTATATATATGTATATATTTTGTTTATATACATATATAATATTTTATGATGCATATTTATGTCCTATATTATATATATATAAGATGATAACATGCATATTTATAATTAATGTAAATAACACATTTATATTTACATATTTGACAGACATATGATAGACATACAATTTAAGCATGTATATATACTTTAAATGAGTATTATGTACATAAACTGTAATTTATTCCAGAATTTTAAGTAAATATAACATAAAACTTGGACTATTAGACAAACTTATGAATAATTATAAACTACATTTTCTAATATACTGATTATACAACTTTGAAAGTAAAGTCACTGTCAAAAAAATACTTTCTAAAAGGTTAAGTAAATTGTAATGCCACTAAATTAAAACTGTTGAAAGCACTTAAAGGTCATCTTTTCATATGATTTTACTTGTTTACTAACCATATTGCTTAACCAAGAACTATAAGATATGCTTCACAGATTGGTAAAAATATTAAGATCTATAGGGAAAAGATAATATATTTTACTTAACTCAGATTATTATTTAACATGACTTTTAATTTGTATATCAGCAAATTATCAAGTGAACTGCCATCAACAAAATTTAAATTTACAAAATATATGTTTTATGTTAGAGTTGAGTAGATTTCTCACCCTACCCAAACACATACAAAGAAGCACACATGATAACCTTGAAAAAGGAGGGGCTGTTCTCGGACCAAATGGCAAATTGATCCAAGTTTACCTGTGCTACCAACAGTCTCCCTTTTAATCCTATTAACCTGTTGATAATATTTTTGCCTTTAGTCTTACATGAATAGTGCATTACATGACTTAATGTGTACTTTGTATTTTATCTTTTGAAGGGTTTATAGTACATAAGTAACCACTCCTAAAAACTGGACTTATGGTGGCTTAGTCACTAATGTCGTCCAACTTTTGTGACCTCATCGACTATAGCCCACCAAGTTCCTTTGTCCATGGGATTTCCCAGACAAGAATACCAGAATGGGTGCCCGTTTCCTTCTCCAGGGGATCTTCCAACCCGGGAGCTGAGCCAAGATCTCCTGCATTGCAGGCAGATTCAAAGGATTAAAACTTAATGCAATGCAGGAGGTCTAAGTAAAACTCTGGGTATTAGGAAAATTTGCATGGCCCCTTACCAACCATACCATTTTTGAAATTCATTCTTTTACTGCTCATTATTCAGAAGAATTATTCATTATTCATTAGAGCAGTTCTAAAAATTTATTAAAGTAGTTAATGAATGAAAATGTTACCTATTATCATCCCACATATCACTGGGATGACATTTTGAAAAGCTAAACAAAACACTTAAGACCTCAAATAGCCTTTAATTTGTAAATTAAATGAATTTTATAAACCTTGGGCTAAACTCTAAGATTAAAGCAGGAAAGAAGACTGACCTGTGAAATCATATTGCTAAAAGAAATATATATCAGAATAGATATATTGGCAGCATGATTTATTTCATCCTGACTATATTTCTATTCTAAAAATGTTGTTTTATGAAGAGTGTTTAAGTGACCACATTGCATGTTTCTTTTTTCTTTTCTTTTTTTTTTTTTTTTTGAGTTACAAAAATATGGAGACACTCATATACAAAAGTAGAGCTTTTTGTTGACGTTAAAAAATATATACTCCATATGGGCTCTCTCAATTCTTCTTCTTCCCTCCCTTAAAATATGTATATATACTCATAAAAATACTCAGTGGTGACTGCTAGTTTGTAGGAGGGAAATTAAAAATATCATAAGTAAGGTGGCAAAGCAACTCACTTTTAGTCCTCTAAAATGATATATGATGACAACAAAATATACTTAAAATTCAATATAGATCACTTAGGTGTTCATAATCTGGATTTCTGAGAAATAGTTTGATTAACTTGACTGATATCCAGTTCCACTGCTAGCATTTCTCAAAATAAAGCCACTTAAAATTATTGAGTAAATCTCCAGAGTCAAGTAATTCTACTATTGACTTTTAAAATATCAATAATTTCAATTGATTTTTATCATTTTATTTCCTTCTTTGTGACTAAATTTATTTTCTGTCATAAACTGTTCATATAGCTTGGTAATCTCAATACTCATTTCATCTCTTCAAAGATACTACAAATTCATATTATATTGAGTGAACGTTATAAAAGAAAAACTACTAAAGATGGAAAATGAATGTTAAATTATTCTATTTATGGCTAAATATGACTAAATATATGAATACTTTGAATCCATAATGGCCTACATTTTCTTAAGAATTACACAAAAAACTAATTCATACTCACTCATAACATAAAGAGTAACGCTGCTGCTGCTGCTGCTGCTGCTGCTGCTAAGTCGCTTTGGTCGTGTCCGACTCTGTGCGACCCCATACACAGCAGCCCACCAAGCTTCCCCATCCCTGGGATTCTCCAGGCAAGAACACTGAGTGGGTTGCCGTTTCCTTCTCCAACACATGAAAGTTAAAAGTGAAAGTGAAGTCACTCAGTCGTGTCCGACTCTTCGCGACCCCATGGACTGCAGCCTACCAAGCTCCACCTCCCATGGGATTTTCCAGGCAAGAGTACTGGGGTGGGGTGCCATCGTCTTCTCCGAAAGTAAGGCTATGTGCATGAAATATGGGATAACTGAAAATGAGACTTAACTAATTCATTAATTTAGCCACTGTATTCACAATGAATGCTGATATAAAATGGACCACTTTAAATGATTATATTTCATGTTATTCATAATGTTCAAAGGAAACCTAGTGATAGACTATTTGATTATATAGAGAATTTTTACCATCCACACACATACCATTTTCAATTGAACTCAATAAATATTTATCAGTCTCCTATTACTTTTATCAAATATTTTAATTTCTCTTAGAGCATTGGGTTGACTTTCCTCTAAAACAGACTCTGAGACAAGGATTTGTGTAAAAGGAACTTAGTAGGATATTTCTCAGAAACAATAAGTAGAAAAATGGGAAAGAAAGTGAGGAACAAGGAAACAACCAAGGAAATATGTGTGATCAAACATCACAAAGAGGATAGTTTCACCTCAATTGCATAGGGAATCTTTGAGAATAATGTGGATAATATCTGGAATTATCTCAGTCAGTTGTAAAGAAGTTAGAATGTTAATAGCTACTTCCCCACTATCCCCCACCCCAACCTATCAGTCATTGTTGAATTTCTACCTATGGAAGAGAGGTATATTCCTGGGAACTGTTGAACATACTTGGAAAGAGCTCCAAGAGTATATGCTTGGACCATTGACATGGTTTGATATACAGGTTAAGATGAGAGCATTATCATTTTAGCATTCAAGGGGGTTAATGGACACTGGAAAAAGTACATAAAACTTCAGATACTTGTAACAAATATTTCTCCGCAACATTAAATGAAACCTGACTTGAGATCCATCACATCTAGTTAAAATGAAAGTCAATTTCAGGAAGTAGTGTTAATCCCTTCCTACCCCATTGCCTTGTGTTGGTTCTAAGGAATTAACACATTCCTAAATTTAGAAGAATGGGCTTGATGTTTAGTCTACAGTGATTATTAGTACATGTTTATTGTGCAGACAGGCTACCTACATAATTTGCTGGATACAGGAAAAATGCAAATTTTAAAGTGCTAAAATATAAAGCTTTTTTTTTTTTTTTCCATCATCTCTCTTTTGACTTGTCATGGTGGCTTTTTCCTATTTAATGTTTTAAGAAAAGAAAATTTTGTTTAAAATTTTCATCTTTTTTCATCTTTACACAGTAAAATGCATATATAAGAGCATTTAAGTCATATATGGAATCACTTAAATTACACAATTTGTATTTTGTAGCTACGGCATGCATATTTGGGACTTCCCCGGTTGCTCAGATGGTAAAGAATCTGCTTGCAACATGGAAGACCTGGATTTGATCCCTGGGTTGGGAAGAGCCTCTGGAGAAGGGAATGGCTACCCACTCTAGTATCCTTGTCTGGAGAATTCCATGAACTGAGGAGCCTGGTGGGCTAAAGTCCATGGGGTCACAGTCAGACAAAACTGAGTGATTAACACTTTTTAGTAGAAACACTGTGCAAAATAAACTGAGATGTTTACATTTCACTTCTTGATCCATGCATATTCTGCCTATACTCTACATGCTGGTACTTAAGAAAAAGGAATGATTGAAAGAAAAAGGAATTATGAATAAACCTATCTTTTTAGTTCACTTCATTTTCAACTTAAGAAGTTAGTTAATAGAGAAAGTTACACAGCTAAAAAATACTGTAAGATTTCTCAGTTGTTTCATAGAAACTGTTTCTGTTTCTGTTTTCACAGAAACCATTGACTTCTTCCTGTGTTCAGAGACATTTCTAGTTCAGATGAAAAGTGTGTTCTCTAGGGGCTGCCAATGCCCCATTTACTCAGTCATGGACATAACTTGTTTACCTTAAACTTACTCTGAGACTTGCTTGAACTCCCTCACACTGTGGGTTCATTGGAGTCTGTGCTCATGAGGCATTGCTAAGGCTGTTTGCGAATAGAATGTGAGGAACATGTTTCATTGTCCCATCGAACTTCAGTTACACATAAGCTCAAAAATAAATTAAGCATTCAAGATGATTCTCATTCCTTTGTTATTCTGCCAGTCCCTGACACTGAGGCCCCACCAAGCTTTGTGCCGTTCCCCAACCAGGCCCCACACTCTGTACATTTTCTCCTTTGCTCACCCTATTCCTGATACCTAGAATATTGTGTACACCTGTGGTGGATTCTTGTCGATGTATGGCAAAGCCAATAGAGTATTGTAAAGTAAAATTTAAAAAATAAATAAATTAATTAAAAACAAACAGACAAACAGACAAACCATAACAACTTTTACTTTATACTGCAGTATAGCTGATTAACAATGTTGTAATCGTTTCACGTGTTGTAATCAAAGTGACCCAGCCATATATGTATACGTATACACACATATATCCATTTTCCCCCAAAGTCCCCTCCCATCCAGTCTGCCACATAACATTGAGCAGAGTAGGTCTTTGTTGGTTTTTATCCATTTTAAATGTAGCAGTGTGTACATGTTAATCCCATACCCCCTATCCCTTCTCTCCATCCTTCCCTCCCTGGTAACCAAAAGTTCATCCTCTAAGTCTGTGAGTTTGTTTCTGTTTTATAAACAAATTTATTTCTACCATTTCTTTTTAGATTCCATGTATAAGCAATATATATTTTTCTTTCTCTAGCTGACTCACTTCACTCAATATTGGAATCTCTAGGTCCATCCACGTTGCTACAAATGTCATAATTTCATACTTTTTCATGGTTGTTATATTCCATTGCACATAAGTATCTTATCTTTATCCATTCCTTTGTTGCTGGACATTTAGGTTTCTTCCACGTCATGGTTATTGTAAACAATGCTACAACGTTACATTGAGGTGCATGTATCCTTTTGGACCATGTTTTTCTCAATACATGGCAGGAGTGGGACTGCAGGAACATATGGAAGCTCTATTTTTAGTTTTGTAAGGAACTTTCATACTGTTCTCCATAGTGGTTTTACCAATTAACACTCCCACCAACACTGGAGGAGGGTTCTATTCTTTCCACACCCTCTCCAGCATTTGTTTGTAGACTTGTTGATGATGGCTGTTCTGACTGGTGTCAGGTGATAGTTTTGATTTGTATTTCCCTAATATTTAGCAATGTTGAACATCTTTTCAGATTCCTCTTGGCCATCTGTATGTCTTCCTTGGAGAACTGTCTAATATTCTGCCTCTTAATCTTTACCCACTGACTCCTATCTAGCTTTAAAAATTACTTGAACAAACCCTTTCTTGACCTTGCTCAAACCTAGAACAAGATCTTTCTCCCAAACTTTCATAAAGCTTTGCTTATTCCCTTTTATATGGACTTTTCCCTTACATGATCTGCAAAATCTTATTCACTCTGCAGTCATATAGGAAGTTCTCTAAACTTTTTACTCTTCAGATTAATTATCCTCCTCACATCTAAACAGCATTATAAATCTGCTACCATCTCCACATCCTAGTCCATCATACATCTTAAATCACATCAGCTTTCCCCTAGCAAAAATAAGACTTAATTGGAGAACTGGCATCATATTTCTAGGAAATTCATTCTCTTGCTCTACAAACAAATGTTCCTATGGAAAAGGAAACAAAACATCAGTTATATTGTTGGGCTCAAGAGTATAAAACAAAGTTATATCAGAGAAAATAGCACAACATTTAATTTCTAGTGAATGATGTAAACATGCATCGCCAGATAAATAAAACATTACAAGAATTTGTAGACAAGGGAAGAAGGAACAGTGATTAGATGACTGTTATGCAAGATTATAAAATAGCTCTAGGTTTCAAAGAATAAAGTGATTGAAAAGAGTTCATTTTAGTATTAGACACTTTCAGAAACCTACTCTTGGTGGGGAGGGAGGTGGGACAGGGTTCAGGCCAGGTGGACACCTGTACACCCATGACTGATTCATGTCAATATATGGTGAAAACCACCACAATATTGTAAAGTAATTAGCCTCCAATTAAAATAATAAATTAATTTTAAAAAATTATATAGAAAAGCAATATGTACTCAATGCCAGAATTTAACTATATGAGCTTTCATTTTTATGCTGAAGAACAGCAGTTTTGCTTAAGTAACTATAATTATCATATTGATGATGGTAAATCATTTCCTTGTAATATAACTTACATCTAAATAAGTACAATACATAAATTATCATTCTTTCCTACAGTAGTCAAATCTTATAACCTTTCACATTTATCCACAGTCATGCTATATGAATCTTTAATTTTTTGGGAAATAAAAAGTGCATTTCAAAAAGGCATGCATAAGAATGCATTAAAATAATTTGATAATATATAACTCATTATCTCTTTACATTTAATGGAAGAATTATACTATTTTTTCTCACTTTTGATAAAGACCTGGATATTGTTATAGCTAAATTATTTGTGACCATCTCCAAAACCTGATTAATTGTATAATCCAAGTAATTTTTTATAAATTACTTTTGGAAAAGAAGTACCAGAGTCACTGCAGGCAAGGAGATCCAACCAGTCCATTCTGAAGGAGATCAACCCTGGGATTTCTTTGGAAGGAATGACACTAAAGCTGAAACTCCAGTATTCTGGCCACCTCATGAGAAAAGTTAACTCATTGGAAAAGATTCTGATGCTGGGAGGGATTGGGGGCAGGAGGAGAAGGGGACAACCAAGGATGAGATGGCTGGATAGCATCACGGACTCGATGGACATGAGTCCGAGTTAACTCCGGGAGATGGTGATGAACAGAGAGGCCTGGCGTGCTGCGATTCATGGGGTCACAAAGAGTCAGACATGACTGAGCGAATGAACTGAACTGAACTGAACTGAACACTGGTTTTGGGATTCATGTGATTTTTTTTCTTTCCTTATAAGTTTCCTGAGAAGAAATCTGACTCTCTATTAAAAGCAAACTCTAATTTTTAATCTCATATTTCATTCAGTTAAAAGGGGACCCCATTATTCTATTTCTACAAGATAATCTACATATTCTCAAGATAATAATTTTTACTTATGAGAGATGTCTGGAAATGCAAAGAGTAAAATACCTTTGCAAAAGTTGTCCAAACAAACTGAGAATAAAAAAGCATTTGACTTTGGAGATCAAAAATAAGAGTGAAAGCCAGAAGTGAGTAACAACCTTAGATATCTTTCAAAAACAGATAATGCTATTTTGTATATATCTATTAAAAATCTATTTGAAAATAATGTAGAAACATACAGAAAATTATCTCATGTATTGTACTTAAAGATCACTGTCAAATTAGTATTTATGATAGGAGGGAAATAAAGTATATGTATCATACCTCTGTAATAAGTAAGGCATCATGCATATTGTTTTATATTTTATGTAATCATCACAGAAATCTAACAGGACAGGCCTTGATATCCTTCTTTTACAAGTGAAGAATTTAGCATCATAAAGTTTAAGTGTTTTCTCCAGGGCGCACTTCTAA
The DNA here is from genome assembly GCA_006410875.1 of Neotragus pygmaeus. Taxonomy (NCBI): domain Eukaryota; kingdom Metazoa; phylum Chordata; class Mammalia; order Artiodactyla; family Bovidae; genus Neotragus; species Neotragus pygmaeus. The sequence continues at coordinate 8,589 of SJYV01007286.1, forward strand.
GAAGTTGTGAATTTGAAATTTGAAAACAAGTTTATATACAAAATACGTTCTCTGAAGCCCAAATTAACCCCCAAAAATTTAGTTTTGCCACCTTCATATTAATAGACCATAGTGTTTATATTTCATTATACAACTTTTTCTGCTTTAAGGGTACCTTTTATGAAGTTAAAAATAAAATCTAGTTTGATTAAAAGGAATATGAATCATTCAATTATGAAAAAACATAACCATACCTTCTTTCAAAGATTATTTAAATTCTATATAAAGTAATAGTTACATATTTTAGGAAGAGTATTTTTTAGAGTTGGGAAGTTTCATGAGGTGTTTGGCCCAGACAATCTAAGATAACTCTTGTCACCACAGCTGAACTAATAATACTGCCCTTTTTTCCTCCTCAAAATGTACTGGTTTGAATGGTAAATTATAAAGTGTGTGAAACAAAATTTTTTTCTAAAATTAAGTGCTTGCAAGAGTATAAATTGTAAAATATCCAACTGCAATGACAAATATAACTCAAATAAAATGAGTAATAGATATGAAAAATGACATTAATAAAATGGTAACAATAGCAAAGCTTAGATTTAGGTTTTTTTTGGACCCCAAATGATGAAAGAAAGGAAAAAGAGAAAGAATGTAATGTTCAGAATAATTCAGTTCTACTGTTGCACTAATGCCAAAGCAACAAAACACAAGGCAAACTTTGGAAATGCTTTGCTAAATAAAACAAGGATCGTAATACTCTGACACGTTAATGATGGAAATCAAAGAGAAAATGTCTATAAGCCATCAATAAGGGTTAAGAGAAAATCTATAGATAATTAATAACTTACTTGTATAATCAGTGTGCTTTCTAATTTTAGACAAAGCTGCTATTCGTTTGTCTTCAGGAAAAATGTTCTTTATAAAGGTTTTCTAAAAGATATTGCTTCTCAAATCCTCAGCAGCCTTCACCTGACTACTTATTCTTGAGTGTTTAACAGAGCTGCTGTTCCAAATTTCCTGCCCATAACCTTTTTGTTTTTTCTTATAACTTCTCTCCTCACAGCTTTCATCTTATTCCCATAAAACTGATCATTTATTTATTTTTTCGTGTTTACTAAACTACAAGCCCCTCAGCTGAGGAGACTATGCTTAGCATGGAAGAAACATGTGATAAATGAATAATAAATGGACACACAGAGAAACACCATTTAAATCATCTGATAACAAAAAATGAGCTTTTTTACATTAACTCACATATTTACTACATAATATTATTCACTTATATAATATGATATATCCTACAGTATATCTGAGTATATATAAAACTTAGCTAACCAGGTATAAGTTAATAGCATTTTGCTTCCTTTTAATTGTCAGAGATGCATAAAAACAAAAACTTGGGTTAAATGGTGGTTCAATTAATCATAAGTCCAGATCAATTCATATTTATCATATTTTAAGGACTGAGGGTATTTTTTTCCTTTCTTATCTAATTATAAGGTAAGATCAGTACAGTTTAGTCACTCAGTCTGTCCGACTCTGCAACACCATGGAATACAGCATGCCAGGCTTCTCTGTCCATCACTAATTCCTGAAGCATACTCATATTTATGTCCATCAAGTCAGTGATGCCATCCAACCATCTCATCCTCTGTCAACCACTTCTCCTCCCACCTTCAATCATACCCAGCACCAGGGTATTTTCCAATGAGTCAGTTCTTTGCATCAGGTGGCCAGGGTATTGGAGTTTCAACTTCAGCATCAGTCTTTGGATGAACATTTAGCACTGAATTCCTTTTGGATTGACAGGGTGAATCTCCTTGTACACCAAGGGACTCTCAAGAGTCTTCTCCATCACCACAGTTCAAAAGCATCAATTCTTTGGCTCTCAGCTTTCTTTATTGTCCAACTCTCACATCCATAAATGACTACTGGTAAAACCATAGCTTTGATTTGACAGAACTTTGCTGACGAAGTAATGTCTCTGCTTTAAAATATGCTGTCTGGGTTAGTCATAGCTTTTCCTCAAGGAGCAAATGTCTTTTAATTTCATGGCTGCAGTCACCATGTGCAGTGATTTTGGAGTCCCCCCAAAATAAAGTCTCTCATTGTTTCCCAGTCTCTTTGCCATGAAGTGATGGGACCAAATGCCATGATCTTAGATTTCTGAATGTTGAGTTTTAAGCCAACTTTCTCACTCTCCTCTTTCACTTTCATCAAAAGGCTCTTGTAGTTCTTCTTCACTTTCTGTCATAAGGGTGATGTCATTTGCATATTTGAGTTATTGATGTTTCTCCTGGCAATCTTGATTCCAGCTTGTGCCTTATCCAGCCCAGCATTTCTCACGATGAACTCTGAATATAAGTTAAATAAGCAGGGTGACAATATACAGCCTTGATGTACTCCTTTCCTGATTAGGAACCTGTCTGTTGTTCCATGTCCAATTCTAACTGTTACTTCTTGACCTGAATATAAATTTCTCAAAGTAGGTCAGATGGTCTGGTATTCCAGTCTCTTTCTGAATTTTCCACAGTTTGTTGTAATCCACATGTTCAAAGGCTTTGGGGTAGTCAGTAAAGCAAAAGTAGATGTTTTTTCTGGAACTCTTGCTTTTTTGATGATCCAGCAGATTTTGGCAATTTGATCTCTGGTTCCTGTGCCTTTTCTAAAACCAGTTGGAACAGCTGGAATTTGTTCACGGTTCACGTACTGCTGAAGCCTATCTTGCAGAATATTGAGCATTACTCTACTAGCATGTGAGATAAGTGCAATTGTGCAGTAGTTTGAGCATTCTTTGGCATTACCTTTCTTTGGGATTGGAATGAAAACTGACCTTTTCCAGTCCTGTGGCCACTGCTGAGTTTTCCAAATTTGCTGGCATACTGAATGCAGAACTTTCACAGCATCATCTTTCAGGATTTGAAACAGCTCAACTGGAATTCCATCACCTCCACTAGCTTTGTTTGTAGTGATGCTTTCTAAGACCCACTTGACTTCACATTCCAAGATGTCTGGTTCTAGGTGAGTGATCACACCATCATGATTATCTGGGTCATGAAGCTCTTTTTTGTACAGTTCTTCTGTGTATTCTTGCCACCTCTTCTTAATATCTTCTGCTTCTGTTAGGTCTATACCAGTTCTGTCCTTTATTGTGCTCACTGTTGAATGAAATGTTCCCTTGGTATCTCTAATTTGCTTGAAGAAATCTCTAGTCTCTGCCATTCTATTACTTTCCTTTATTTCTTTTCACTGATCACTGACGAAGGCTTTCTTATCTCCCTTGCTATTCTTTTAGTTCAGTTCAGTTCAGTCGCTCAGTAGTGTCTGACTTTTTGTGACCCCATGGATTGCAGCATGCCAGGTCACCCTGTCCATTGCCAACTCTCAGAATTTACTCAAACTCGTGTCCATTGAGTCGGTGATGGCATCTAACCATCTCATCCTCTGCTGTCCCCTTTTCCTCCTGCTTTCAATCTTTCCCAGCTACAGGGTCTTTTCCAATGAATCCATTCTTCTCATAAGATGGCCAAAGTATTGGGGTTTCAGCTTCAGCATCAGTCCTTCCAATAAACACCCAGGACTGATTTCCTTTAGGATGGACTGGTTGAGTCTCCTTGAGGTCCAAGGGACTCTCAAGAGTCTTCTCCAAGACCACAGTTCAAAAACAAAAGATCTTCATGACGCTGATAATCACAATGGTGTGATCACTCACCTAGAGTCAGACATCTTTGAATGTGAAGACAAGTGAGCCTTATCACTATGAACAAAGCTAATGGAGGTGATGGAATTCCAGTTAAGCTCTTTCAAATGCTAAAAGGTGATACTGAGAAAGTGCTGCATTCAATATGTCAGCAAATCTGGAAAACTCACCAGTGGTCACAGGACTGGAAAAAGTCAGTTTTCATTCCAATCGCAAAAAAAGGCAATGCCAAAGAATATTAAACTACCACACAATTGCAATCATCTAACACGCTAGTAAAGTAATCCTAAAAATTCTTCAAGTCAGGCTTCAACAGTACGTCAACAGTGAACTTCCAGATGTTCAAGCTAGATTTAGAAAAGGCAGAGGAAGCAGAAATCAAATTGACAAAATCTGTTGGATCATCAAAAAAGTAAGTGAGTTCCAGAAAAACATCTACTACTGCTTTATGGACTATGCTAAAGCCTTTGACTGTGTGGATCACAACAAACTGTTAGAAATTCTCAAAGAGATGGGAATACCAGACCACCAGACTTGCCTTTTGTGACATCAGTATGCAGGTCAGGAAACAACAGTTAGATCTGGACATGGAACAACAGATTGGTTTCAAATAGGAAAAGGAATATGTCAAGGATGTATATTGTCACCCTGCTTGTTTAACTTATATTCAGAGCACATCATGAGAAATGCTGCGCTGAATGAAGCACAAGCTGGACTCAAGACTGCTGGGAGAAATATCAATAACCTCAGATATAATTCTCCACTGATATCCAGTAGCATATTGGGCACCTACCAACCTGGGGAGTTCATCTTTCAGTGTCATACCCTCATGCCTTTTCATACTGTTCATGGTAAGATACCAATCCAATAAACAAGGATGGGTGGGGAAAAAATCCAGTACCTTTTTTTTTTTTTAAGATTCCTGAGAAATATCTAACTCCATTTGGAAAATTCAAAATAAACAGATAAAATGCCAGTAACATTTTTAAAATAAAATATTAATTTAACCATGTTTAGAATTCCCAGAAACTTTTAGCCTAAAACTTGAATTAACTCCCTGCATGGCACCTTTCATTGAAGTTTATAATAAAACAAGAGTTATCCGTGGCCAAATGACCCACAAGACTCTAGTCGTCTCCAGAATCAACTCTCACGTATTTTTATATGTGTCATAAGATTGGGTCATATGTTACACATTACCCAAACTTGTCTGAAGATAGACAACATCAGCGTATAAAGTATAAGGGAAACCAAAATATCTACAGCTCTAACTAAACATGGAACAACAGACTGGTTCCAAATAGGAAAAGGAGTACGTCAAAGCTGAATATTGTCACCCTGCTT
>SJYV01007287.1:0-37095 GCA_006410875.1 Neotragus pygmaeus
GACTCGATGGACATAAGTCTGAGTGAACTCCGAGAGATGATGATGAACAGGGAGGCCTGGCGTGCTGCAATTCATGGAGTCACAAAGAGTCAGACATGACTGAGCGACTGACTGAACTAAACTGATAGGATATTATGAAATATGTACTACTGTGGCCAAGTTTTGAAGAGCTTTATATATATATATCAAGCTAAGAAGTTTGGACTTCATTGAAAGGCTACTGGAGAGTTACTAATTGTATGAAAGCCAGAGACTGACATAATCAGCAAGTTGTTTTGGTAAGATTACTCTCATAGTGTGCAGGAGGTTTGGGGAGGAGTAGAAAAACTGGATGGAGGACATCAGTATCTAGGTTCAATAGCATAAATGAGAGATAAGCATTTAAATTGGGAAAGTAGCAGTGACAATAAAGAGGAAAAGAGAAATTAAAGATGTGAGAATGTTTCAGTAGTTTCTGGGGATGGTTTTATTGTTTTCACTATAGTCAGGTTATATTTTATTCTAAATTCTGTGTTATACTTTCGATTTAAATTCAATAAGCATTACTAATAGTTAGCTAATATACAAAGTTATGTGCTTAGCTGTAGGTAAATAGGCCAATAAGATGCACTTTGCCCTCAAGGACCTCAAAGTACACTAGAGACAAACTATACAGGAGATACACTGGAGGCCACAGTTCATATTGATCTAATAAATAAATGATATTCAGGAAACTCCCATGGATGGAGGAGCCTGGTAGGCTGCAGTCCATGAGGTCGCTGAGTCAGACACGACTGAGCGACTTCACTTTCACTTTTCACTTTCATGCATTGGAGAAGGAAATGGCAACCCACTCCAGTGTTCTTGCTTGGAGAATCTCAGGGATGGCGGAGCCCAATGGGCTGCCATCTGTGGGATCGCACAGAGTCGGACACGACTGAAGTGACTTAGCAGCAGCAGCAGCAGAGTGTTTACTATAGTTATGGGATAGACAAAATATAGCAAGTAATCAGTTCAACTTGGGCCATTAGGGAATACTTAAAAAAGAAAATGCTTAAACTCCAGGAGTCTCTTAGGGAGAAAAGTTGAGGATGGCATTTCATACAGTTAGTGTAAAGAAGGAATTAAATAGATGAAGGTTCAGGGACATACTTTAAGAGACTTGTATTCCATGCTCAGGAATTTTGTTAATTTGCTATGAAAAATTGATGACTTTTAAGCATAAGATAGATTAGATTGGCTCTGGTATTCAAAATATATTCTGATTGAAGGCTGGAGTTCAAACTGAAGAGGTAACAATCATGGAAACTTGAGACCATCCAGACAGCAGTTTTGGTGTTCCAGAAGAGAGATGATGAGGCCTAGGATGTACACGAAAGGATGAGTTAGGAATTTAGAAAGTAAAAACTACTAGACTTGATATGGTAGGTAAGGGAGAAGGAACATTCTAGAATGACATCCAACACCACAGATTTTCTAAAAATATGCAATCCTGGAGGCACCAACATGAAAGGAAATCAAACCTGACTCAGAATTTATTATAATCTGTGTGTTCTTATGGGTACGATTTCTGTGAAATGACTCCCTTCTATGGAAAATGGCAAGCAGGCATATGACAAAATACCCTGAAATATCATTTCTAAGTAGCATCATGATTGTGGCACCCAAACTGGACTTTCAATCTGAATCAGGCTGTAGTCCGTGGATAATTTTTTGCAGCTGACAGAGACATAATAAACAAATATTTTACATATATTTGCTTAAATCAACTGATTCATTATCTTTCATTTGGCTGTGAGATACCTAAAATAATGGGACCATCTACAGGACCTAAAATTTTCCATTTATAGAAAATCTTATGCAAACATTAAGTAGAAAATCCAGTTAACATGCTTACACTAAAAATGTCTACCACAGTTTGGTTCCTAAAGTGCCACTTGTATGACAAGTGGCATAAGATAGAAGAAGAGATTCAGCGATCAGGAGTAGATATCTCTGTGTTGAGACCAAGGACTCTGCAGTTGCATGTGCCTCGGTTTGGTGATGAGTTTGGGCCTTTGGTGTTGGAGAAGACTCTTGAGAGTCCCTTGGACTGCAAGGAGATCCAACTAGTCCATTCTGAAGGNTAGCATAATATACTGTTATCAGAATTAGCATAAACTTAAAATGATGGGTAATTCATATCTATTAGACAAAAAAGTCATCTTCTATTTTTGAAATTCTTATTACTGTTGAGTAACTTGCAGGTTTTAAATTAAATTTCCTAATTTGCATTAGGTTTAAAACTGTAAATAGCTTTTTAGAATATGTAATTGAGTCGATATTGAGTTTGTAGACAAGAGCATCCTATTAAAATACAGAGATTTCTATTAACATTTGAGCTATAATTTCAGAGACACCAAGGAAAGACACAAGACAAGCAATGTATTTGAAATATGTACAGTGTTGCTAGATTCTTTCCAAGACTCACCAGAGAATCATTAAGGAGAGGAAATCAAATAATAGTACAATTAATGTTCCCGACAGAACCATATTTTACATATTACTACAGATGTAATTGGGTGAGAGAAAATACAAACAGAAACAAGAATTTTAATATTGATTGAAGCAAAAGCAAGTCAGCACTTTGTTTGACAATACAGAGATTCTTCCAACTCTCATTTAACACGATAATTGCAGAGGAAACAAACAGGCTACTTCATCTACATATGAAATTGTATTAGCCAATCCCGTTCTATAATGATTGAGATTTTAGTATTTAGCAAGAGAAGTCTAAGTCATTGACAGCCTAAGGTTTGGTTGCTAGTAGTTACAACAAGTATTCTCCTTTGGAGTCTGAGTATTTTCAAAGTTCTTTTGATTTTCCAACCCTATTTTCACTACTGCTGGGTTTGGTTTTTTTTTTCACTCTATGTAGATGATTTTCACTTCTCACCCATAGCCATCATATCTTCTCATCCATTTCCGTGATTTCCCACTATCACTGCTATGCAAAAGATTGCCAAATTTGCATCTCCATTTGTGAGCCTGTTCCTTAATTCCAACTATATTTACTCAAATGAATTTGCTAAAACTTACCCTGCATGCTCTGATATCACTCTAGTACAACTGGATGAACTGATTTTAGAGCTTTTCTGTGCCAGCATGTATGGTTTACATACCTGCAAGGTTTCTGATAATGAGGGAAATCATAGTACCTACTTCATTTGTTCCTAACTTCCTCTGGCTTTGAGTCCTTAGAAGCCTTATTTTATAGTCAGACTGTTCTTCACTATTCCACCCCAATCTTTTGTCTATGGAACTTGTTTCCCAACTCTGTCTCTGAAGCCAAGCTTTTGTTAAAGGGTGCTGGCTTTAAACTGCTCATCTCATGTTGGTGGTTCATGCGCAGTGGCTTAGTTGAGTCCGACTCTTGAGATCCCATGGACTGTGGTAGCCTGCTAGGCTCTTTTGTCCATGGCATTTTCCAGGCAAGAATCATGGAGTGGGTTGCTATTTCCTCCTCCAGGGGATCTTCCTATCCCACGGTTCAAATCCAGATCTCTTGTGTGTCTTGTATTGGCAAGTGGATTCTTGATAACTGAGCCACCTGGGAAGCCACTCATATTACTGGGTGATAGAGCAAACCCAGCAAATCTGACTTTTGCAGGATCCCAGCATCTGCTCTGTAGGTTTCCCAGCATCACTATGTGGTTATATCCATCAGACTAAACAAGCAAGAAAACTAACATTATGTCTATAAACTTCCAGAAGAAAGTGTACCTGTTACATGGATGTATTTACCCTCTGGTCCATCAGTATATATTTGATGTAATTTGCCTCCCAAGTTTCTTTTTTATTTTTTTATTTTTTTAATTTGACTTCACAATACTCTATTGGCTTTGCCATACATCAACATGCATCCACCACAGGTGTACACAAGCTCCCAATCCTGAATCCCCCTCCCACCTCCCACCCCACAACGTCTCTCTGGATCATCCCCGTACACCAGCCCCAAGCATCCTGCATCCTGTATCGAACATAGACTGGTGCATTCCATATATATCACACTTCCAACCCACTCTTCTCCCCATACACATCCAACCAAGTTGATTTTAGAAATTTAGATACAATTGTAAGGATTCAATACCTAAAGGCAGGCTTCTATTTTCTATAAAAACTCCTTAACCAGAACAGATTATAGAAATACCTTATTTTGTAAACGTAATACTAATCACAGTCTTTTTGGTAAACTCCCTACCATTTATTCCTAATTACCCAATAGGGTAATAATGTTTATGCAATAAGCAAATGTCAGATTAAATTGACTATAAATTTTGTTTGACTGCAACATTCAACCTTTTGTCTGCTCAGAATTTACTGTGTATTCCTCATTTACTATGACCAGATATACTGAACTTAAGTTATTCAAGGGATTGGAACAGTAATAAATAACTCAAGAAAGCAATGATGAATCAATCAACACCTTTTTAGGAAACTATTCATATTTTATCAGAAAAAGAAAGAACACTAGAAACCACGACAGGAAAGCATAGCAATGAACAGACCAAATGCAGATAGTTCTTGGTTATCTAAAAGATAATTTATTTCAAGGATTATAGTAGATTATGATGATCTTTCATATTGGGTTCCCTAGTTCAGAATTCTTCATAGGGCTTAACACAGTAATGCTTGATTAAATCTCATTATCTTTAGCACGTAAGATATTTTCAGCCAGGTCACCCTTGCTTCTGAGAAACAGTAGATGTTCAATATTTGTCTGGAGAAATGTGGATGCTCACCAAAAGTTTATTGAGTCAGTGACTGCTCTAAAGAGATATCTACTCTTCTCAGATTTTTATATTTCAAAAAGCATATTTACATGCAATGCTTTTCAAATTTAATTTGCCATTAATATGTTATGCCATTTAATATTAAAATAACATCAATTATTTATAAGGAGAAAAAAAGTTTCCAGTATTTGAATAGTTAGTTACAGTCCTGAACAGAGAAGTCATTCAGGTTCATGATAACTTTGGAACCATAAAATGGCAATGGTAATAAACTTAGGACAGATTAATATTTCACTTACTTATTGTACTTAATACTTATTAAGTGGCAGAATTTAGACTTCACAATAATGGATAGAACTCCTTAAACTGGAAGTGTCCGAATTATTTTATTCAGGGAGTTTTACACAATGGTTTAAATGATAATGGTACTCACTCTAGTGGGAGTATTTTTTTTTTTTAATAGATACTATAGCATACTTGGAGGCACTATTTATAATGATAAGGCTGGGTTTGTGGGTGTTCCATCTGTGCAGTCATACAAGGTGCTATGTTCAGAAGGCTCCACATTTGTTTTAATGCTCTGCTGTTGATACCTTGAAATTCTTAACTTTAAAACAACAGGCCTTGCATTTTATTAATATTTTGCAATAGGTCCTACAGATTATGTAGGGGATTCTTAATAGTATATAAATAAATAATTTTGCAATGAGACTATTTGGGGCTTGAATCCTGGTTCCATCAATTTTGGATAAGTGACTTTTAAGCATATCACATTAGGGAAATTGTACCTACTTTATAACTTACTATCTGATTTGATGAAATATTGTGTAAAACACTTTACCTAGCCATGATGAATATGAAATAAATTATCTCTTGATATTGTGTTGCAATGTTCTGCTAAGTATTTCAATAGATATAATGTGAAAAATGGGCTCCAAGTGTAAATAAATCAGAAATTTTAAAAAAATGTAGGACTTCTCAGTATCATGTGAAAATCTTTAAGAGGGAAGTTAAATAATTAGTGTATTGAAAAATGATTTGATCCTCAAACAGATTTCTTTTTCTTTCAATAAGCATTGAAAAACAGAAAAGAAATGGTGTCTTGGAATAGGAATGGTCATCTCAAAATCTGAAAATGATCAAGTCCCTTATATAAAATGGTGCAATATTTGCATTTAACCTATGCACACACTCTCATTTGGGCTTCCCAGGTGGCACTAGTGGTAAAGAACCCACGTGCCAATGCAGGAGACATGAGAAATATGTGTTCTATCCCTGGGTCAGGAAGATTCCCTGGAGGAGGGCATGGCAACCCACTCCAGAGTTTGCTTGGGGAACCCTATGGATAAAAGACCCTGGCGGGCTATAGTCCATAGGGTTGCAAAGAGTTGGACATGTCTGAAATGACATAGCACATGTGCACACATACTCTCATTTACTTTAAATAATCNGGGCATGGCAACCCACTCCAGAGTTTGCTTGGGGAACCCTATGGATAAAAGACCCTGGCGGGCTATAGTCCATAGGGTTGCAAAGAGTTGGACATGTCTGAAATGACATAGCACATGTGCACACATACTCTCATTTACTTTAAATAATCTCTAGATTACTTACAAAATATAATGTAATGTAAATGCTATGTAAACACTTGGAAAATTAAACTTTTGCTATTTAGAACTTTCTGGAATTTGTTTCCAAATAGTTTTGATCCACAGTGGATTGAATTCACAGATGTGGCATCTAAGATACAAAAGGCTAACTGTAATTGTTGTACATGCACAATTTTTAGGCCTTCTCCCTCCTTTTATAATATCTCCCTTCTTTATAAATACCTCATCCTGGATGACTTCAATATATCTATAAACTGTCAGTTCAATTCAGTCACTCAGTCGTGTCCAACTCTTGGTGACCCCATGGACTGCACCACTGTCTATAACCAACTTCCAGAGCTTACTCAAACTCATGTCCATCGAGTCACTGATGCCATCCAAGCATCTCATCCTCGGTTTATNAGTCGGACATGACTGAGTGACTTCACTTTCACTTTTCATTTTCATGCATTGGAGAAGGAAATGGCAACCCACTCCAATGTTCTTGCCTGGAGAATCCCAAGGACGATGGAACCTGGTGAGCTGCTGTCTATGGGGTCGCACAGCGTTGGACACGACTGAAGCGACTTAGCAGCAGCTGTCTCATTGCTGTCAACTTAGCAGCAGCAGCAGGAGCTATCTCATTGCTGTCCTTCCTATGGAGAGGATTTAAGGTAGAAGGCCTTGGTGCCTCCTATCTTGGAGCGTGGGCACCTGAAGCATTTGCACCCGGCACTACAACATCATTAGGTGGGGCTTTCAGGAGCTTTCCTCATAGGAACACTCTTTTTATATTGCTTCCACTGTAAGACACTGACCCTTACATTCTTTTCTTTAGTTACACGGAGAAGTAAAGTTCCAACCTGTTCTTGCTTGTCAAATGACACTTCATTTCTTTTCAAGTGCTCTAAACTTCCACTTTTCTAGGTCTTATAACATCTGAGACAAAATACTTTCTTCATAATTTTTCAAGTGTCAGAGTTATTAGACATGAGTAAAACTGATTATAGACCATGTCTGGTAGTACCTTCATTCTCTAAAGCTGTAGGAATTGATCAATTCATATTGGTGATTGGCCCATAATCACAGATTTTATTTCAGAGAAACAAAATGATATAGGAGAGACTCAATCATCTGCTATATCTGGTATCAGGATCTCTTCTTCTTTTCTTGATAATCTAGACCAAAAATATTAGTGATTATTTGTATCACTAGACAAATAACTTTAGCATACATAACCTCACATATAACATGAGTTAGTAATATTTTACCAGTGTTTTGCAATATAGATTAAGAAAGGGGAATTATTTATTTCAGCACCTATTTAGAAAATGTCTGGTTATAACTACCATTTATAATCTACTTATTTATCTGTTTATTTATAAACTTATGAACCCATTTTGGTATCGACCACATGTTTAAAGAAATTCTGAAAAAAATTAAGAATATTACTTAATTTAAAATGAGGACTTTAAAAAATATTTGCAAGTGATGCAACCAATAAGGGATTAATTTTCCAAAATATACAAACACCTTATATAGCTCAATATAAAAAAAATAACCCAACAAAAAAATGAGCAGAAGTCTTGACTAGACATTGCTCCAAAAAAGACATATAGATGGTAAAAAACACATGAAAAGATGCTCAACATTACTAATTATTAGAGAAATGAAAATCAAAACTGCAATGAGGTATCACCTCATGCTGACCAGAATGACCATCATCTTAAAGTCTATAAATGATAAATGCTGTAGAAGATGTGGAGAAAAGAAAGTCTCCTACACTATTAGTGGGAATTGGTATAGACATTATGGGAAATTGGCAAATTGGTACAGATGTTATGGGAAACAGTTAAGGAGGTTTCTTAAAACACTAAAAACAGAGTTACCATATGACCTAGCAATCCCACTCCTGAGACTATCCAGAAAAGATGAAAAACTCTAACTCAGAGAGAGACATGCACCTCAGTGTTTGTAACATCACTGTTTACAGTAGCCAGGGGATGGAAGCAACTTAAATATCCATCAACAGATGAATGGATGAAGATGTACACACATGCAAAAATATACACAATGGAATATTACTCAGTCACAAAAAGAATAAAATAATGATATTTGCAGCAACATGGATAGACATAGAGATTATCAAAGCAAAGTAAATCAGTCAGAAGAAGACAAGCATCATATGATATCACTTATATATGGGATCTAAAAAGATGATAGAAATAGACTTATTTAGAAAACAGAAATAGGCTTATAGAAACAAGCTTATGGTTACAAAGGAGGAAGTAGGTGGAAGAATCTAGTGGGAATTTGGGCTTAATAGATACACATTACTATATATAAAATTGATAAACAGGTTCCTACTGTATAGCACAGGGAAATATATTCAATATCTTGTAAGGACCTAAATGAAAAAAAGTCTGATAAAGACTATATTAATATATATGTGAATCACTTTGCTATATACTGAAACTTTGCAAGTCAACTATACTTCAATTTGAAAAGGAGAACTTCTTTCATCCCCTCAAAAATCAAAAAAGGCTTTAAAGGATCCATTCATTTCATAAAGTCAAAATTGACTTACTTTAGTTTTAGCTTATGTGTGTGTTGAAAAAGAGTTGGCTATAATTCTAACAGTTTAGTTAACTATCTTCTGAGAATTAAGATAGAAATGTACTGCCCAGATAGAGAAAGAAAAGATTAACTTCCATGAATATGGAAACACTATCAACTATTTATTTTTCATATCAAAAGAGAGTTCGGGGGGAAAACTGTAATTTTAAATGATAATTGTTCATAGAAAGTTTCTGAAGTAGCTATAAATGAATAAAGTTTAAACATTTTAACAATAATTCTGGCATATGCCTATAAGGAAAAAATTTGGATTAATTTTTATTACTTTTACAACTTAAATTTCCTTCATTGCATTTTACCATAAAGTTGTTCAAGTATTACATTTTATATAAATATGAAACTATATAGTAGATGTACATTGTGAGCCAACAGTAAAAAATAATATTATTCTAACAGAATAGACATGTACTCTATGCATATGAAAGGTGAATCAGGAGCCCGGAGTGTTTATTTTTAAAATGGCAGCGTACACCTTTACTAAAATGAAATGTCATGCTTTGAATTACAGCCTTTTTATTTCATTGTGGTAGACTTGTCTTGTACACATCTTATACAGTGTTTGTGCACCCTGCTTGTGTAGCTGTTATTGCTTTGGAGATGGAATCAGTGGTGCAGAGGGGAACAGACTTCAATTTTTCAGCCTCTGAGTCTGAACTACATTTTAAAATAGTGTCGTCCCTAAATATCGCATGCATGTTGAAAGTGGTGTGAATGAGACAGTTGTAAGAATAGCACACACATAATTAAAGAGTAGATATCTGCTTCTTTTTTTAAAAAAAGTGTGTCCATTTCCAGTTATTCAGTTTCTAAAAAATATGTTTGTCTTTCCTTTCTTGTGTCTTCTGACAACATGTTTTCTGTACTATTCATAGGAAAATATTATTTGGTAGGTTCTCACAAAATGAAGCTTGTTTTTGAAAATGGTTACCACAAATTTTTGTCAAAAAACAGTATAATGTCTATTTCAAATGTTCATGTATTATAGTAACATACAATGGCTCATAGGTGGTAAAAGAGTGTGTGTGGAACACCTCTATTCTGGTGAGCTGGATTGTTTGATGATGAGTGTGCCTGAGTGGTCTGTGTTCATGGACACTTTTTATCTGTATCCTGGACAGTGGGAAGAGCGTGGTCTTCTGTGATTTACCCGTGCTCTCTCCATCTACCCACTTCCAACTATACCAACTTGGGGCAATAAAGAAAGAAAATCATTTTACCTTCTCAGCTGAATGAACTCGGTTGGCTTCAGTGTTTTGCAAATTTTAATGTGTATTTAAATCATTTGGAGATCTTTTACAATGACAAATTCTGACTTAATAAATCTAGGTGGGTTATAGCCTGCATTTCTAACAAACTCTCATGGAGCAAGGAGCTAAAAAAGAAAAACATGTTTTATTCTAACTGCAGTAATGACCCTTGGTCCACCTGTGATTGTTAAGGAAATTGTGACAGATGCTGTCTGTTGAGTGAAAAAGGAAAAAGCTGTTCTTGAATAATGGAATATATATGAATATAGAGAATCAAGGAGTTAAGGATAGCCAGGGAGAAAGAAATTAAAAGTGATAGAGCAGAAACTGTGATGGGAGAACACCTTGGAAGAAACTGCTATTCATGCTTATGCAGAATATCTGTAGCTCATCTGCTGAAGCTGGAGTCAGTCATCAAGTTTGGAGAGGGATGGATAGCTAATGTAGAGAAACAATAAAATCTTAGCAAATTGTAAAGCACAGTGTTGGCAAAAAGCATCCTTCTGAATTAGTTTGTCTAGAAGAAACTAGCTCTGATGGCTTGGTATTGAAAATTTGTGGTTGAAAGCCAAAGCTCCAAATTTAAAATAACTTTTTAAAACTTTGTCTGATAGGTGTGGTTTAATACCAAACTTGGCTCTTAGTAAACGTACTTTTTCATAGCCCTTGTGTTTCTGAGGGTTCAGAACAGCATTTTCACCAGATTGTGTGAAAAATACTATGTTGGAAGTCAACTAAATCCAAAATGATAGAATATCAACTAAAGAGACCTGGGAAGCATTTTAAATAATTCAACTATCAATAAAGATCTTTTTGTAATTATAAGAATAGCGTAACGTTGCCAGCATTCGATTTTCCGGGCAAGAGAACTGTGCTTTTTTCAATAAATAAAGCACCTATTTTCTCTTCCTTTAAATGCTCAGCTTTCCTCTTGACATTATTAAAGTGAGCTTGGTGCTTATGATTGATAGCAATAATTTTTGCAGAACTTCTCTTCCTGTTAGCCATCTTTCATTACCATATCGATTTGTCTGTGTTCTTATGGCTTTTTTCTTTGATCTCATTTAGCATTTGGATTCACTTTATTGATTTCACCTTGTGGTCAATTTGCATTCAAAGTTTGCATTCAGTTCAGTAGAAGTAATATTGGATATTAACAAGGAGTTTCAGAGACCAAGTCCTAGTTATCTGCTAAGGCTGGCTGAAGCAAATCCTAGTGGATGAAGAGGAAATTATTCACATACTCTAATTAAAGGTTATTTAAATAATGATTTTCAACATAATACTGCTAAAATGAAGTTATTTTGTAATATATTTCTAGTCATAACTCTGTAAGGCCTCTGTTTATTATGAGTGGTCATGGGACATGAGGTTAAGTAAGAGGGGTATCAGTCTTTCTCTATAAGTAGTCCATATTTCCATTTCATATGCACCTGTATTTAAAATTCAACCACAGGCTGTAGAATTTTGCCATTCCTTCCATTTTTTAACATTGTCAAATTAATTGTATTAAATTTATTTCATTTTTAATATGTTCATCCAGTTAATAACTAATATATATAATCAATGTGTGCATACATGCTAAGTAACTTCAGTTGTGTCTGACTCTTTGAAACCCTATGGCCTGCCAGGCTCCTCTATCAGTGAGGATTCTCCAGGCAAGAATAGTGGAGTGGGTTGCCATGCCCTCCTCCAGAGGATCTCCCAGACCCAGCAGCTCAGCCCATGTCTACTGTGGCATTGCAGGCAGAGTCTTTAGTGTTGAGCCACTGGGAAGTCCATATAATCCATATATGTATAATCAATATATATTCTATCAATAGAATGGAATTTAATTTTACCAAACAACATTATTGGCATCATAGAAATTTTCTGCTGAAAATGCTGTTAACCTAAATGTATTTTAATATCAGATTTCCACCTTATACTTCAATATTATTATATTAAAAGATGCGATGGTGTCTCTGAGCAAAACGTAACTGGAATTGATCTGATTCATTCTCTCTCTCTCTCACTCTCTCTGAGGGAATTTAGTGACAAGCCTTTTAGAGAGATGATGAATGTAATATAATGTTTCTGAACAAGAAGTTTTGTGTGTGCGGACTCGGGTGGGGGGAACCTAATTAACAAACTTAAACTACTTCTATTCAAGCACTTCAGAAAGATAATACCAGTCACAAATGTTAAATATCTGTTTGGCTTTACTTTGCTTACTCATGCATTTATTCAATACTTGCTATGGCAGTTTATCTAAAATTAGGTGCAAAGTAATTTAGGAAGCCATACCTTATGTGAAAGATTCTGAAGAAAGCTTTAAATCATAGTGACAGCCATTAGAAGTTGCTTAAAGGAAATGCATTTCTAAATAACTCCAGAGGAAACAATAGGGGGGAAAGATGTAATATATCCTTAGGTCTCATAAGAAATTACTCAGCATTTATATATATGTTCCTTTAAAACAACAGAATTAGACATACTATTTTCTGTATTTTTATCACACATATTTAAAAGAATGTACAGCATGCATTTATTGGGCATTTTTTTCTATCAGATATGTTTTTTGGTGTTTGAGTGCTATCATGTTATTGAACTCTCAAAATTTTTGAATTAAATAGCATCAGCAAAAAACCTATATTGATACCTTCATTTTACTGACTAGGAAATAATAGTAAAAAGAGATTAAACCATTTGCCTAAAGTCACAGAAGTATTTAGTGGCAGACACGCTTCTTCAATGGCTCAGTGGGTAAAGAATCTGCCTGCAATGCAGGAGCCAATGGAGACACAGGTTCGATCCCTGAGTTAGGAAGATTCTCTGGAGGGGAAATGGTAACCCACTGCAGTATTCTTACCTTGAAAATCCCATAGGCAGCAAAGCTTGGCAGGCTGCAACAAAGGGTCACAAAGAGTTGGACAGGACTGAACACGCATGCACAGGAAATGCCATTGGTGCGATTCCAGAGCCGGGTTCCTAACTTCTTGTGGTGTTTTCATTTCGGTCCTGTCACTGATTACTGTGTAAGCATCTTGAAGGCTTTCACGTTAGTTGTCATTCTAAAATGTTGATTGAGACTTCAAGAATTTAACTCTTCTGTAAATTTCTAAATTTACAGAGTTCCAAATAATAGCAAGGAGAGATAAAAAATCTTTCCTCAATGATCAGTGCAAAGGAATAGAGGAAAATAATAGAATAGTAAAGATTTTTCTCTTCAAGAAAATTAGAGATATCAAGGGAACATTTCATGCAAAGTGAAAGTGAAGTCACTCAGTTGTGTCCGACTCTTTGCGACACTATGGACTGTGGCCTACCAGGCTTCTCCATCCATGGGATTTTCCAGGCAAGAATACTGGAGTGGGGTACCATTTCCTTCTCCAGGAGATCTTCCCAACCCAGGGATTGAACCCGGGTCTCCCACACTGTAGGCAGACACTTTACCATCTGAGCCACCAGGGAAGTCAATAGGCTTAATAAAGAAAAGAAATGGTATGGATCTAACAGAAGCAGAAGATATTAAGAAGAGGTGGCAAGAAAACAAAGAAGAACTGTACAAAAAAGATCTTCATAACCCAGATAATCACAATGGTGTGATCATGCCTCTAGAGCCAGACATCAAGTGGACCTTAGGAAGCATCACTATGAGCAAAGCTAATGGAAGTGATGGAATTCCAGTTGATCTATTTCAAATCCTGAAAGATGAAGCTGGGAAAGTGCTGCACTCAATATGCTAGCAAATTTGGAAAACTCAGTGGTGGCCAAAGGACTGGAAAAGGTCAGTCTTCATTCCAATCCCAAAGAAAGTCAATGCCAAAGAATGCTCAAACTACCACACAATTGCTCGCATCTCACATGCTAGTAAAGTAATGCTCAAAATTCTCCAAGCCAGGCTTCAGCAATGTGTGAACTGTGAAATTCCAGATGTTCAAGCTGGTTTTAGAAAAGGCAGAGGAACCAGAGATCAAATTGCCAACATCTGCTGGATCATGAAAAAAGCAGGAGAGTTCCAGAAANGTGCTGCAATTCATGGGGTCACAAAGAGTCGGACACGACTGAGCGACTGAACTGAACTGAACTGAAGGACTTTGTAAGTACTTAATACATGTTCTTTCTTATGGTACACAACTTGTGTTACAACTCAGCTTACAGATGCAGCTGCTACGTCATAGATAAAGCATATAGCAAAACATATTGTATTTCTCTTTTGATTGTATTTGCTTGTATTTTGACAATTAATTACAATTCCTAAATAGGTCGTCAATATATAAAGTTCAATATCGTAATCACAAACACCTACAGTAGCCGTGTATGCAAAGTCCCCAAGAGTGGAGCTGGGCAGTTGCCAAGTGCATTCACACACTTTGTGTGGTTGGTGGAGCTGAGGCAAGGTCAGGAAACACTGCCTCACAAAGAAATAGCTGTTGCCACGGAAGGAAGTGAAATTAGTTCGGAGGGAAAGCATTTTTATTCTGAAATATCTAAATACTCTAACTGATCAGTAAAACTTAAGACCAATTTGGGTTAATAACATTAAGCTGCCTTTCATTCTTATATTTTTATAATTTAAGTAAGTGATTTCTATAACTTTTATGATATGGGTAATTTATCTGTAATTTCTATATAATCCTTTTCATATGTGGTTTCTTTGATAATTTTATTCTCTTCTTAAAGCTGCTCTATGGTCCCTTCTATGTATTAATCTGCTTTGGAAAGAAAATTAAATGAAAAACATTTAGTTATAATAGCTTTAATATGGGTAGACTGTGCTAAGAAAAAGTAGTTTAAGTACTCACTGAGGACAACATGGAATAATGCAGAACACTAACACTTACTCCATAAACACAGCATCTATTAAGGGAGGCATAAAACTAATTTTGAAATACATCATATGGCACATTTTCCAACTGAGGGAGAAAAGATCTAAGAGAGAACTGATGTGCAGTGAAACATTCTCACTCTTGACAACAGAAGTATTTAAATGTACTTTCAAAATTACCAAACTTAAATTTTAGGAATGCTGTGTGATATATATATCTCATCCCCACTTTAATAAGTGTGATCATACAGTGTTTTATTACCAAGACTACAAAGAGTTAATATCAACAAAGTTTTTAAATCTTTGGCTAATACAGAGAAATTATCCCATATTCCTCACAATCTGCAATTTTATCACTACTCTAGTAAAGTATATTATCAAAGAAGCACTTAAAATTCATAAAACTATCAGAAAATATTATGTGCACAATGATAATCAATGTGCATGCCATTTGGCATCGAAATCAAGCATTTGTGAGTATGTGAGTGTATATGTATGTATCTGATGGTACATGCACAGGAATACTTTACATATAAAAAGAAAATATTTGCTTTGCCAATATATAAATATACAGTGAGGAATAATCCTATAACTATTAGAAGCTTTGGGAGATCATTTAACCCTGGTAATCAGCATTGGTCTAATATTCCAATCTGCGATCATTTCGTAGTCTTCCTTTTTCTTCTTCTTTACAGCACTTAGTCATGGCTTTCTTTGGAAATTATTTTAAACATGTTTTTGTTAGATATGTGATGCAAGTTTTCCAGGTAATAATACCATTAATAAATTGATTTTATTTCCTTACATATATGATACAACGCTTTAGACTCTCCAAAAGACTCATGGGGGAAAAAAGTTTTTGACTTCAATAAATCCAATTCAAACCAAGATGGTAGTGTTGTTTTCCTGTTTTCAATTTTCTTCTCTTTGCCTTCACTGGTGAGTGTGTGTATAGTCTGGCTTCCTTGCATGAAATTCAAAACAGAAGGAATATTCCCATTCATTCATGAATAATCTTGTAAACAAGGCAGTTTCTTAAATAGATCTCTTTTTTGACAGGCCATTTTGTGTCAATTCATATTACACTTTAAAGAATGCTATCAATTTTGAATATGCTTTTATCAAAAACTTACAAACAAAATCAGTCAACAAACAAAATGCTATTCTCTATTTTCTATAAGCATCGTCAGCTGCATTCAAGCATCTTTGACCTGACATTTGTCTGCTTTGTCCTTATTCTCTCCCTGTTCTGCTCTGTTTCTTTTCTGCTTCCTACAACTTGAATTGTTGCATTCCCTAAGACTTGGTCCTTGCCCATTTGTCTTCTCTTTGTGCACTTTTTCTGGCAATAGTGTCTCTCACTAGGATGTCAGCAATCCTTTCAAATGATGGTCTTTGCCTCAGGTTCTCCCCTTAGCTCTCACTCCAATTGTCTCCTCTCAGACACTGATAATTGTGTGTTAATTTGGTCCCTCAGTGTGACCAGCAAATTCACTAACCTTTGTCCTGCGCATGCTTCTCTTACTGATCTGTTATCTCTCCATTGCTCCATCCTGTTCCCAGTCATTCTGCTCATAGTTTTCACTCTGTGTTCTGAGAAAGCATGGGGTACCTGTGGGGCTCTGGATCTCATTTCCTCCTCTCTTTCAACCAGAGTAGCTGAATTTTTATTTATACATAGTTTATAGAGTTTCTGGATGAAATTTTATTTGTCAATAAAATAATCAGTAGAATAAACCTGACAACCACTGATGTATTTGAAAATTCTTAAAGTCATTCTTAATCATTTATTAACATGACCTTCCTCCCATGGACAATCACATCTCAGGACTTTTAAACTCATGTTATTTTACTGTAAAAAGCAAAGTTTTGCTGAACTGTCTCCCAGTGCCAGATGATGAGGTTGTCATATATTAATGGACTCCTTTATTATATTAAGTCTCCAAAGATGGTTATAACCTCTCTGTAAGCCTTAGCTTACCCAAACCTCTTTTTTTTTNTCAGGACTTTTAAACTCATGTTATTTTACTGTAAAAAGCAAAGTTTTGCTGAACTGTCTCCCAGTGCCAGATGATGAGGTTGTCATATATTAATGGACTCCTTTATTATATTAAGTCTCCAAAGATGGTTATAACCTCTCTGTAAGCCTTAGCTTACCCAAACCTCTTTTTTTTTTTCCTAAACAAATGATATTCTAATCTATCTCTTTGTTTAAAAATTCCTTCTTCATAAATCATCTCACTCAACTTTGCATGTGATAATACTACTTATTCTTCAAGCAGTAGTACAAAGAAATCTTCTTTGGAACCAAGACAAAAATAATATCTTTCTTCTTAGAACTTTCACAGCATTTTTTCATACCTCTATATTTCATATATTTCTTTTTATCCTCAATTGTAAATATTGAATATATGACATATAATTTCTACTACAATCCTGCTCTAGACATTCTGTTTTTACCTTAGTTGTAAANAAAATAATATCTTTCTTCTTAGAACTTTCACAGCATTTTTTCATACCTCTATATTTCATATATTTCTTTTTATCCTCAATTGTAAATATTGAATATATGACATATAATTTCTACTACAATCCTGCTCTAGACATTCTATTTTTACCTTAGTTGTAAATTATTTCATATCTATTGAATGCTTAATATAGAACTTTAAAAATATGTTTAATAAATCAGTGTATTTTTTAAAATTCCTTCCTTTTTCAGATAAAAAGCAGCAAAGAACATGTATGTGATAAGGTAACTTGCCTGATTCTGTAAAGCCAGTTGGTGTCAGGGAAGAGAGGAGGACTCATATATATTTAGCTGTAAGAAATACTCTTTGATATTCCCTGCGGTATGCACCCAAATTCTTCACTTAATATGTTTGTGGCATATTTAGTGTGCACTTGCTCAGACAAGACTCCAAAAGAGGAGTTCCAACAGGCCACTGGAGTTTTACAACTCAACTACATAACAGTTTACTTATCAAATAAATTTTCATCAAGAACTAGATACAGATTTGATCACCAAAAGTTCTTTCCTATAGAGTTTCTAGTAAGGTCATAAAATCCATCTGTTGAAGAAGAGTACTTTATTTTAGCAATACATGTTGAGTTGAATCAACATTAATGAAAATTACACTTCATTCTCTTCTCATTCTTCAGAAAGCAAGACCTCATCAACAGGCTTACAAAAAAAGAGAATGTTTATTTCTTAAGATAGTTCCACAATTAAAATCTCTATCTTGGCTACTCTTTCAAAAATGGTCTACGTATACTTAGAATGGTTTCAGTTTTCTAATTTCAATACCAAATGTACTTCCCAAGTAATGTATTGTTCTCACCCTTAAGATATAAAATTGATAGCATGGACCAATCATTGCCAGGTTGATGATCAGTATAAACAAGGTGACCTTTACAAATTCACATTTCAGAGCTCTAAGGTTGAGTTTGCTATATCAGAATTCTCAAGGGATATGATTTAAGATTGAATATATATCTTTAAAATATATCCACCAACACTACCTCCTAGTATTTCTGAATATAAGCTAGATTTGTCAAATAGAGATAAGAACTTATTCTGTGCTTCTCAGGAAAACAAAACTAGAGAAGATGTTACATATTAAACTTGAACTCTAGATAAAAACAGAAAGAAAATTTTCTAGCAAAAATATAAAGAAGTAGGTTCTTTATACTATGTCTGAACTCTAGCAAAACATATTGCTAAAAACTGGGGTTGTTGTTTAGTCAGTGTTTGGAGAACAATCCACTAGATCATCTATAGCAAACAATTCCCTTAATTTAATTGAGTTTATTATTTTAATCAAAGTATTAAAATTAATTATATTATCATTGAGATAAATTAATACCATCTATTTGTTTTACAAGTCCATAATTCACTAATAAAAATTTATCTTGCTAAAAACAAATTTTATAAAATGCACTTTCTAAATAAATTCCTAAGGATTTATTTCCTAAAATATGAAAATTCCAGGTAATAAAATTTATAGTAAAAGTTGGATATGCTATCAATATTTCTGGCATGAAGAATTATATTGCTCATTTTTTATATAGTAGACATTTATTTGTCATTTCTAGATACCAAATACTAAGCTAGGCACTGGAAATACAAAGAAAATTATTTTTTTATAGCTTTAGCAGACTTCAGATTAGCAAATTTGCCTTCATCTTTAAAATTTGTCTGTATGATCTAATTTGCTATTTATATGTTACTAATTTTTTTAGTATATTTTATGGCAGGCATTTCCCCCAAAATCCCAACAAAAATCCACTAACTTTTTTTTGGGGGGGAAGGATATAAAGTGCAATAAAATGCTTTAAAGAGTTATAGATTACAAAATCAAATGCTTAGCATACAAATTTCAAAATTAATTGTTAATTCATTATTTGTGCTGCTTGAGCAGATGATGTAGTGATCTGTCTATAAAAAGTATGTTAATCAATTTTGTGAAAAAGCCTGGCATAAAATAAGTTTAAATTTTATGACACTATAAACTGACAAGATTTAAAAAAACAAGTTGAAGGATAAATGCCTGCAAAGCTCCGACTAATAAAGTCTACCTCTTGCACCACCATAGGAAGACAAATGTTGGAAGATGCCAAGATTGCTGAGAAGTCTTACATCGGAGGGGCCTGCATGAGAGGAAAATCACTAAGAAAAACACATGGTTGACGTAGCAGTTCATAGTCTTGTTTGGAGTTAGAAGAACAAGGGTGATGCATTTCCATGTGATTGGAATTTATGGTGCAATATAAACTAATAAATTTCAGATGTGTGTTTCTAGGTTCCTCATTCTGGGCAAAGTCAGATAAAGAATTATCTGTTACCATTAAAAGAGTTGATTTACATTGCTTGCATTAAATAATGGTCAGGATGAAAAGAGTCTGGATAGACTGGAAGAGTAAATGAGAATTGGTAGAACCTAGTACAGAATCCTGAAATCAGTCTTAAAAACCACATGTGAGAGTTGCCTGGTACAGTCGTCTTGTACTGGTTCTCCATGGCAGGATACCAGTTTCATTGGTTGCTGTTGCTGCTGCTAAGTCACCTCAGTCATGTCCGACTCTGTGCGACCCCATAGATGGCAGCCCACCAGGCTCCCCCTTCCCTGGGATTCTCCAGGCAAGAACACTGGAGTGGGTTCTCCAATGCATGAAAGTGAAAAGTGAACGTGAAGTCACTCAGTCTGTCCAGACTCTTTCCATCCTGACCATTATTTAATGCAAGCAATGTTTTGATTGATCAATGCTTCTCACCTACCCACTGTTAAATATTTTGACTATCTTCTTTGCTGGGAAGTATAAATGAGGATTGCTAGTTATTATAAAATTATTGGTCATCTCTGGAACTCATTCTCCTTTAAGAGCTCTAAAAATATAGAGTACATACAATTCTTGGGCTCCAAGATAACTGTGGAGGGTGACTGCAGCCACAAAATTAAAATACACTTGCTCCTTGGAAGAAAAGCTATGACAAACCTAGAGTATTAAAAAGCAGGGACATCACTTGCCAACAAAGGTCCATATATTCAGAGGTATGCTTTTTCCAGTAGTCATGTATGGATGTGAGAGTTGGACTGTAAAGGAGGCTGAGTGCTGAAGAACTGATACGTTGGAATGCTGGAGAAAACTCTTGAGAGTCCCTTGGACAGCAAGGAGATCAAACCAGTCCATCCTAAATGAAATCTACCCTAAATATTCATTGGAAGGACTGATGCTGAAGCTCCAATACCTTGGCCACATGATGTGAAGAGCCAACTTTTTAGAAAAGACTCTGATGCTGGGAAGGATTGAGGGCAGGAGGAGAAGGGGGCAACAGAGGATAAGACGATTGGATGGCATCATCAACTCAATGGACATGAGTTTGAGCAGACTGTAGGAGGTAGTGAAGGACAGCGAAGCCTGGCATGCTGTATTTCAGGGGTTGAGAAGAGTCGGACATGACTTAGTGACTGAATAACAGCAACAACAATAAACAATAAATATAATATCAGAGCAAATGGAAATGAATGTATATGTTCTTGTCTTCCAATTATATATGACTGAACAGTTAGATAAAGCTTCTAGAAAAGGTCATATGATTTCAACTCAATGAACATGAGTTGCTCAGGTTCACTGGACATGAGTTTGAGCAAGCTTTGGGAGATGATGAAGGGCTAGGAAGCCTGGCATGCTGCAGTGCAAGGTGTCATAGAGTCAGACAGGACTGAGCAACTGAACAACAATAGAATCTGCAACCAAAAAAGATGAAAGTTCAATCATACTTCTAAGTGTATTTTCCCCAGCTCATATTTAATCTGGAAAATTGTTTACAAGTATCTCTATTGACACATTGGGAGGGGCTAAAAGCTATGACATACAAGTATTTGGGTATTCAGGAAGGAAAGCATTAGTTGCTCAGTTGTGTCTGATTCTATGACCCCATGGACTGTAGCCTCCAGGCTCCTCTGTCTGTGGAATTCTCCAGCCAAGAATACTAGAGTGGGTTGCTGTTCCATTCTGCAGGGGATCTTCCAAACCTCGGGATCTAAGCCAGGTCTCCTGCATTGCAGGTGGATTCTTCACCGTCTGAGCCACAGGGGAGGAAAAAGGAATAAGAAGACAGAGCAGAAATAAAACAGAACTATAAAAGATAAAATTTTCCCCTGTGAAATGGATGTAAGAAAGAACTACTAACAATAGTGTAAAATTTGAGCTTGAGAAAGTGAGTTATTAATCACAGATACAATTCAAGGGGGCATTAGATGAACACTGATTTATCTAGTGAAAATGAGGAAATATGTTAGAACTGAACTATGTGATTCCTCAGTTGTCATTCAAATCTGAGATTATTCCACTCACTAATTGGTTGAAGCAGTGAATCTCAACTGGGGGTAGTTTATCCCCTCCAGGAGAACATCTGGCAAGGCTAGAATACATTTTTGATTGTCACAAGTAAGGTGGTGCTAGTGGGTGCAGACTAAGGATGCTGTTAGATATCTTACATTGTGCAAGATGGTGTTCCACAACAAAGAACTATCCAGTTAAAAATGTGAATATGGCAGTATTGGTAAATACTAAAGCTAAATTAATAATGGTTTCCATCTAGTGAAACATAACCTATTCCCTGTTTATGGGATACTTAAGTCTCATAAATGTCAATTTAAAAACATATACTCTCAACTTACTGCTTTTGTAAGACAGTGATGTTTCTCACACTTTCTAATTTATATCCAAATTTTGAGTTTCACTTTGTATCATATTTTTTCTCCTTTATGCCTAACTTGGCCTGTGTTCCTTATTTCTCCTGACTGTCCTGCTTTTAAATTCAATTTCTACCATTCAGTTTTCCTATTAGTGACAGTGATACCTTGCTTTCCCCAAAATGCTGGCCATATTCTAACTGAGTAATTATATTTTACCTTTCAGGATTTTTCTTGTAGTTTTCTGAAATGTTGGGCAATTTGCTTATATATGTCCACAGGATCGCTGAGGGTCCGACAGGACTGAGCGACTTCACTTTCACTTTTCACTTTCATGCATTGGAGAAGGAAATGGCAACCCACTCTACTGTTCTTGCTTGGAGAATCCCAGGGACGAGGGAGCCTGGTGGGTTGCTGTCTATGGGGTCGCACAGAGTCGGACACGACTGAAGTGACTTAGCAGTTGCAGCAGCAGCAATCTTTAGTAATAGCAACATTTCAAGTGACAGAAACAAAAATGAAG
Source organism: Neotragus pygmaeus (assembly GCA_006410875.1). Classification (NCBI taxonomy): domain Eukaryota; kingdom Metazoa; phylum Chordata; class Mammalia; order Artiodactyla; family Bovidae; genus Neotragus; species Neotragus pygmaeus. Next base: position 22,754 of record SJYV01007287.1, read on the forward strand.
ACCAATGCTTATGTGGTAAATCTACCGTTATTATTACTATTTTTTTCTTTTAATTTCTGAAGGATTAGGGGTTTTCTAAAATGGAGGAGTATTGGTAGCAGACTCATCATTTGTGTATATCATTCTTTCTTTTATTGGGTAATATTTTACTAAATTATATCAATTTAACAACGAATGTAGAGTTTTTATGTGACAGATGTAGGTACTTTGTAAACATTAATTTATTTACTCTTTATAATAAAACACGAGGTATAGGTATTGTTACTATTTAATTTTATCAGTGATGCAATAAAGGCACAAAAAAATTAAATAAGTTGTCTAAAGCTATTCAGACAACAAGTTGGATAGCTGCTTTCAAACCCAAGTAGTCTAGCTTCACAGTCCATACTTTTAAACAGTAAGCTATGCTGCTTCTCTAGCACTTGGATCCCTGAGCCAGGAAGATCCCCTGGAGAAGTGAATGGTGACCCATGACAGTATTCTCACTCAGAAAATTTCATGGCCAGAAGAGCCATAATATATATTTCAAATATATACAATATATTCACAAATAGACATATATACACATATGTGTATATACATATACATTACTGTGAATAAAATATTTAGAATAGAATTGTACAAACTTGATATTATAATTATAAGCTTATTGTATTTTATTTATTTATTTATTACTGGTAGGGTTTTTTAAATATAAATTTATTTATTTTAATTGGAAGTTAATTACTTCACAATACTGTATTGGTTTTGCCATACATCAACATGAATCTGCCACAGGTATACACGTGTTCCCCATCTTGAATCCCCCTCCCTCCCCCCTCTGTGTACCAAGCTTATTTTATAAGTACAACAATCTTAGATGACAACCGTAGTTATTATATGGTGCTGCAATAATAGCTTCAGAATAGTTAAAAAATCCTTCCCTCAAATGACACAACAAACCAGCAGAGGAGATGCGATGTGAACCCATAAGTCTGGGTCTAGTCCATAATCTGAAATGCCAGTTCCCTACTAAAGGTTTGTTAAAAGTCTTTCCTACATTGAGTAATTTTTCAGTATACAAACTTGAATTAGGTATTGTTCTTAGGCTTCACAAATTGCTTTCCAGTTTCCCATTCCACTTCAAGTACTGAGTATGAAAGGTGTGTACAGTTAGGTTTCTTAGCCTTGTAGAATATATACCCTTCTTAAGTCAACTGAGGATGTCTTTCTTTTTTGGACATTATTCCCTGCCTCTGAATTCTAGGTGAAATTTCAACAGTGTAAATATATCTGCAAAATATTTTTTAAAATCATCCTCTGTTTTAGCCACAGTTTTTCTGTCTTGTTAGGTCATCAGTGTTATCCCATTAATTGCCACTTCAGCAAAAACTGAAGGTCCTGTTTATAAAACTTATGATTTAAAATAGTGTTTTTAACTTTTTAATACAAAAGTGTGTGTAGCACTGTTCTTCATAATAGGGAAAGTGAGACTCTGTATTAACAAGAAATGTAGTTAAGTCAATTATGTTATGGCAATAGGGTGGATTAGACTGCTCTTGTTAAGATATTTATGAAGAATATCTAATAGCATGGGAAGCATGCATATTATATTATTACATAAAGTATAATGACTACTCTTTAAAAATAAGCATGAAAGAAAAGACAAAGAAAATACATTAAAATATACTTTCTGAATATGTTATTGAAAAAATGGTTATTTTTCTTTTTAAATCTTAATGTTTTATTTTCAGAGCTGAAACATTTTTGTCTTTAGTTGATTAAGTCTTGAGATTAATTCTACTTTTTCAAAATTATTAGAAAATACTTATTTGATTGTTTAAGGATAGAATCTATTTGTTTTCTAAGTGTACTTATTTTTATACAAAAGATCAAGTACACAATATTTAAATTTATTAAAAAATTATTGAGAAATTGATATATGTACAAACTGTACTGTGGATTAAATAGTAGCAAGATATGCCCTCTGTTCTCTAGGAACTCAAAGAAAGATGTGAATGGCCACCTGATGTGAAGAGCCCACTCATTGGAAAAGACCCTGATGCTGGAAAGTTGAGGGTAGAAGTAGAAGGGAATGACAGAGGATGAGATGGTTGGATGACATCACCGACTCAACAGACATGAGTTTGAGCAAACTCTAGGAGATGGTGATGGACAGGGACACCTCATGTGCTGCAGTCCATGGGGTCACAAAGAGTCAGACAGTATTGAGCTACTGAACAACAACAATAAAATGGCTCAAGCACTCAATGGACTGTGAGAGTTTTATGAAAGAGGTACAAATAAAAGACTATGGGAACTTAGGTAAACATAGTTTCAGACTATGGGATCTGAGGCACTTTCCATGAATTATGGCCTTCAGGGAGAACTTTAATGATGAGGGCCTTGCATACAGAGAAGAGGATTTTTAGAAGTAACAAGGAAGCTAACAATCTAATTTCAAATTTTTCGTAGACCAAACTCCAAATGGCCACTTTTCAGTATCAATTAACTCTACACAACTCTTTTAACATCTTGGTATCATCTTATTTTGCTTTATACATGCTGTTTGAAAAACTGCTGCCCTGTTTCCCACTACTTGCCAGCCTGAGTGACAGGACAGGGACATAGTCCTCATATCCAAGAACTCTTCATTCTACAAGTCTTATTATTCTCTTACTTTGAATTTTTATTTGCTACTGAGGGACCCAAAAGATGAAAGAGACCCTAAGTAGTAGTAATTTATTTTTTATAAAACATCTCATTCAGTGTTATTATTGTTGTTCAGTTGCTCAGTTGTGTCCAAGTCTATATGACCCCATGGACTGTAGCACACCAGGCATCATTGTCCTTCATCTCCCTGAGTTTACTTAAACTCATCTCCATTGAGTTGATGATGCCATTCAATTATCTCATTCTCTGTCATCCCCTCCTCCTCCTGCCTTCAATCTTTTCCAGCATCAGCATCTTTTCTAATGAGACAGCTCTTTGCATCAGGTGGCCAAAGTATTGGAGCTTCAGCTTCAGCATCAGATCTTCCAAAGAAGATCAATGAAAGCCCTATTAGTCACTTCCATTGATCTTCTTTGCTGTAAATTAGTAATCACAATAAGTGAAAATTCATCTTGCTATAACTCCAAAATTAGTTAGAGTTCAAGAAAACATCTGTGTTTAAATGTGCCAGTTGTACTAAAAATGACCAACAATAACAGAATGTTTATTGGATGAATGAGCTAAAGAAGAATGTATTGTGAATATGGACTTGAGTTTTATTTTTGAACTGATTCCCTAAAATCTTCTTCTCTTAGAAATTCTATATAAGCATTTCTACCTAAATTGGTCTTTTGACAAAACGGTTATTAGGAAAAGGGCTCTTAATTCTTCTTCTTATGAGTTATGTCTAAAAAAGTTTCCCTTGAAGATAAAATTGAAGAATAAAATGAACTGCTTAGGTTACTGATACCTGCCATCACCTAAATCTCAGAGTAGCGTACCCTAAATCTTCAAAGGCTCAGCTGACATTTTCATGTCATTTTTATTTCACCCAGACCAAACTTGAAAGTAGTTCAAGAGCAAATGCAGTTTAGTCATATTCTTATTTCTCTCAAAAAATACCATGGAATTGGAACAGTAATTCACACATGCTCTCTCAAAGTGTTTAAAACTTGAAGATAGTTCACCATCTAAATCACTTGGCAGTTTTTACCCATTTTTATTGCAGCCGTAGTCCTTTAAACTTCTTTGCCGGATGCTCATTCTGTTCATATACTTAGTGTCTTGTCATTTTGACTGCTTCTGTCCAATGCTCTCTATCTTAAAAAATACGGTTTGAAGGAAATTGGCTCCTGGCTCTTATCATAATAGCACAATTGGCAAGTCTCCATATACCCTAAAGGGCCATAATACAGAGGATATCTGCATATTTAAGCTTACATGGTGGGAAACAAGGTACCTGCCATTGTTAGAACACAGCTCAGCTAGCTGGCAAGAGGATTGCCCGCTCTGAAATGTTCTTGCTATTGAATTACTTGATCTAATATATGGTTGAATTATCGTTCTAAGAAATCAGAAAGTGTTATTATGGAAATGTTCTACATATTCACTTGATATACTTGTTTAAAACAAAATCATTCCCTTTGGTGTCATTTAGCAATGTTTATATTTATTTTTTCTTCATTTTTTTTTTACCCCTAGAAATTCACACACTATCTGAAATGCAATACTGTGCCATTTCATATACCATGTTAGAACAGTTGTTTCCAAAAATGCAGAGGACAAGAAATATGCAATAGTTTAAAACATATATGATTATTGAAATGATCTCTAAGAATACCTATGACATTAAAATGTGTAGAGCTTGCTGTAAGTATTCTGATTGCTGATTTGCTCTATGGTGAAGTCCACTCACAGGAGAAAATTTAATAAAAATTTTTTTCTGTAAGAAGAAAAGCTTTCAAACCTCAGTTTTTAAGATATAAGCTATTCTATCATTTATAAAACCAACACAACTTCTTCCATTTCCAACATCAGTAGAAACAAGACAGCCAAACCAAAAGAAACTGATTTCACAGTTGTTTTTCTCTGATTTGATTTCGTTTGTGGTTTTCATACCTATAATTTTGAGAACTACAAGATTTAAAAATTGCAGGCACACACAAGAAATGTAACATCGAACATCAGTAAATGACAGTCTTGTGTTCATACATTTTTGCCGTATCGCTGGCTACCTGCTATATTACAGACAATTGCAGAACTTTTAATATAGTAATAAGTCAACCACAGCTTTATTTTTAATGTAGTAATAAGTCAATCATTTCTTTTGGACTTTGAAATGAAAACATCATGCTGGAGAAAACCTTCCAGCCCTTTCAATAAGAATTAATAAAAAATGAGGAAATCTGATATCCTTGTCAATGTTGATTTTTAGGCTAAACAGCTATGCTAAATGCATTTTGAAAGTAAATTTACTGACCTAAACAAAAATATTTTTGAATCTGTTTATAATAAAATTCTCTCATATTAAGAGGTGGCAAGAATACACGGAAGAACTGTACAAAAAAGATCTTCATGACCCAGATAATCATGATGATGTGATCACTAATCTAGAGTCAGACATCNGCCACCTGATGTGAAGAACTAACTCATTGGAAAAGACCCTGATGCTGGGAAAGATTGAAGGCAGGAGGAAAGGGGGATGACAGAGGATTAGATGGTTGGATGGCATCAATGCTGGATGGACATGAGTTTGAGCAAGCTTCTGGGAGTTGGTGATGGACAGGGAAGCCTGCCCTGCTGCCGTGTATGGGGTTGCAAAGAGTCAGACACGATTGAGCAACTGAACTGAACTGAAACGGGACACGTTATGCTGTGTGTTCCCCATCTGTACCCACCACTGCGTCATTTCACAAGGGAGAGCTGACTTAGAAGTTAACTTCTGAAAGGTGGATGTTAACTGGTTTACTGTTACTAGGTTTACTGTTCTGATAGTTTTGCAGTTACATGAATACTGAATCCTTATGCATCACGGACTCAATGAACGTGAGTCTGAGTGAACTCCGGGAGATGGTGATGGACAGGGAGGCCTGGCGTGCTGCGATTCATGGGGTCGCGAAGAGTCGGACACGACTGAGCGACTGAACTGAACTGATATTGTACACACTGGAGACTAATACAATGTTGTATATCAATTATATTCTCAATTTTAAAAAGTTAACCTCAGGACTACCTGAAGGGAAAATCTGGTATGAGGCCCTTGGAATGTGATAATTGGGAGAAGTAGCGAATGTCGCCCCGTGGCCTGTGGATGAATGGCTACTGTGTGGATTTAAATATGTCAGGAATTTGACTTTTCTGTCCCTCTGTCTTAATGTGTCTCACTCTCTTGGCTGCAGCAAATCACAATCCTGGCAGCACTTTTCTTTTTATTTGTATTAGCAACAAACTTTACAGTAAGACATTGATTAGAACGTTTTTAAAATCTTGACTGTTACCTTGTCAGCTGAGTTCATAGTGGGACTCTTAACTGAAATGTGGCATTTAAAACATACTGTTTGATTTTCTTTCTTCATGGCTGTACTAAAGCACATTTACCTTAAAAAAACATTTTTACATGTATACATATATTTTAGAATAATAAAAATGAATTACATATATTTCAAAATGTAGATTTTAAAATGATAAAATATATTACATATATTTCATCAATAGTGGGAAAATCCACTTGCTGAATAAACCCATAGCTTTAGAAAAGACCTATCTAGAATTAAGTGATAGTTGTTAAATCTGCATCATTATATTTACTACTTTCATTTGACTCGAATGAATACCATCTGGTATTTCCAGAAATTTATTCCAGAATGTCTCTATGCATGTTTCTATTGATGATAGAATGGGTTATACATTATTCAAATAAGAATGTGTGTGTGTTCAGTTGCTTCAGTCGTGTCTGACTCTTTGCAACCCCATGTACTGTAACCCTCCAGACTCCACTGTCTATGGGATTCTCCGGGCAAGAATGTTGGAGTGGGTTGCCATTTCCTTCTCCAGAGGATATTCCTAACCCAGGTATAGGACACATATCTCCTGCATGTCATGCATTGCAGGTGGATTCTTTACCTGCTAAGCCACCTGGGAAACCACCTTTCCTTAAAAAGTAGTAATGGGACAATTTACCCTACAAAAATGAATTTTTAAAAAAATTATGGCAAATAAACTTTAAGCAGCACACATATTTAATTGAGTGAACCCCATGAATATTTCTGAATCTTAAGTGTTACAGAGGTATAAATATAATAATTTAAGCTTTCTATTTAGGGTTACCCTTGGCTATCACTTAAATGACACATCTAACAGATAACTTTACATATTGGTAAATATTTGCTGACTAAGAGGATCATACAAATTTTATTTCACAACATTGTAAGGCTGTGTTGTTTTTCAGGCACAATATTTACTATCAAACCTGTCTTCCTTATGGAGAGAAAATCAACAATTCGATTTCTTGTTGAAGCCAGTGATGGTGGATTTCCTGACCTGAAGGCTGTTACCTTAGTGGAGACAGAAATACAAGATATGAACAATTATGCCCCTGAATTTGCAATAGAATATTATAATCTTAGCTTAAGTGAAGACACTCCAGTTGGAAGCACACTTGTCACCTTCTCAACCATTGACCATGACTGGACCCGTGAAAACACGTATGTTGAATATTCTATCATCAGTGGTAATTCACAGAACAATTTCCATGTGGAAACTAGTTTTATTCATTCCGAATATTCTTATAAGCAAGTGGGTTATCTAGTGTTGCTTCACCATCTGGACAGAGAAGCAACTGCCAGTCATGAGCTTGTCCTTCTGGCATTTGACCATGGGTGCCCTCCACTGAGTTCCTCAGCCACTGTATCAATAGAAGTCCTCGATGTGGATGATAACCCACCTGCATTCAGCAGTCTGGAATATTATGCCCACATCAAGGAAAGTACCCCTCCAGGGAGTCCCATCATTGTGGTCTCAGCAAGTGACCGTGATGTGGGCTCACATGCAGAAGTCAGCTACTACTTAACCTCTGGAAATGAGAAGCAGCATTTTTGCTTAGAAGAAAAAACGGGAGTTCTTTCTTTGATTAAACCACTAGATTATGAAGAAACGATAAAATTCATTTTAACGGTCCAAGCTTCAGATGAGGAAAGGAAGCATTTTTCTTTTGCAATTGTGTTTGTCAATGTCCTGGATGATAATGACCATGCACCTCAGTTTATGTTCCCAAGCTTGAACTGTGCTGTTCCTGAAAATCTGCCTGTTTTCTCCACCATATGTTCTGTAAATGCTTTGGATTTTGATGCAGGTCCTTATGGAGACATGACCTATTCTATTGTATCACCCTGTCCTCTCCCTCATGAAATGCCACATGATCACAACTTCTTCCTCATTGACCCTTTAACCGGAGATATTAGTGCTCAGCAAGTCCTTGACTATGAAAATGACAACAAATACTGCCTCATAGTTCAGGCCAAAGACAAGGGTGGCTCAACAGCCTCCTTAATGGTTTGGGTGGATGTTGAAGGGATAGATGAGTTTGAACCCATTTTCACTCAGGATCAATATTTTTTCAGCCTCCCAGAAAAAAATCATGTAAGACATTTGATTGGCAGAGTGGAAGCATCAGATGCAGATGCTGGTGTTGATGGAGTCATCCTTTATTCCCTTGAAACTCCATCTCCTTTCTTTTCAGTAAATAAAACTAATGGAAATATTTATTTGAGTAGAGCACTTCCCCCAGTAAAAAGTCAAGTCGGCAAAGAAGACACCATCGAAATGAAGATAATTGCTCATAGCCCCAAACTGGACTCCAAGTTTACATCTTGTACTGTTTTTGTGAATGTGTCTTTTTCCTCAGAAGGGAAACATTCCACAGGATCAGCTAGCAGCTTTTCGGTCAGTCTCACCATCTCCTTTCTAGTGTTTCTGTTGCTTGTCTTCATTCTAATTGTACTAATTTTAAAACATAAACAAAAAGATGCAATAAATAATTATGAAGAAAAGAAAACATCATCATCCTTAGATATCAACTTGAGACTGACCAGGGATGCCAGTGCACTGACACCCTTCCAGAAAACTAATGAGTGTGGTGATAAGGCAGTGCCTGTGGACTCCATGCCTGAATGGTTGAGTTTAATAAGAGTCATGGAGAAGAACACTGCACATCTGTACAGGCACTCAAACTCCAGTGATCACTGTTCTGTGGAAGGAGAGACTGCAGAAGATAAGGAAATCCAGAGGATAAATGAACACCCTTACAGAAAGGATGCCGACTCAACTTTGAGTGATCAGGAGTCCAGAGTGCCAGACTCTGGGATTCCAAGGGACTCAGACCAGCTCTCTTGTTTGTCTGGGGAAACTGATGTGAGGGTCACTGCTGAAACAGCAGAAACCAGCCATATGTTTGAGGAAGGAGATCAAGGAGAGGGCTGTGGCATGACCTATGTTCAAAATAATGTCTTATCCCAGCCACTGAAGAAGAGAGAGGTAAAAGTTGGCATCCAGGCTGATGTCAGAAAAGAGACTGTCTTTATTTCAAGTGATCAGAAAGCAGGATGTGCAGCTCTCTCAACCCAGAAAGACTCTGATCATGATGTCATGATGAGATATCCCTGGGATTATCTCCTTAGTTGGGAACCCAAATTCCAACCTCTTGCCTCAGTATTTAATGATATTGCAAAACTAAAGGATGAGCATTTACATATGCCTGGCATTCCAAAAGAGAAGAAATATTTTGTTTTTCCACCCCCTTTGATAACAGCAGTAGCCCAACCTGGGATTAAAGCAGTTCCACCAAGAATGCCAGCCGTAACCTCAAGGCAGGTACTTCAGAAATACCCAAACTCCCCCATTCGCTATCATCACAGTTCTCTGCCAGAAGACATGACTCCCAGTTTTTCCCCATCCCTTTCACTACTGACCACACAGACCCCTGCCATGACTCCACTGCTGTCAGATGGAGAATTATTTGGGACACATTTGAGTGGTTCTTGCCTTGAACCTGAAGCAGCAGATGGAGTTCAAATATGAAACAATGGTGATATCGAGCACCTGCTCTCCATTGGTCATGAATGACTGGACAAAACATTCCAAAGCAAGCTCCTTGGGATGGAGTTCATTCATCTACAAGTGAAGGGTAGAATTTAGTCTGGGTTTTTAGAACCCTCTCATTTAAGTTTATCAAACTTATTTCAGTCTTGATGATAAGTTACTCTGTCTTTTAACCTCTACATTTTGCTATCAGGACTCAAGTTTGTATATATTAAGTAGTGTGTATTCTACCATACCTGGTCTTCTGTATGGCTAGATTTCCAAAGGTCACAGTGAACTTGACTGACTGCCAAAATGTTTATATGAAAAAGAATGGAAATATAATATACTGCATTCTGGTCACATTACTGCTGATTATACTGCTATTTATAAAGCAAAATTAGTAAAGACTGAATAAAGAATGAGTGTAGGACAGAAAGTAACAGAGAGGGGAAATTTCGAAGGATAAACAAGTTATAGAGTGAAGCAATTGGCTGCAGATCTGATATAGTTGGAAATGCGTTTCTCTACTTCCTCCATAAAGCACACTTGTAGAGTTTAGCCATAATTTGAATTTGGTAGGGTGTCTTTTGGAAATCTAATGAGAACTTAAGTGTGAAATTTGTCATAACTCTGTGTCAAATAAAACAAATTTATTCTTGATTAAATGAACCAGAAATACATGTTTTAAATGAAGAGCTAGTACTGCTAAAGCAATAAGTGTGTGGTTGTCTGCCACCAAAGATGTGTTTCCTTGGCCTTCTTTAAAAATAAATTGATCTTGTAATGTGGTACAGATATAGACATTAACCTTTGAAGATTAATTTGAATATATTCATGTTCTTCTACAAACAGTAACTTTACGTGAGAAATAATTTATCCACTCAATGTCAGTTTAAAAGGTTTTACACAGGTAAAATTATGTTATTTGCTGACAATAAATTTCATATAGTAATTTAGCAACAATATTTTAATGATTTTATATAAATATTCTTATTATAAAAGTAAATAATAGATGTCAGAAGCCTTTCTTCCATTTGTTCATACTTATATTTAGTTTTAACAGTCATTAGATATAGCAGCTTGTCAACATGATTAAAATAGTTTTGTTTTGTACAGCTACTAGTTCAGAAATATAGTGGTGTAGTTTGGTGCTCATATATGTATATACTGCTATTTCTTTCTCTCTGATGAACCAGAGAATTCATTGGAGATTCTTATCCCTTCCAAGAAAGCAGAGCACATCCTGATTAGGCTTGTCCAGAAGTCATCCATCCTAGGGAACGTGGCCAGGCTTTGAAAGACTTTAGGGGTCTAACATCAAGTCTAGAGGGCATCTGGTGTGGTTTTCTTAGCAGTTACTATGGGATTCATCTAGAGAAACATTTCCTTTACGTTTCCTTTCAGTAGGCCTCATCTGTAAAGTTATGTGAGATAACTAATGTGTCTTTACTGAGAAACACTGTAAGATGACATGTTTGATATCTAGTTTTATAGATAAATAATTCTGAGGCTTCCTATGCTGATTTTATTAGTTATATACTAGAAGTTGTATGAAACACAAGGTTTTTTAAGATGGCTGGAATCCTAGGGAAAGTGATTTAGGTATGGAACAATTAAATAGTAAAAGATGAATGCCTGTCTCTTTTTTTCTCTAGCATCTGGGGAAGAAGATTTCATAGTTTTTCATAAAGATAATAATAACAGTTATTTCAGCATTCCAATGTTTATTCTCCCTTTGATTTCCTTCAAAAGATTTCTTTGAGCATATGAAGAAAGACTATACTGATTTCCTCTTCTAACTGTTAGGTAGTTAGAATAGGAAACAGGAGTCCGGAATGGCAGTGGCTAAAGGACAAAGAAGGGAAAAGCCTGTGAAAATAGAACAAAGGAAGGTCTGAGGACTGGAGTGAGGACCTCAGGTAGAACAGACAGCACTCCTGGCTGGCCCAGTTTACATAGAGCAAGCCCAGGGGGAGGAAAAAACATATAAAAACATGCCCTCACGCCTCGAGGATGGATTTGCTCCCCATTTTCTAGGTAAAATAGAGCTGTAACACTGATTTGTCTAAGAGCTGTAACACAGTCTGTCCAGGACCCGAGAGCTGTGACGCGCCAAGGGCTTTAAGGTCCGCCACCCCAAATCTTTGTTGTGATGAGACAGAACTGAGGAGCATACACTCACCTGACATAACTACACATGGACGTTTTGTTTGGCAACACAATTATTTCTCGTAACAAAGACCAATTTTGTCGTTTTTAATTAGACAGCTTCTTCATTACTTACACTTAAAAAGTTATCAGTCTAACTCTTCCATAAGTTATTTGCCTGTGATTTTATTACTCACTCTGGACATGATTCTGCATTTTTCCTAAACATTTAATAAAAACAGAAGACATGAAATATTTAGTGCTATCCCTTACCAACATCTAGTGGATTTTTCATTGATGACTTTATTAATATAGTATCCATGCTGCACCACCTCCAGATGACCGTTACAGTAGAGTTGAGAGTAAAAATGTGAACATGCTGGTTAAGTGTTTGCAATAAATCATATGTCAGCCCTTTCAACTAGAGTGCTTTTTTCCTAAGTAAACAATATAATTTGTAGTTTTTCTTCAAGTTTAATATTAACTTGCCTCATATGTTCTGTGTTACTTTGCTGATCTACACACCAGCTTTCGCACTCTGGAGGGGGTACAGAACTTGTTTGTGGAAAATCATATTAAGCCCCAAATTCATAAGCTATAAAATAAAAGACAGTTGTCTCTTGTGGAATTTTGGCTGACTAAAATTCTGGACTTTCTTGTTGGCAGTCTTAAAAATACTGGTGTAAATCAGCACCAAATGAGTATAAAAATTCCATGTCCTAGTAGTAATCATTGAATTAGCTTCCAAAACAGATTCCTAGGCAAAGAAAGGGAAAATGCTGCATCTTCAGGGATTTGATAATTTAACTGTTTTGTAAAAATATTAAAATGCACTGTAAGCTACTAGTTGCTTATAAGTGTGCACACTTGGTCCATGATCGATGTCCAGGTGAAAAAGATTCTCAGAACATTTACCCTCAGTTTCAGAGCCCCCCCTTACTATGTTTTCTAGAAGTTATGGTAATGAAAATTATTAATTTAAAAATTATTTCCATCCAAACATGTCTTGTTACTTTGGGTTGGTGTTTTTTTGTGTTTTGTTTTTTTTTTTTTTTGACATTTTACACATACCTTAACTTTAAGTAAAAAAAGGCAAGACATAACTAAAAGGATCTAAGATGTTAACCCACTGCAGAGCAATGAAGGATATGAAGTGAACATGGGATGTTATGGATAAGCTCACTGGGTTTGTCTTAGTTGAGCTCAAAGAATAGAGCTATCTGCTTGGCCACAGCAGGAGAGAATTTGTATGGATAATCATTCTGTCCAAGAGGAATTCCGGGATCAGGGAAGTTGCAGAAGCTTTATTTATAACCCAAACTGGGCATTACAGTGTGAGTCACTGAAAGTAGCTTCCAACCATTACAAAGATGGAGGGAGAAAAGAAGGGAAGGAGAGAAAGAACAAAGGACAGAGGAGAAAACAGAGGGTCAAAGCTGAAAAGGGATAGTTTAGGGCATGGGTAGAGAAATGCCAGAATGCAAAAGGTAAAGACTTCTGAAAAGTTTTTACATGTGAAGATTCTGCTGAGTCACTTGCCCTTTGTAAGTTCATCCTGTTGAGGAATCTCTCTCCTTTTAAAAAAAGTTCTTTCCACCTTCTTCCTATTCAAGTCTTTTCCTCCATCATCTGAAAATTTTGGTTTATCAAGTTGTGAACCTAAAGCTAGGCAACAATGAACTAGAATACATTTGACCATAAGCACTTGAATTTGTTGTGGTTTGGGTCTTTTTTTAAGGGTGAGGAGTGAATTTAAAAAACAGAATGATTGCCTTACCTCGTTCCCCACTCTACATAGCCTTGGCATTGTAAGAGCCACTATTTTGAGTAGGTAACTTTATCCCATATAATGGAAGCTGGGACAGAATATGAAATTTTAATACCTAGTCTTTTTTTCCCAGTAGCGCATTCTTTTTAAAAATGAGTGCTTGCTTGGTAGTTGGGATTTTATATTAAAAAGTTATATATTACTTAACTTTTCAACCACATATAGATATAATCAATAGTGTGTTCTCAAGTATAATCAATTTTATTTGAATTCTAGTGACTTAAATTATTTTAATTCTGTATACATCAAAGAAAGTTGTCTATTAGAAACAAAATTATGGCAAACTTAGAAAAAAACAGCCACAAATGGCTTCAGGCTATTTCTTTCTCTTAGACACTTCGCTATTTGATTAATGACAATTTAGCACCTCCTACTATTTTGGTCTATATAATTTTCCTCATTTCACCCAATATATTTGCTAAACCAAAACTGTGAAGTGAGTAGGAGAGAAGGAAAAGCATATCAAATAAGTAACAGATGCACAAGTGCATCTCTTGAATGAGAATTATTTTGGTTAGAAAACTAAATACATGGATTTGTTTGTTAGATAGTAAACCCTCAGGGCCAAGGCCTGGTGTCCACCTGCATTATGAAATACAGATGTTCTTAGAATGAATGAGCACACATGTGAATGGGCACAGAATGGGTCACAGTGTGATGGTGCAGCACTTAAGCCTTAATCCCATTAGGTGGGAACTCTAACACAGTTCTGTGATTTTTAATCAGTCATAGGAGAGAGAGAAAGTCAACGTAAGAGCCTATCAAAATATTATAGAATATCTTCAGTTCAGTTGCTCAGTCGTGTCCGACTCTTCAC